>OZ021682.1:1472718-1704135 GCA_963978505.1 Listrodromus nycthemerus | reverse complement strand
ATCTGGCTCAGGCCGACAATTTAGACACCATAATCACAGGTACGTTGCTATGATCGACAAAAAAAAAGAGCGGACTCTGATCTCGTTGCCTTTGCCAATATTTCAGTGCACAACGAGTACCTGGAAAAAGTCCACGAACATTGTCTGCAAACTGGTGAATTCGAAGACTTGATGGCAACAATTCACAATGTGCGTATTGGTATTGTATATTTATATATTCGTCCGCTCAATATGCATCTCAGTAAAATGAAGTTTTTATTTTTATCGACATCTTCAAACAGTTGCTCGGTATGTGTGTTCACGTCCGGGACAGATGGAAAAGAGGCGCCTCCGCTCTCGTAGCGTCGGATCTCGACTTGATGGAGACGAGTTACACGAAATATCACACGTACATCGCTTTGGCTCTGCACAATGCTGTTCAGCACAAGGACGCCGATTACTGTAAGTCCGATGTTCCGGCGACAATATTGCGCAACATGTTTCAATCGAATCTTCCATTATTCAAAAGCGACTGATCGTCGTGAAAAACGAAGCGATAACCAGAATTGAGGGATTACAATTCCCTCGTGAAAAAATGTTGTATACACTTTTAAGAAAAATCCTGCATGCCCGAACGACTAATTACGTCCTCATTGACGAGCATTAATAAGAACGCATGTCAGTCGACGATAGCGCGAGAGCATTGAAAAGTACGTTTTTTTCTTTTTGTTTCCAGTGACTGGCTTGAGATCCGCTTTTAACTGCAGTATGCCGTGCACCTAACTCCCATCGATTTTAATTACATATATTTGTAAATAATACATCACATCAGTGTAAAAAAAAAACGACAAAAAGTATTAATAACAGTATCCTGAAAAACTGCCTAACTCTCCGATCTTAGTTGTAACAATAAGGAGAACTTTCAATTTCCATTAGATTAATAAAATAATCGATTCGACACGAATTGATTTTCAGCAAGAACGAGCGAGGTTTCAGTTCAAATCCCTGATACATTTTTCCTATCCTTCGTATCAATTTTCAGACAAATTGACTCCCTCTGCTCGATCCTACGTGGAATCCGACGATACTTCGGATAATTTTCAAAACGTCGATAAGACTGTAGACGATCGCGTTACCGATCTCAGTCGAGATCTATTGACCGAAGTCGCTCATCAGAGTTTACCTCCTTCCGGCTTACCCGTTCCTGTTCCTACGCTCGTGCAAAAAAGAAGTAATTACTGGATCGATCATGGGTACGAATATCGAGCCCGATCCTTTAATACATCCCTCTCCAGATTTATAAACCCGCTTTACCATTGCACATTTACAGCGTAGAACCACAATTGCCCGAATATATGTCGCTCAGTCAATACGATCAAACATTTTCGTACATTCGTTGGTATCATTACGAGGAGCACTTTATCGCTTTGAATCGCTCATCCTACGACCTGAGCCGAGAACTGCAAGAATTTGTAAACGATATCGGCGCCAATGTTTCGGGAAAATAATAACTTCGCTGCGAGTTATGATGGAAACACCATTTATATATCTAACATATATTTATACACACGTATCAAATAGTATAACTTTATCGTACACACGAGTAAATTATGTTAAAGATCTATATTAATTGCTTTTTGCACCATTTACAGCGACACGTTGTTTAAACGTTCATTTTTTTTTCTACAGTACAACGTTTGTACGTTTTTTTTAAATCAATATTTCGGGACGATAGCAAGAGTGAAGATTCGAGCGGGTTGTAACATTATTTGTCATGTGATGATTTATTAATATTCTTCAAGCTATCGATGCTCTAATTAATTATCTTTACGTTTGTAGGAATTCAATTGTAAGCACGAATTATGTTCCCACGTGGCCATTTTTTTCAAGCTCGTATTTTGCGGATTTATTTACACGGATATAAGTCGAGAAGACGATTGTTAACAAACGCTTCTCATGTTTAGAATTATTTGTCACGTTGAACTACGAGATGGCACCGACTTTAGGAGTTTTATATAGAACACGAAAAAAGGAAAACTCTCCAATGGCTGTAAATGCACTTGGTTATACAAAATATACAAATTATGCAGGTTTCGTTTTTTCATTCTTGTTTTTGGCCAACGTTACTTCATTGTCTCGACATCGATTAACTTTGAGCGAGAACGACTGTACCATTCTGGGTCATCGTTCCGGTTTGAGTCGCAGGTGTTGCATTCGAGGATTCGTTTACACTCGCAGGTGACGATGAATGAATGTTCGCGCTCGCAGCGGCCAGTGCTTTGTTGCGTAATTCAAAAACTTGCTGGATAGCCTTGCGAAAGCAAAGAAAGTTATAATCGATCACGCCTGAAAGAAAAAAAAAATTAGTCAAAACAGTGTTTCAACGATTACATAAGAATCATTTGATAAAAATCTTACCCTGTCTGTCGAAATTGTCTTCACGGAGAATGCAGACGAGAGCCAAAAATTTGTTTACCTCCCGTAAATACAGTATCGTGCCATTGTTCAGTTTTATCAGACTCGAGCTCTGATTGTCGAACGCCGCCGCTTCCAAATCTTCTCTCAGTCCATAAATGCACGATACGTCGATTACAACGTCTATCATGTCGCAGCAGAGTTCGTAACTCTGCATATCCACCGGCGAACTATCCGTTGCGATGTATATCTTCGATACTACGTCGAAGAGAAAAGCCTTTTCAATCGCCGAGTTCTGTGGAACATGAGAAAGAAATAAATTATGATTAATGAAGATCACGGAAATTCTGCGCATTAATTATTAATTGCCGAGGGTTAATCCGTACCGAGATAAGAATATTTAAGAGATTCTCCAACGTTGGAAGTTGAGGTATCAATTTCTGAACAACTTTGCTGAACGCCTCGAAAATGCTGTGATCGTAGATGGACGTCAAATGGAAGCTGAGATGAATCTGGTCGTATCCTGAAAAATATTCCATTTCTTTGTATTTATCTTAAACACACTTTTTTGTTTTGGATACATCATAAAAACCATGGATCACAAAGTTTATTACAACGAATTCATACTGAATTGACCAGGGGCTAATTGTTAAATTTGAAAAGTATCACAAATCACATTGTGCTTTACCAGAATCTCCTAAATCGTCGTTCGCCCGCGTATGAATGTCCCTCTGTGTTTCCATTTTATAATCGTCCGACAGTCCGTCGACCTTGTGAATGAAGACTTCAAACTTTATGGCCTGATTGACTTTGTAGGCCTTGGTAACGGTAAGGTGCAGTTTGTTCAGAGCTTCCATGTAATCATCCTGAGCATCTATGACGAATACGAGAGCTCCGCATCCGCCGAATATCATATCGCTGTCGAAGGTCGGATCGAAGAAGTCTATCTGACCTGGAAAGTCCCATATCTGGAACTGCACAAAACTCGAGTTGCTGATGTCGTCCTTGATTATTTTGTTGGTACTTTCAAGGAACAGAGTCTCGTTCGGTGACATCTTGTGAAATACAACTTTCTGTATAGACGATTTGCCGCTTCTGAAAACAATGGATGGAGGATGAGTAATGAAAAAAAAAAATCCCTTTGTTTTAGCGTACTTTGGCTGAATACCTTCTCAGGCCCATTAGCAATATTCTGGGCTTCTGTTCTCCCGCCAACAGTCCCGTCGAACTGTCACCCTCACCGTCGAAAGGAGTGTATCCAAAGTCCTGGGGAAAGGATCCCACATCGTAGCCTGCTTGATACTGATCGTCGTCGTCCTGCGATATCGAAATAAGACAAAAGTAATTGAAAGCACGAAACCAACGCGGAGTGTCGAAAAAATAATAAAAATTGTACGTGATGGAAGGCGTTATCGAAAAAAAAAAAAGAACAAAAAAAGCAAGCAAGCCGTTATCAATGGACTCACCATGTCTCGAAGTACGAGCCGCGAACAATCGCGAAATTATTCCACGCTGGCGTAGCGTTTGGCGATTCAAGAGTGATTGCCGAGGAAAGCCTTGAATCGACAATCGCGTGGATATGATTTTTATTGCGACGATGCAACGATGTCTATTTGTTTATATTTCGGGCGATATGTCAATTTCGACAGCATCCTCCGAGAACATCACACGCAGGCATGATCGCAGACTGGTGTTGCACTGCGTGATAGCATCATATGACGATGAACGTTATCCGCAGTTGATCCACACCCAGTGTAGAGTGCGGTAGGTTGCGCACTGATGCGAGCCATCACAAATATCGTTGTTTGGTTATATACGATTTTTCAGATTTTCATTATTTTATAGAGATGGCGCAACAGGCCATTGAGAAACCTTTGGGGCGTACTTCATCCTAGGGATTTCTGATATAGTGAGTTGGGACTTTGGAAACCTAACCGTTGCCCGTTCAAAAACTTCAAATCGACGAAGACAATACGAGCATCGTTCCAATAATGAAACAACCTTTTTAGTTAGTAATGGAAAGTTCCTTTTATCAAAATGTTTTCCTCCTCACGCAAGTCGTACCGCCAAGCAAAGATTTTCTCAAATACTTTAAGGAGGTAAGAGTACCGACGAAGAGTGCCGATCCAGTTCAAAAGATCTATCCTAACTCTGCATTTTTTCAGGGAATGTTCGACAAACCAAACACCATCGGTTTTCTGCACGTTTCGCACTATCTGCTGACAATATACGATGCCGATCGTTTCAAGAAGTTGCTTCAGTGGCCGGTTTTTTGCAAAAAAACGGAAGCCAAGTACAGAACCGATGTCAAGGATTTTCTGACGGCAGTGGCGAACGAAAATCGCGACGTCGATTTTCCTCAGATACTGGCGTCACATTTGTTGCACGCTGGCGGAAGTAAATTTTCTAGCATAATGTGGAAACTTTCTACTGTTTCTCTGCGAACTTATCTAAAGCGTGAATGTAATTATCGATGTTTCAATTGAAGACTCTGGGATACTGTCAATTCGTACAAAAGATTACTTGTTTTTGTTTCAGCCAAATTGAACCTTTTGGCTCCAAAATCGGGACTCGCCGAAGATCTTTCCAGATCGCTACTGAACAATGCAATTCAGCAGGCCACCAAAACTATAGAAGACATTGATACCGTTGTTACAAAAATGGAACAAGAAGGGGAGCTATTCGCAAAGTAAGACATTAATACGATGTGAAATGTTTGGTCTATTTCTCATTTCACTAAGTGCATTGTTAATGCTATCTATCTAACCCATTCATGGTTCACATTGCTTCAAGAGCATACAAAATGCAGCGCTTGGCAATAAATTTGTAGTTAACATTTTTCACAGACGTTGGCATGTACTGTCAGAGAATTTTTTATCAAGGACTGGTACGATATTTGTTTATGATGAGATTAGTCGTTTCTGGTGATGAGATATATTCTCCTTTGCTCCGTACCTACTTGCAAATGAAACTGTACTAAATGCCATTTTGCAAGCATAGATCGGCGAAAAAAAAAAAAAAAATTTCCTGGGCTACTAATTCCTCATGGACAATTATCTTTTTCATTTGCCAACTAGGGTCTTGAAAAGTCATTTCATTCAGTTTTTTCTACCAGCGACAGTATTCCACATCACTTCAAATGTAGATATAAACATTCATGAAAAAAACTATACTTGTTTTTGTTACACAGTAATTCACATGTTTCATTGCACTTTTACTCAGGGAGATGACTGATTCTATTCAGACGAATCAGGAAGAACTGTTTCTCACAAGACATAATCTTATGAAACTAGCTGAAGAAGCACCTGTTCATCCAGAAATGAAAAGGCGTTTAGCAGATCCGAACGACAGTGAAGTTATACAGAGTGTGTTTGAATCTTCAAATTCTTTGGCTCTTATCTATTGACGATATCCGAGAAAATCATGCAATTTTACTTACAGTGTGGAAGTACAGTTTCGATAAAAACGTTAAGTACGTCAAGAGCAAGCAGCAAAGATTAAAGGAAATCGCGGATATCAGCAACAACGTTGCGAGTATGGTCGCGAGTATAGCATCGACTGATACAAATGTATTGGATGGTTGTTGTTTGCCTGAGATTGGGATCGACTCCTTGTTGGAAATTGAAGGATTGTCGCCTGAGACTCAGGTATGCGTATAGAGCGTTAAAATTGTTGCAATGAAAAAGACCGCAGATCTAATACAGACGTCTTGTTTTTTCAGACGATTTTTCATCAATTGTATGCCGACGGAGGGCTTGTGTTGGAAAACTTATTGTTGCTTTTCAGTTTCGTTCTTTTGAATTTTCGTCGATACCTGGATAAGAACGGATATCCCGATCTATCGGGATGCGATTCACAGGTGCAGGCGAGCTGCGAGGACATGAAGTCTATGAGCGATTTGTTTCGAGCGTTGCACGATAGAATAGCGAATCTTTCGAGTTCCATACACAACAATCGCATTCGTGATTATCGTACGAACTCGCAGAACTATATGTCTTCCCAATACATGGACAACGATCTATTTGACAGCGTTGTTCTAAAATCTTCGCCTACAATTCAGATCAATGAAAATCTCAATTCCGATGGAACTGACGTTAGCGAGAGGCTCGAGCTCACACCCGTAGAAATGACTCACAAAAAGGGTCTATTTTGGAGATACAAAAGAGACAAGGAGAACACACCACATACGCATACAAAACTGCGACCGAAACTGCTCGTATCACGAATCAATTTCGAAGACACGAGATCATCAATTATCAACGATAGAATGTCACCGGCTAATCGAGGCCCGAATTCGAAACTGACGAATCTATCAAGCACCAATCTTTCTGCAAAATATTCCCGTTTATTCACATCGCATCAAAGGAAAACTTCAAGCACATGTAAGTAGATGTCTAGCGATTTAAATCATATACAGTGTGAACACGCTCTTCATGATTATTTTTTGTTTTGCAGTTAATTCGAGTATGATGTCTGTACCGGGCTATTCCCGACTGAATTCCATATCCGATATGAATGCAACATGCGATGTCTACAATATATCGGAACTCCGGCCGCACGTAACGACGAAGAGTAAATTTGACAATCGATTAATGCATACACCACCGAATCGCAACCCCAATCGAGCTTCGTCTACGATAAATGACGAACAAAAGTCCATCGCGGCAATGGAGGTATCCCGAATTGTGATAAACAAGATGACCGAGCTTACGGTCAAGACGGGACATAGTCCGAAGATTCGAAAGAGCGAGAAATCTACTGATCGGAACAGAAGAATATCGATAAGCGATCTCGTGGAGCGTTACAGAAAACTCCATGAAAAGTCTAGCGACGTTACGGCGCACTTTGAAAATAGTAGCGTGGCGTCCGACGAAAGTGAAAAACAATAAAGAAAAGTATATTCAAACTTTCGTAAGTTCGGTCAGATGTTTTATACGTACATTCAAATTCCTACAATATGTATATATCTATATATTGTATTAATATTATTAAACGAGTAATTTTTTCTGCATTTCGATCGACAACGAGAAGTCCGAAAAAAACACGTAGTGGTCTAGAGCGTTAGTCGATAACGAATACGCCCGGTGATTCTATACAATGCCGTAGAAATCGACTGCAAATTGAATTACTGCAAATCTGTCGCTCGTACCAGCCCATAAACAAATACAATTACTGTTATATTACAATCCAATTAATTGACAATGCATTTTTTTTACAATAATCTATTGATCCAAATCGTCGATTTCTGAGGGGTCGCCGCCCATAGCTTTCCAAAATGCCGTTACAAGTTGTTCAGCTGCAGCGCGACGATTGTTCGATGACAGCGATGTTGCGTGCTCCTTCATGTCCATTAACCGGCCAAACAATTCGCCAAAGTCTGTATTTTCCTCGCCCATAATGCCATCTAAAAAAAGCATCGATTTTACGAATGATAACTGCTTCCTTAATTTGAGATAGTGAACGTTCGCACCTAGTACACTTTCCATCAACATCTGATCGGCGTTGTTACGTGTACCCATGCCGAGCCGAATACTGCTCAATTGATCTTCGACTTCATTCACATCTTCTTCCGTTTCTAGTTGTGGGATAGGCAAGTTTGCTGCGAGAAAAAGCGATGAATGTAAATCAGTAACTTTACTATCAAAATCGCGTCAAGAATATGTAAGATTACCTTTGAGAATTCTATTTGGCCAAAGATGAGTGTGAAGAGCTTCGACGAGTCTGTCAATTCCATAAATATTGTTGTCCAACTCTTCATCCATTATATCCGCCGAATTAGTGGCTTCCATCTCTACCAGTTCAAATTTGTTGACACGCGACCATTCCGCTACTGCAGAATAATAAATAACAGTCATTCGCTTATTATAAACAAGTTAGTTTCCGCAAGAGATCTTACTTTTATTTTGGGAGTTTGGACCATCAAAAGTTTCGCAGGCGAGTAAGAACATATCTGCTTCGGACAGCAAGTGCACCAAAGGTAGACAGTCGTCCAGACTCTTCGTGTCTTTCTCCTGGAGGAACAAACTAACGTGTGAGATCTAATAAACCGGTGACGCCGCAAGAACGAAATTTGTCAGCGTGCCTTTGGATCATGATGCACTATAAGGGCCTCTACACAGTCAGTTTGGATATCAGCCTGATGCGTCTGTGGGATGCACAACAACACTTTGGCTGAGTAATACTTGTTGTCCACTGTCCAAACGTGATATTTAACGTTATCGATATCTGCCAAAAGTTCCGAGCCCATCTCTGATATTGATCGACGAACAACAAAGTCGTTAGAAAAAATTCAAAACAACTACATAACTCGATCGATCCTAACCTCAATCGTTTACTCACCTCTGGCGATATCTCCAGCCTTGTCAGCACTCCCTGTACTGAGTATTAGCACTCGTGGCAAATCCATCTTTACGTTTTTAAATGACGTACAATATTTGCTAATAGCGTATGACGGACGATTTGCAGCTAAATATTATTAGAGCACTCACGAATCATACGTGACAGGACGCCAGGTGACAGTCAGCGACAACCGATGGTAAGCGTTTTTTAATTATGGACGACGTTCCGTTCGATATTTTTCGATCAATGATTTCTCAACCAACTTTACAACATTGTCATTTTTATCTTGTTAATTTTGTCGGTGATCATTATTAATTATTAGGTATAACACTAGGACTTCCGGAGAGTTTCAATATTATAATTTCAAATGTTGGCACCACGTCTTGTATCTTTTTTTACCGATCATTCGCAAGCACTTTGAACTACTCGAAGAGAAAGAGCTGAAAGGGATCCGAATGAACAAGATTATTTCAAATTAAAAATCTGTGTTGTTAATTTTTCTGAAGGTTTTGTTGAAGCCTCGAAATTCCTTTATGGCATTGGCTGTTGAGTAGAACATTTCGAATTAACTAGACATTTGCCACTATAGTTCGAACTCTTTTCAGTTCGATCTAACTCATGGTGGAAACACGGTAAAGAAGTCGCCAATACGAATGAGATCATTTGATTATCAATAATCTTACTGAATAACACGTTCAATAAAAATGCACGATAAGTTTTATTAAATACATCGATATGTACACGAATATAATACTCAGGTACTATAAAAAAATATCTACATATAGATACAAGCGAGCTCCGTTGTAAACGGTTGTTTGAATTGCAACAAGCAATATAGATCAATATACACGCATATTTCGACAACATTCGCCTTATGCATGTTGTATGTAAACTCCCACATGAACGTTTATGCCTAATATTTCGAAACGAGAACGATCCGATTTGAGTGTGTGAGATGGTTGTGTAATATAATAAATGCCATCTATGAACATTATGATAGTGGAAGACAGAGGGCTGGTAATGATTTTTTTCTCGTAACATGGAAAATAGAGAAACCGTCAATCGTATTTTTAAATATGACCTGTTAAGTAATAAGGTGTTACGTGAAAGTGATCACAGGATTCCAATACCCCAACGTTTGTCTCTGCGATCGCAATAGCACTGGTGGAACCTTCACTATTTTTACGTACCTCCTATGGCCCTATCACTTGCCAGCTCACATCTAGGAATAAGCTTTCGGGAAATATTGTGAATGGACAAAACTTCCTAGCAATCGACTTGGCTTTCAAATGCACGATCGTTGTTATCCGTTCATTCCTTCGATTAGTCTGCATCTCGATTTCTCCCCATTACAGGGGAGGAAAAGACAATGAAGAAGGGAATAAAGGATAAGGCCAAACCGGTCAGTGGTGCGAAAGCAGTGGTATGCTAGAAATGCGGCAGGCAAACTTTTCCCGCAAACAATTCGGAAATTACTGTTATCCACAAAGCAAGAACGAAGAGAATGTAGGATATTCCTACTTGATGAGAATTGGGCAGTTGGTAGGGTTGACCACCAATTTCGTCAACGTGAAAGCCCATTGGAAATATCACGGCAGCCAGACAGAAGAGTACCACTAAAATAGAAAAAACATTGTATCAGCTTACAATTGTAACCTGAGGTAATATTATTTTATTGAAGAATTGTATGACGTGACTTTTTTTTTTTGTTGCGCTTACTTGCAGTAAAACCAACCCATCTGGCATATGGAATGACATGGCGATCCCAGTGGGATATTGCCAGTAGTATAATTGTCGTAGTTATGAAGATACATCCAATAAATATGCACACCAGTGCCATCAGCCATTCAGGCTGAAGATCCGGAGTATAGCAAACCTGCGATCTGTTGTAAAGTGTCATGCAAGACCACATCAGGCCCAATCTTGTATCACCTGCCGAAACAAGAGTGCGAATGACATCGTAACTTTAATTGAGTTACATAAAAAAATTATTCAATAGCGAAGTGAACATGAGTATCTTAAACTTTAGCTCACCACCAACGTCTGTAATAATCCAGTCGGGCATAGCTAAGCTGACGATAGCAAAAACGTCAGCGGCAAGGAACAGTGTACCCGATATAACAGTCAATTTATCCATTTCTACCTGGGATAAATGTCAATTGAATTATTCTGACTTCGCTGTAACGCCGCTTTCTGCGTTTTATATTATTCCTGGCGTTTGTTATTTCAAAATTTTATTTCACGAAACATCCATGTTTACACTGTCTCAGATGCTCAATATCTTGTTGATTATTTTTGTAAATGTCATAGGAAGGTAAAATCGTAAGAAATTTCTTGCAGTCCAAGCGTCGCTGCATTTGTGTATACGATCCTTCAGTGACAAACTATCTGTGTCTACATCTCGCAGTGCAAAACATTTTTTGTGGCGAGTGTCGTTGTGTTGACTTCGCTGTTTATTTAATGATCATCATCATGCAAAATGTTTTTTTTGCACCGTATAGGCTCGACCCCTGGCGGAGCTTTGTCGTACTCTTTTCGGATCATGAATTTGATTGGTTCCTTCTGTCTGATACTAGCATTGTTTGAGAGAAAAGATGAATGAAATTAATTTGTCATTTGAACGCAATTATTTTTCAGGGTAGCTAGAAAGCGCCATAACATTTCGCCGCCAGAGCTGACTGAAACGAGTCTGAACTAGTGGAGAATTTTGACCTCATTATATTCAGAAAAGAGTATAGCGAAGTGGGGGGTTGCGGAACTTCAACGTCCGCAAGATGACGTCGCGAACGGTAGTAAGCGTTTGATCATCTCGATTCGTCGCGTTCGCGTCTGCAAGTTCCAACACAATCCACGGGCCTTCATTGCCTGTTCCACGTTGTCGATTTGACGACTACTGCGGCACCGTCCTTCCACGTAGCGAGTAGCATGTAACGCCAGTTCGCCACGGTATGCCAGTGAGCATCTTGTTGTATCTTTCGTGCGGCACTTTTCGCCTGTGTACCATCGACTCTCAGTCTCGTCGCGATAATTCCACTTCGGCTCACCGAACGAAAACGTATTCGTTGATCAATTAAAATGAAAAATCTCAGTATCTTTCTTCTGCTCGCTGTGCCGGCATTACTTTCCATCGCAAATCACGGTAAAGTATTCGAAAACAAGTATACGATAATCGAAGCTATGTTAAACTGCTGAATATGCGCGTGGACGACAGTCACACTCGCCGCACCGCTAACGGTCCACCAGACGGTCTTGAATAAAAAGTCTGCGAGTGAACGAAGTTGGAACAAACGATTTAACACGAAGTTGCTATAGCATCAGTGTAACGTTTCTCCCTCGTTCGACATGTTCGACGCCACTCAGGAGTTTACATTCGCACGAAAAATACCGACCAGATTTTTGATATTCCGGTACAGTCAATGGGAGAGCCCATGCTGCACCGTGACTACGTCCCAAGGATGCGTCACATGCAGATTCCTAACCAAAAAGTTTAAAACGTTAGAAATTTTACTACCTCGCGATATATTTGAAATCTGAACATTTTCGGCCGTTTCAGTGATGTCGGGACTTACAGAGGCGACAATAACAATGCAACAATGTTAATAAAACAAATTTTGGATATGTCTCTGTATAATGATTCTACAGTACGGACGAAAAGTTTTCTAACAATCAATCCTAAGTTGTGACGAAATTGTGTAAAATTGTGACATAATGTCAGTGGCTTGTGGAAAATTAACGAATGCATTTGAAAATTAATCAAGGTTCAATGATTATATGTGGAACCATTTTTTTTTTTAAAGAAATTCTCTTAAACTCTGACATTGTTATTGGGCAAAATTTTATTGAGATTTTTACATCATTAGGCAGTTTTCAAATTTGGGGGAAAAAAAAAAAATTAAATTATGACGTTTGTCGTGAATTAATGCGAAGGTTCATTATTATTTTTTTTTTTCGCAGGTATCGTGTTCGCGCAAGAGGATGACGCTGCAGATGACATTGTCGACGTGGAGGGAGATGATGCGAGCGTGTTGACGGAAGACGAGGTCGAGGAAGAGACCGCAACTGCCTCGGCGGATGCAGAAACGACCATTCTCTTTACGAAACCAGTCTACGCCTCTCTCTCCACCCTCGGTAATTTTATAAAGACATCTCGAATTTATTTTTGGCTTGGTTTTTTTTTACGTCTAATTTTTTTCCCCCTTTTTTTGTCTGCAGAATTGCCAGCTGGCAACTGGGTCGAGTTTTTGGTCGGCTTCACCAACAAGGGAAAGACCGATTTCATACTGGAAACTCTCGACGCTTCTTTCCGTTATCCTATGGACTTCAATTTCTACATACAGAATTTCACGCATCTCGCTGTCAACAAAGTCGTCAAGCCCAATCACGAGGCCACTCTGGCATACTCCTTTGTGCCCTCGGAAACGTTTGCTGGACGCCCGTTTGGACTGAACGTTAATCTCAATTACAGGGACGCTGTGCGTAGAAAAAAAAACGGTTTCTGCAGATTCTTGATGAATTTAATGTATGAATGATGATTGACGATGTACTTCTTCTTCATTTTAGAACGGCGTGACGTTCAGCGAAGCTGTTTACAACGAGACCATCCAAGTCGTCGAGCTGGACGAGGGTCTCGATGGTGAAACCGTGTTTTTGTACGTTTTTCTGGTGGCTTGCGTGGTTCTCGCTCTCGTAGCTGGACAACAACTTCTGGCGATGCAAGGACGAAAATTCCGATCGTCGTCGTCCAGAAAAACACCAGTCGAGATGGGTACATCGAACCCGAACAATGTTGATTTCGATTGGCTGCCGAAGGAGACGCTAAACCGACTCAGTGAGTTAGATGAAAAAATATATTCATTTATTTAGTCATTCGGCGGGCGTAATCCTTTTACCAAAGATTTGGTTTTTACGTATAACATATTATCAAATTCGATGGGACTCGATTGATATTGTTTTATTTCATGTTTTATTGATTTGTATCTCTTCATCTTTGCAGACAAATCTCCGAGAACGCCGAAGCAAAGTCCGAGACAGAGAAAAGCCAAGAGATCGGCAGGTTCCGACGACTGATTTGTGTTCATACAATTATTTATAAGATTTATTTAATAATGAAGCGAATGTTGAGTGATGTATCAGTCCTGAGCGAACGTAAAATTACGCCAATCACCCGCCCCATTTTTTTTTAATACTCCATGAAGTCTTGAACATTTGTATCCGAAAATCCATGGTGAATTAAATGTTTTTGACAACGAAAATTGTAATGTACTATTTTTATACGTTCGAAACATCTTTACCAACAGTCGATAACGTGTAATTTTTTTTACAATCTCCGTTTCGTTGATGAAAACAATGAAACGTTATTTTTTTCGCATAAGATCATCAAATTCTGTCGTGACACGGGACAGTATAAGAGAAAATTGATACAGAAAATAACTTCGACTTCCCACGCTCCATAACCGAATCAGCGAGCTGTCGGATTATATAAAATGGAAAGACCTAAACATTTATTTCTCGAAGACAATTGGACCACAAAGTCAGGGTAATCCGACATGGTGGAGAGAATAATAGGAGAGGAGTAAACGACAGATTTCTTCGAACATCATCGAAACACAAACGTTCGTTTCGAAGGAGGTTCGACGTGGAGGGGGACTGTCGACCGTACGGGTACTCGAGCGCCAATGCTCGTCAGTTGTGTACGAGCAAGTGCGACAATGTCTGTCGTCGACAGTCCACCGTTACGTTCGTAGCATTCGTTGAAATAAAAAATGTTCCGGAACGTCAATTACTCGTTCATTATCGTGATACTGTTGACGACGTGTCACGCCTCGCAAAGAACGGTAAGACTGCTTTGTCGAAACAACTCTTCCGCGATCTCGAAAGTCCTCGAAGTATCGAATTGTAAGATCCAGCCTTATGCGTCCTGCATGCACATTCTCCGCTTTGTTCGATCAAAATAACGATCACGTGACATATTAGTTTTTCGGTAACGATCGGTTTTGATATTTTTTTGTTTTATCGAATTGTGACGTGCGTCAGACGAGTACGCCTATGTAATCGGATCCAATTCAAATCCCACAACGTCAGCAGTCGCGAACATTTTTTCCCCCGAGGGTTTCGTTCTCCCTGTCACGCGACTGGCGTCTATTCCATTGTCGCGTCCGAACGGTCCATTGTATAAGTTTTATGCTATTAAATAATTGTGTTGCTTAAAATTATCAACGGTCTTTGTCCGCAAGACATAACCTCAATTCCTTCGTCGTTTCCATGACGACCATGAACCTGCTAAGCTGGCTCATTGTCGCGTCTGAACTATGCATTCTGTAACCTTAAGAAAAAATAAAAATGTAATGTTGCAGTCAGCAGCGGTCTTCGTCTGCACATAGTTACGTATTAATTGATTCATTAATTTATTCGTTTATTTGCGGGACGTTTATAAAGAATAACAAATCTGTAGAGAAAATTGAGATGCGGAAAAAATTTAACGTATTTTTGTGATTATCGACAGTCTTCGTTCGCGTATCATAAGCTCGATTCGCTCATCGTTTCCATGACGACCAATGCGCTGCTGACGTTGTTTCATCTATAGCAATCGCTTTGTTCGAAACAGATCTAGATCGCGCTGATCGCGAGGCTAAAGGTCAATCGAATTCTCTCTGCCGCGAGATAAGGGCGACGCTTCGAGCAAGCGATGGTGTAATTTTGTTCGTGCAATTAATCTAATGCATTATTATTTTTTAATCTTTGCAGCTACAATTTTTCTTGAACCCGGGATGTGACGAAATCTGCAAGGTGGAAAATGTCACTAGCGTTTATCTCCGAGCGGACGGAGCGGGCGACACGCTGCACTACATTTGGGACTTCGTCGGTAATCCTTCATTGCTCCTGGCGGTAACTTCTCCGTCCGCTCAGCTGCACATCGACTGGGACAACTATCTCGTCAATTTGCCTCAGTCAATAAAATTCACTGAAACGCCCAAATATACGTTTGGGATAGTTATACAAAAGGTTTTTTTTTTTCAACTATTATTTATATTTATATTTTTCAAATATTGTCTCGCAAAATTTTAAATAACCCATTTGTCATCAGATTTATGAATTTAATGACGTCAACGACACGGGACGTTTGGACACGGTTCGTACGGCGAATATAAATGTCCTGAACACGAAAATGTTTAAATGGCTCAGGAGAAAGCTCGTGAACGACACAAGATTCGTCGAACTGCAAATGGACAGCGACCTTTACAGCGATCCAGAATCAAATATAACGAGAGTCGGGAATTTACAAATAATGGTAAATGATTTTATTATTAAACGATTTAGAGATCGAGGACTTTTGAACTTCCGCGTATTAAATTTTCTTGCAGCTAAATGGTTTCAATACCCTCGATCACTCGGACGTTATGCCGCACATGTTGCATTCCGAAAATTCGACACAGATCGATATCGTGTTCAATAAATTAGAGACAAACTCGACGTTCGAACAAAGCAGATTCGGCATGGAACTGCTTCTGGTCAGCGAACAAACTCCCTACGAATCGATGTCCGTTGACGCTATGAAGAGCTTGGACGATGAGCATACACCGGGAATATTTGAGGTAACGAAAAAATAATTTACAGTTTTTGCTGAATACGTGTTGAAAAACATTCTCAGCGCGAAAAATTCGAACTGCTATGACTCGAGAGTTAAAAAAATCTTGAATTATTTTAATGTTCGTAGGTCGTCGAGTTGAAAACGCCGTATGTCAAGATGAAAGACGGTGCAGTCAACGCAGCGTATTTGCAGTGGAGGCCCGTTTCCTACACGGAGTCGTTTCGTAGTGTAACCGACACGACTGAGGGCGTTTATTATCCGTTGCTGAACGTTACCGGTCAGTCGAAAGTCGCTGTAGATTCTCTGCTGTATGCTTATTATGGTCAACGAATGGGTGGAATGCTTGCGGAAAAACTCAACATCACTCTCGGATCAAAGGGTGATGGTTTTTACAAAAAGAGCAACTACACTACTTGGTACGTGAACGCATTTTCGTGGTTCTTTTTTCAACCAGTAATACGATATTGGTAATATAGACAAAAATGACTATATTTCTCGAATTTAATTGCTCTTCAGGACGTTTATCGTCGGTTACGGAGTCCCACCGGCGGAACGATTTTCCTACCTGATCATAATGATAATCTCGATCGGCGTGGGTCTGCCGGTTATGATTATGCTCCTCGTGGGTATCTACATGTGCGCCCGCAGGATCCCACAACGAAATCGTAACTTATTAGTCAATTCGTAGAAAAAAATAAGAATCTCGGTTTCGCCACGTCAATGAACTTTGTACTCTATTATTTTATACGAAAATTGAGGCTGTTGACTATTTTTCATATTTTGTGTAAACATATTTGTAAAGACGCATACATTTTTTTAAAGATAAAAAGTGTTCGTGAAGAAACGATTATGTATACAATTTTAAGCGATAAGTTGTAATATAATGAGATACGACCAAGCAGAGATTTTAATGTCCTTGGGTAATTTAGTAAAATAACAAAGAACATAAATTCTACCATTACCGACGCAGATGAAGTTGCCTGAAAGGTAAAAAGCGATTGTCTGTGTATGCCGAATCTTGACCGATGGCGCTACGGTCAATTACTTGAGCAGAAGACCGGGACAATTCACGATGGACTCCTAACCTCAACCGGTGTACAGCCGAATTGTAAGAAAATAGAAAACTTTAACGAGGAATCATGAATTGTGCGAGTGTTTTAAAAGGTCTCACGCGACTCAGTGTCAAACCACTGTTCGCAACGTCAAACGGCTTGTTGGCCCAGCACACCCGAGTGAGTTCGAATTTTTCGTCACACCAGCAAAAATAAACAAGAAAAATAAAAAAATAACCTAACTCAACCCTTAAGGTGATACGAAGTAAAGCCGTTCGTAACAAAAAACTTGTCGAATAAGTATGATTGTTCCCTGTGACTTTCAATTTCCCAGGCAAAGACAATTCTCTTTTCTTCCGCAGCTTACATCAACAAAACGGAATTCTGCACGGTTCTTGTTACTACTTTGATCTCGATCATTTACTTGTATTCGCCATTTGGTATGTCCGTTTTTCATTTTGCTTTCAGAACACTTTCATTTTACGCCGGAAGTATCCTATGATGCTGCACAAACTGCATTGCAAACCACACAGGCTGCGTCCCAGACATATGGTTTACGAATTGGTGGAGAACACGGAATGTAAGAAGAAGAAACCTATCGACATTATCCTGACGCAGTACGTCCCTGGTATGGGCGGAAAAGGCGAGATAATGAGCATACCCCCGATATGGGCGTACAACGCGTAGGTTTTCTTTTTGTTACGCATGTTTATTGCATTGAAAGCAACCGTTACATTTTTTTATTGGGTACAAAAACGAGCGATAAAATATCAAGTAAATATCGAGGGATAGATAAAATCATATTGCTCATTCGCAACTTAAGACAAGTCTTCCGAAGTCATGGTGTTCCTGAAGGTATAATATCGAGTCAAAGCTAAGCCTTTAGGAGTATCTTATCTGCAACAGGTTCATCCTGCCCGGTGTTGGTGTCTACGCCAGTCCCAGCAATCTGATTAAGTACAAGGACATGATAGAGAGAGTGAAGAATGAAGTGCCGGAGTTTAGTTCTCGATGGGTGCATCGGACAATCGGCCAACTGTCGACTACCGTGCTGGGTGTCCGCGTCAATCAAAACAACCCCTGGACTCTGCAGAAATTCCATGTCAGGGCGGCTTTCAGAGTGGCAAATATTCACGTGCCCGATCACGCTATAACGCTGCCCGAGCGAGAGATTTGCGGACCGGATCTGGCAAACGAAAACAAAGAGTTCTACATAACGGTGACGATAAATAAGAGAGAGCAGGTCAAGGTCAGATGCAGGCTGATTCACTACACCAACAAGGAGAGCCAGAAGTTACCTGAAATAGAATTCTGGAAGAAACCGGCCGAGGCTCTCTTCCCCGAGGACCAGCCTATCCTCGATTCGCTCACGAGACCCGCGGTGTGGGACGAAGACAAGGATGATGCGTCCGTTGCATAAATCCAATCGTGTATCAATTATCAATAAATCATGCGTTTTAGAATTTACAAAATAACTTCGGAAGTTATTTGAAACGTCTCCTCAGCGGGTTCGTTCGATATCGTGATTATCATGAGAATATATTGATAGACACGAGAGGGACGCACCGTCAAGTTGAAAAAAAAGCTAGACTATCATGTATACTAACGTAAATGCGCTAGTTTTAATTACGAGACAAAGAAAATTCATCCGAAAGGTTTGATAATTCGTTAAATACTTCGCGGTACTAATACATGTTTCCATCGCACCGGTACGGACTGGTACAATCAATAATGCACGAACTCGACTACAACTTCAGGTATCACAAGAAACTCTCCGATGCACGGTGAAATAACGTTCAGTTTTTTTTCCTCCATTTTTTTTTGAGAATCATTTTTTTCTGAGAATTTATATCTTCATTTTACTGCCATAAGTTGAAATTGCGCAATTATTGTGAGATCAAATGTCGAGATGCATGACAATTCCGGAGTTGCGTTGACGAAGCAATACGTATGGGACGACGTTGCCGAAGATCTAACGGTATCAGGGTAAATGTCAATAGTCTATGATGAAATGAAATTACAGTCTCGTTGCAGCTCGGCTGGTGTTTCTTCATAATCATCTTCGTTACACTCAGGGTGGTCAAGGAGGAAGATGAAGAGATCGAAGGTTCGAAGAGCAGATCGAGAATCGGTCAAGCTTCGAAGATATATTGTCCTCACGGTTATCTAGTGTTAAACTTTCTCGAAACATTGAATACGAGTCAAAAGGTATGAGTAAAAAATAAATAAACGTTAGCATTAAAAAATTAATTGAACATTTTCTTTCCATTGCAGATAAACTTCCGCAAGCGTTACCTGAGAAAAGTATCGCCGAGCGAACCGGACGTTGTGATACTTCAGGATGTGAAGGATCTTGTGATGTATCTCGTCATAAATCCGACGACGCTGCAGTTCATCAATTTCTTCCACTTGCCGGTGATAGACCGTTTTCTTCGGGCTCTAATTATTTACTTCCAGTACTACGTGGATATATGGGAAGAGATAGCGCAGAAGCGCGCCGCTACAGTGAAGAAAGCGCCCAATCCTATGGCGGGCGGTGGAAGACTCAGAAGAGCCGAAGAAATGAGGATTCTACGTTGCGTTTTGGGACGCGAATATTCGGAGCTCGTGGTTGGAAGTGAAGAAACCGCTCGGTATCATCACATGATGGCCGGAAGAAAATCTGGCGCCACGGTGACACAGTCGCAGGGTGAAAAGGATCTACGAATATTCGAAGTTCTTATCGGTATGGCGCACAGAGTCGTCTGGATAGCTCTGCAACGGAAGTACTACAGCTTGATCGGTATAGTGACGTTAAGAATGCATCATACGTACATTTCCAACCATACGTTCAATTCGATAAAAATTTCAATACTTCACGATATACCAAAAATTAGAACACAAAAAATTCAGACGTATCAGTCATGTCGAGACATTTGATTTTGCACAATAATATATCTGGACCTTATAGTTTCTTTTAAAAACTGGTGTAATTTTTTCGTTGTGTCTGTTGCAGAAGTGGAGATGCACAGATTATTTCGCACCGAGGCTTACAACACCGCGAACAGAAGAACCAATGGTGCGGTCAACGAAGCGATGCTCGAGGAGGAATTGCGAACATTGCACGGACCGAAGATGCCAGTGAGAAGAAAGCTTCTGAGAAACTCGCCTCTGCCGTATCAGATAATATACGGCGATTGCGACTATCGAATTCTCTCGCTAGGTTGAATACATCGAAGTTCGCTGTCATCCTAAAGATATTTGCATAAGACTACACATAATCGAATTCTAACGGCCCTGTTTTACATCTCACAAAGTTCACTCAAAGAAGTTCACTTAGAAAATAAAATCCTGCGAGAAACAATTTTTTTTCTCAACAAACGTGCGTCTGCAGAGACTTGCCAAAGATAAATATGACGTCATGCAAATATCTTCAGGATCATAATGTAAACCTTTTTTAATACATTTCTTCTTTAATCGATTACCGTGAGCAGGGAGCTTTCGTCGACTACTGATAGACCAATGTTCCAGGTATGCTCAGCGAGGAGCCCAAAAATCAGCGTATCAAATATCTGGAGAACGCTTTGCTAGCGGCGGAAGAAAAATTGCCTGGGCTGGGAATAAAAGTTGGTATCCTCGGTCAGCCGCGTGCCGACTACGATGTTATGCTGATGCCGTCGGAGAGCGAGGATTCCATAGAGGAACAGGACGACGAGAAAGAAAAATGGGAAAAACGCAAGAGTTCCGTTGTAGAAAAGATACTCAGAAGCTTGGTGAGTTAATCAATCACTGAATTAAAATTGAAGCTATCGCGACCGAATGAACTTTTTTTTTCTTTCTCTCTTGAAGCAACCTGACCGTTCCGGGACGAGAATGCCCGGCCAGACCTCAAAACAGGTGACCCCAGAAGTTTTTCCGGTGCAAGCTTCCGACATGCGATGCAGAGGACACGACAAAGATCGCGAGAACGCCAGGAAGAAATGGATAGCAAGAGAAGTGCGACGGCAAATGGAAAAATTCGCTGATACATCGTCTGTCGGCACGACTTTGGACAACTAGCGGAATTAGCTTAAAATGAATCAGGGTATTTTTCCGCAGTATTTTCCCAAGTGACCCGGCCTGCGCAGTCACATACGGGGCGCGTTGATCTCGTGAATGAAGCGTCAATAATGCATCGTTAATCTACACTCAGCTTTGCCGTGAACAAAAAATTAACGTGCACTAAAATTGCAATTATCTAAAACTTCACTTTAAAAAATTTTTAAATTTAACCCCGCCGAACAATCGGCAGAAAACGACGCAGTTGTCGCAATATTGTTGAATACATTTCATGTGCAATTGTGGTGAAAAATTAATGTTCGGTGTGTTAAAAAAAATTGAAAATAATCTGTTTTCAATCATTTACTTTAATGTTATTGAAAAAGTATAGTAATTTTTCATCACAATTGATTGTTATTAAATAATCGTTTTGTAAACGAGTACGTCGTGGTTTCGACAAACAAAACTTCACCTCCAACCGGGAAGCATATAACGTTTCGACAGTAGAAAAATAATAGGCATTTTTTTTGGAATAGAGACAGGCACGTCGTTAGCTTCCGTTTTGATGTTTTACGTACGTATGCAATTTTTTTTGCAACAAATCATTTTTGAAATATTTTCAAACCCTCAAGTTTCCCGAATTATTCAAATTTAAGGTCTATGAGCGAACAAAATATTGCTAGATGTTTTCAAAAATATTTCCCAAATATCGGTCGATATTGATAAAACATTTTCAATATAAAAAAATAAATAAAAACCTTTAAAAAGTGTTTACGTGCTCTGTGGGCGTTAATTCGAACCAGCTCGAACGATGTGAATAATCGAGGTTTTATCGTACGTACGTGAACAAATGATGAACGATTATAATGTGTGAACAAAAGCGACTTGAACGTTTCGTTGATCTTTACGGAGGATGTTGTGTGAATATAAGGGGACAAATACAACAGAGAGCACTACGAGGCGAATGTAAAAAATATGCTTATTGTAATTGTTACTGCCTAGTCGAGAATAGTAATGATAATATGTTACAAGGGCATACACCGATAGGTACATGAGGAGCAGCGGACAATGCGTTCCTTTCTTTCTTATTTTTTTCTTCCTTAATAATTCGTCATCTAAAACGTCGCGTTATTCCTTCGTGTATAATCGTAAACCGACTAACTACCATTAAGAAGTATACTAATAACAATTAAAGTGACGACATTAGCACGAATAGAAAGATAATTCTAATCCCCCTTCCGCCCCCCAATATGGGGTGTGCTGTAATTCGATAGTATCAGTTTGTGTTTCACTTCATTTTTTATCGTGATGATTTTTCACGAGAAAAAATCGTTTGCGCTTGACAAATTGGATACGCTTCAGTCAATATTTGGCTAATAAAAACGCTTCTCGATAACGAATACCTAATCGTGGGATATAAATTAGCTTCGCCGCCCAAAGTGGTACGATAAGTTGCAGCCACGACTATAATCGAGTGTCACGTTTTCCCATTTCTTTTTTTGTTTTTTTTTGTTTGTTTTTTAGTGTTTCCTTGTTTCTATTACAACGACAGTGGCACAGAGATTACTGATGAATCAAACTCGAACACCCAATAAAAATCCTTAGACCCGTGTACTCATTTTGTTTCGTTTATTCTATCTTTACCGATCCACTTGTATTTTTTTGTTTCTTCCTCTCAACGTAACGTGTTGCTTCATAATTCGATAATGAACTGATGCATGAATCGTGAAATCATTTACAGAAATGGATCGTTACTCCGTAATAAAACTCGGAGTCAAACCCGTGCTCCGAATCGGAGCACTACGGATTTTTGTGGTTTTCCATTTTTTTTTTTTTTTTTTTGCGAATGTCAATGAAACTTTTATACAGATGCGAGAGAATAATTCGAGAGTCTTTATCGCGACGTAGATTCCGCTCGGGAAGAGACTCTCGGCGCGACACTCGAGAACCGGTCAACACTGGATGCAAACAGCCCGTGCGTCACAGTCGTATCGGTGTCCGTACCATTACACCGTTACAATTTACAAATATCAACCGTTATAGCGATATGTACAAAGCACATTCAAACAATAAGAATTGAATTAATTGATTAAAAAAAAAAAAAAAAAGAAAAGAAAAAAAAATCGTTCAGAGTGTGCAAACGGCGCTCGTTCGAACGTATTTTTTTTTTTTCCTTTCTTTCTTTCTGTCTTCTACAATCGTTATTAAAAATAATTGAAATAGGAAAGGTCCTCGGTGTGAATACGACGATACGCGCGCGTAGGACTCGATGTGACTATCGTGTGAACGTAGATTCGTGATCAGTGCGTTATTAACCAGATGGGCCGGATTTTTTCGCACGCGTGATTACCGACTAACGATCGGTCAAACGAATCCGAAATAAAGTACGACGTACATAAATGCTGGTACCGCACTATTACAATTAATGCTTCGCATCGCCAGCTTTAATAGTCTCTGAGTGATAGATAGTTTACAGCCCAGTTACGTTTTCTTCCATCGAGTTTCAAATTCTCGGTGAAGTCGCCGCGCGCTTTTTTGTTTTTTTTATATCTAATCCTACCATCTCACAATGCGTCTCACTGTATGTACGTTTTTTTCGTGTTTTTGTGTGTGTTTGGGTGTCTGTGTATGTTTCTCTCGCGTGTACTTACAAAAAGTATACATAGCCACGTGCGCCGCGTTCTTACAAATTACAACGGACGAGAGTGCGGATCGCGCTGGCGAAGAACGGCCTCGCGACATCGTTTTGCCTTTTCTTTCGGATTTCTTCTTGTCCTCCGCCTTTACGCGGAAGGATTACATCTAGCGGTTACAAGCAAACAAACTCTCAGACATACACATACCCAAAATATGGCGATTTATATGACATCAATCCGTTTTTCTTTTCTTTTCTTTCTATATACTAGTCACTTCGCTACACGTGCTGTTCTGTATAATTTTTTTTAGTTTTTTTTTTTTTTTTTTTTGGCTTTCACATCCACCGCGTACTTTTGTCTACACGCCGATCTCGGGGCAATCGTCGCAAACTCTCATTCTTTCACGGTCTATCTCTCTCTCGCGAATTGCTATACAACGATACAGTTAGTAATACAGTGTTACATTGACCAGCGCACATACACAAACAGTATTTCTTCATCTACGTTTTTTTGTGTTTTTTTTTCTTACTTTTTTTTTTCTTTAAACAAAGGATCACGCGCGAACTGTGTGAATCATCGTTATCCGACTTTATTGGGCCGGTGGGGGCTACGAAGCAATGTCCGACATTAGCTGGGCAAGCAGAGCCGGCTCCAGTAACCCGTGGGTCTGGCCCATCCGTTCCAAATTTCGCACGTCCTTGTCGACCGCTTCCAACGCCCGCTCCAGCTCTTCTTCCTCTTCGCGCGATGGTTCGTACTCCCCGTTTCGGCTCTCTGTTGGGATCGAACGTAATCATGATAAATTGGTATCAAAGTAAACGAACAAAATTCTATCCAAGTACCAATTGATGGACGAAAATCTTTAACGTGCAATTTGAGTAGAGTCGACTCAATAAATACAAGACTTGTGCCGAAAAAATACTATTCGCGACAATGATTCTTCCGCATTGTATGAAATAGCATATTATGTTCGATGAAATTGTTAATGAGATGAATAATTCGTCGTGTCTGTAATTTTTTGGTATCTGTCGGTAATTTTTTCTTCCACTGTTTCTCATAGAGACTCTGCGTATTCTTACCGATGAATATATCATTGAAAGCGTCGGCGGGTAGCGCGTTGAGAACATTGCCAAAATCGTGTTCGGCAGGATCGAGCGACGCGAATACTTCGTGATCGCCGAGTTCGACCTTGAGTCCACCGCCAAGGCCGAGGGGTCCCAGCGAGCCAAGTCCGAGTCCCAGGTTCAAGTTCGCGGGGTTCGACGTGCCCTGAGGTACGTTGAGGTTGTTAAGCGTCTTCGTGTGATTCTCGTTCGTCGATATAACTTGGATCGGATAATTGTTCTCCTCGTGTATCAATCCGGCAATTTTGTTGTCGAGTTTCGTCGACGGTGGCCTCTTGCGTTTCTTGGGTCTCGATTTATTGCTCTTCGGCCTAGGAATAACCGGCGACACGGGTTTCTTCCGTGACTTCTTTGGTTTGGATTCCTGAGCCTTACGATGATAATTGTCGCGCTTTCTCGCGTGCTCCGGACATAAAGGGAGTTCGTGAGCGACGTCGAAAACGGGCACGCAGCACTGTGTATTGTCGCTGAACTTGGCAGTGCAGTGCTCGAAGAGAAGTTGATCGGCGTTTAGCATGATGTGTCTGGAGCAGTGACGAGTGCACGGCAGGGAGGTTTGCCTGCATCCGTCCGCGCCGCACGGCCCGCCGACGAGGAGAGGACCGGTCGTGAATTTGCTCGTGCCTGGCGGCGACTCGCACAGCGCTCTCGTGCTCGCCCGGGGCTTCTTGCACGCCGCCTCCAGCAAACATCGCGTCCTCTCGCGCAGGAGTATCTCAGACTCTTGACCGCCCTTGTGCAGTTGGATGAGACGTCGCCGGAGCTGCGAACGCAGCTGCGAAAGCCTCGTTGTTCGATTCAACGACGTACCGCTGCCCGTCTCCCCGGTGAACCAGTGACGCTGGTACACGCTCAGCTCGTCTCCGCTCGAATCGCTGTCCGATATCTCGTCCCCCGCCCGAGGGTAGTAGAGAAGCGTGTGATCGCGGTTGCTTCTT
Organism: Listrodromus nycthemerus; assembly: GCA_963978505.1. Classification (NCBI taxonomy): domain Eukaryota; kingdom Metazoa; phylum Arthropoda; class Insecta; order Hymenoptera; family Ichneumonidae; genus Listrodromus; species Listrodromus nycthemerus. The sequence continues at coordinate 1,678,047 of OZ021682.1, read as the reverse complement.
CTCGACTCCAATCTCTCCAGACTATCGACGACCCGCTCATCCTCGTGCTGACTCGTTCCGACAGCACCTGGAAATCTCAGCTCCAAACTCCTCGAAGTGCTCGTCTCGACGTCCAGCCCGACCTCCCTCGGCTCCGTCGTATCGACGCACACGTCGCCTATCCCCGATCCTTCGAGCTTCACCCGACGCTTTATACACTTGCCGCGCGACTTGCCGCTCTTCCCGCTCACTCTCTGACTCTTCGGCTGCATCAGCTTGAAACTCTTGCCTGACGCCGTGACAAACGGCTCGGGCTCGCTGAATATGTAAGGATCGACATCCTGACGCGACTCCGTTTTCAACAGAGCCTTCAGACGATCGGAGAACTTCAGCTTACTGTCCATCTTCGGATTCTCCAGATCGGGGACCCTCATCGATTGCTGATACGAATCCTCCGCCGCGTTCCACCTGCATTTCTCAAACTCTCAAGATCAACCAACGATGTTCTAATCGGTAATTCGTTACTGTTTTGACTAATCGCTAATCGCAAAAGTTTGTCATTGATTATCTTCTTTTGTTTCGAAAGTTTCGTTCTACAATTGTGACTTTTGTTCACGCCGTTTGCTGAGATAAAGTTTCAGTCCTCCGATACAACAGCGGCCAAGAATATTTCTTACGACGGTAAAATTTTCATTACGTTCTTTCTATCGCAAGGGAATTTTCTCGTTTATTTATTTTTCTTCGCGAATATGGTTTTTCGTTGGAGCTGTTGAATGAGACTTATTTTCGGATGTCCGATCTAACGTGACAAAATGTATTGCAAATGACGACAAAAATTTTGTCCGACCAATGCTACATGCGCTTTTGAAATCGACCGTTAAAAACTATCAGGTACTTTGAGAATCGAACGACTCGCCTTATCGGGTTGCACGCACGATAAGGTACTTAGTTGCGGGAATGTCGAGTATTTTGTTTACGACGGTAAATCTTGCGAGATTCCGCAGGATGTAAACTGGACAGAAAAACTAAAGATATTCTTTTCAAATTTGAAACTCGGCAGTGAAGCTATTTCCATCCGTGACAACTTTTCTCCCGAAACTCCGAGCAGAAGGCGTAAACTAATTCTGTATTAAAATTTTTTTTCATTTATAAAACGAGAGACCTCAGGAAGGGGTTAAAAACAATCCTTGCCTCGCATAATCGGATATCTCGCTCCCAAAGCGCGGATTAGCGCGAATCCGCGGATTTGTTTATTCCCTTCTGAGACGCGTCTCGGACGTCGATCGCTCTCGGTGAATGTCTGTTTGCTCCTGGAACTGGCGCCGGCCTCATCTGGTGTCTTTTATGGAATCTTCGAGTGTTGACAAGCGTTGACCGTCGAGACGGCACATCGAGCGTACGTTTTGACAGGTTATGTTCGCTCGTTCCACTGATAGTTTGCGAGCGAATGTTCGAGCATTGTGCGATGAAATATTTGTTGTTCCTCTCACCGAGCCTCCTCGCGGCCGTCGTGCATTGTACTCGTAAAAACCTGACGAGCTTGTCCGGTCGGACGAATCGCACACGGAAGCTCACACTCGGTTTTCGTGTGTTGCTCGAAACGTTTGAGACTCTCTCTCGCGAGAGGGAGAGAGAGAGAGAGAGAGAGAGCGCGATCACACAGACGAGGTTGGGATTTCGTTAAAATCCAATTTTTTTTTCTTCTTTTTTTTCTTACTCATCAACCGCACACTAGGATTTTTGTCGTCGACGTCGCGACGTTCGGACGCGAATGTTTCGGCGACGATTGTTAAGGCAACTTGTCGAGCTCGATTAATGGTAATGTTTAACGAATAATAACATTAGAGAGACATGTCAGATGTTGAAGGCAGCAAAATGGCGGCTCACACAGACACCACACACACACACATGCACACACACAGACGACAGTCTACGGAGATGCGAAATATCCCTGAATTCGCGACGCGCGGTGCCCGCGCGCGAGGCGAACCAACATTGAAACACTTTCCCACCCGCTACACACGACCGAACACTTTCGTTCCGTAACGTGTCACTCTCTCTCGTCGAAAGCAATCGCGGTCGTATTATTTGCGATCGATCTCTCACTTACCGCACGCCAACGTAACTTAATTATCTTGTGTGTTTGGAAACGAGGTTTTTTTTTTACTTCTCACACATCTAACCTAACAAACTTGTGACTACGCAACTTCAAAAACGGACAGACCGTAAATAAACTATTCGTCTCCGGTCATTAACATTCGAGAAGCGCGGACAGTAAGACATTCTTCGCTGTCGTGCACGAGACGTTGCGGATTATTCGCGTAATTCTTTGTCGAGTATTAATGGGTAAAATCGTAGACTTTTTTTGTTTTTTTTTTCTGCCCAATAAGATACACACTTTCAGTAATGGCGCGGATCGCGAAACCGCGTGTGTCGCACATTTACGATCAGCACAGTTGAACTTTTTTTTTAATTGTTAGGAACAAATGAAGTTCGCTATCGCCGAGACTCGATCGTGAGATCCGCGAGGTACCGAAATTCCCTCAGTTTTTTTAATGAAAGACATTTCACCAAACGACGCTTTTTTCTTCATAATTCGCTCCGCAAATTTGTCAGAGACGCGAATACCAATGAATCTTGGAACCGATGCGCGTATCACCTTTGCAACGCGGAATTAATTGTCGTGGCAGGAAGTATTTGTCGGTTCGCGATCCAATCCCAGCGAAGCGAAACAATAATGACGCTGCTGTATTCGTGTTCATCGATTATTCATGTATTATTTATACCATAAATTAAGTACTCTACTAACGTAAGAAATAAGACGGAGAGAGGAATGTTTGTTCCATCGATCAAAAGATCGAGCGGCTGAAGTTTGAATTCCTCATAGTTTGGACTTTGATAATCGTCTGTACGTTGCAATAAAAGCGAAAGCTTCTCATCATCAAATGCAATGTCCAGCGCTCTATCTTCGGAAAATCTCTAATTACATTGTCGGCAATTTACTCGTTTATCTCGCGGTAATCTGACGAGACAATGGCAAGAGCCGATCAGCTGATTTTGACGTCCGAGCCATGAGGCGAGTTAACCTAAAATCGAAGAGTGCGTTCCGAGCTCGCGTATAGACACAAATTTTATATGAGAATTGTGAAGACTTCGAAACTTCGAAAAAATTAGATTTTCTAATCCGAAGTGACGTAATTACAAGATTTTCGCAATTTTTTGATTACTTCCATTTCGAAGGAAATTTTTATAATCAGTAGTCACGGTGCAGAATTTTAAAAATATATTCTATGGAATTATCTTAAATGCAGCTAGGGGAAGAAATGTCTGCACTTTTACCCACCTTCCAGTGACCCTTAGGTCACAGGAAAGTGGGTAAAAGTATCTGCACGTCTCAAATGTCTTCGGGATTTATATCGAACGTAGCCAGTGACTGGATTGGACGAATAAGAGAGCAGACATTTCATGTTGAACTAGATAGGGTAATGTCATGCGATTAAAACACAAGGATATGTTATTGCGAATGTTCATCTTTCAACAAGACCCTATACAACAAGTTGTGTAAACAAAACACACGTACAAGCCCCGTCGTAAATGAGCTCAGGCGATGACAAGTGTCGAACCGTTTCTCACAGTCTCGACACTGATTTGTTTTTTTTTTTGCATTGTTTTTCTTATCTTCAGTTTATACTTATGGTACAATATGCAGTGTGAATCTACTATAACAAATATGTTTATATGATGTAGGAATAGAGTCACGGCCCTGCAAAGAGAGCTCTGTCTACCCTACTGGAATTGCTTTTCATTCATTTATAAATTCCAAAATAGGCAACGTCCGGAAAAGCTTCGAACTTCACCTATATATTATCTTTTATGTCACGGAATATATTTATGCTTGAGAAAATCACCGGGGCGTTCGGCATAATGTACAATCTCTCACCGCGCACATTGTTTAATCAGCTCTTGTTTTTTCATCTTTTTGTATTTTTTTTTCATTTCGACACATAACTGTACACACGAGACATTCGAAGCAATCTAAATCATAGTATATCGTGGTGAAAAAGAAGACATCGCCCTTGTCACGGTAAAATTTAAAGCAACACATAAACGATAAATTTTGGGTGTATAATAAGGAAATATCTTTTACGTCTGTTTACGTTACAACTCAGTATTTTCTTTGTAAAAAACTTTCACCGATCAATTGTGTGTCGAGGCAACATAGAACATCGTATTTCTAATTCGTGATCGATCGATTTCTCCTAGAACAATCACGGCCCCAATTTAATTCGAGAATTAACGACTATCACATCTCCTCGTTATTTCGTACGAATCGTGAATCGTTCTCGTCGATCCTGTTATACACGGTATCAAACTTTACGAAAATTTCACGTTTAGCCGGAAATTTCCGGGGGCTGGGGTCGGGGACGGTGGTTTGTTTTTTTTTATTACCAGAAATACGACTGTAAATTGTTGTAGGGTGGAGAGTGAGAGGGGCGGATCGATGGATATTTACATTTAAGTAGCCGCTCGCCCTTGGGGTTTACGTCCTTTGACGACGCTCGGTCGGCCCTTGATAAAACCTTTCTTGCGACGCGCCGTCTGAAACATCAATGTCCAGCCCCCCATAACTTCAACTACGTTTTCGGATCTATCGAAGTTCTTCGACTTTGAAAAATTGTAAACGATACGAGGGAACGACACACTATAAAATAACCGTGCTCGTTCCGTTTAAATCTGCTCGTACACTCACCTTTTTACTGTGGTAAGAAATCGATGGCCGGGCGATCGAACGTGCGGTTATCGGAATTCTCGGACGATTGAATTCATCTGGTTTCTTCACTCTGCGCAACGACAAAAACATTAGTTGTCGCGAAAAATATAGTTGTCGGAAAAATGAAAAAATCAGTAAAAGAGCAGGGATGCCTTACCTATAAATTCTAACGAGCCAATGTTCCGTCGTGTACGCCTCCTCTAAATATGTTAGTTTGAAATTCTTGTTTCCAATTTCAGCGTTGCGCGTACGATCGTATCCGGCCGGCGATCGGTAATCGACTTTGACCTCGCCGAACCGGAAGTAGCTCAGTTTGTACATGAGAGAGTTGAGCAAAGTTGGAGAACCTTCCGAATCGACACGGAATTCACCTCTCTCGGTGAAATAGTCACTCTCGCGAATGTCCTGAGGATGCTCGCCCTCGGCTATTCTCACCATCCACAAGAATTTGTTTATGTCGTCACCGGAGTAACCGATCATACCGCCGAATATGACTAGAACGTAATCGACGTCGAGGGACGTCATGATATCGTAAGCGGCGCTCTCGTTCGAACTCATCGCTTTGCCGACCAAGGCTATATGCGAATTGTTCCATGTGTTATTGTCCACCAGGGTAGTTCTAGAAAGAAAAAAAAACGACCGATATAATGAATCTTAGATTTTTTTTCGTACATCGTAATTCAGATTCCTATGGATAAAAAATATGCGCGAGCCTGTCGTACAGATTTTTCACTCGTCACTCGTCGAAAAAAAAAATTACCTTCATCGTTCGTTATTAACAGATCAATGAACATTTTTTTTTAATCATACGCTCATTGGATAAAACAATTTGGTCTAACTTTGTATGAAGATCTAGTATGGTCCTTCTAATACCATTTAAAAAATTGTTGAAAGTCAACGTGTTTCTTTGGAGGGAATCCTTAAGCTGGTATCGTCATCTTAGCCAAAATATAATTGCATAAAAAAAATATTTAATCACCTGTTCGCCATCCCGGCTATCTGATATCCATAGTCCCACCAGCTCATTATTCTCGCGTGGTTCGGTGTATTCTGAGCGAGCCAGTAGTAGGCTTCGCGAAAATCGTCGAGTATGCTTCTTCCGCCATCGTTGCTGTACGAGGCGAGAACGATCGATGGGCTTGAGTAGGCGTTGCTCGTTACCCACGTGCAGTGAACGGTGAACATCATAAGTAGCATCAGTATACCGATCGCGACACCGTTCCGAAGATTTGGGCCGAGACCGTCACCGTTGCCCTTCGGCCTCTCGTGCTTCATTCTCCTGAGCTTTCCGGCCTTGTCGTACAGTCCGCGACCTGGACTTCGTTCACGTTCGTCCTCGCTTTCCTCCTCGCTTCCATCGCCACCGTCCCGATCACCGCTCTCACGATCCTCGTCTTTCAGGAACAGCTCCAGAATACCGCTAAAAGCGACCCCAGCGAGCATGCACACGACCGGGGTCAGCGTAAGCATCAGACGAACCATCACGCCGGCGAAGTATACCGCGCTTATCGCGTAAAGTATAACTGCAACAAAAATATCGACGTTATTTATTACATATCATGAACCCTCTATTCCCGCATAGTACGACAATATTTTCAAAAGAGCCAAGAACATGTTTTCGGAACACGGAAAATATTTTGACTATTGAAAAATACTTGCGGGAAAATTCTACGTGAATTCGAATGCAGATAGAGAACAAATCCTTACCGAAAACCCTCTCGTCGTTGATGCGTTTTATGCAGTACCAGAGTCCGACCGGGAAGGTCGTAACAAGTATGTGCAGATCGAAGAAGAAGCTGAACCATGTCGTGGGCTGATGTTCCGAGACTGAAGCGATGATTGGTATGTGAATTTTCGCGTATCCAGTGTCCCAGAGACTGTAGAATCTTCCGCTCCAGGGTGCGACGACCCCGGCATAGGTGAGACCGACGAGAACGGCGAGCAGCACCACCGCGGACGCGGCGACGACGCCACCGAAGTATTTCATCTCCGATTTCGTCAGGAACGTGCGAAGGTATCTGAGAGACGCGACGAATATCAAGAGTCCGAATACACCACCCGCGGCCATGTGCTCGGAAGTTCGTATCGGCTGAAAGCCTACGAACGGTATTTGCATACTAAGCAAAAGTCCGAGTATGTAGAAAGTCGTGTAACTCGTGAACAGTCTATTGCTGTAACGGTTCATAACTAGAAGAACAAAGACGTGGAACGGAATGAGATTTATGATGAATACGTATCCGCCCCAAGCGGAAACCATGTAGAAATAGGATAGTGCGGTCATCGCCGCCCAAAATATCGAGCCGGTTTTTACCGACTTCACCCACAGATAGTACGTTATCTGAAGGGCGAATATGGCAATGCCTTCGTTGTCGTAGCTTCCGGCAACCGATCTAGATATATAGCCAGGTACTATCGCTATGAAGCAGGCTGCGAACAATCCGGCTCCCGCGCTCCATAGCTCCTTCGTCAGCAGGTACGTCGATATGGCCGTCAGGCCGCTGAACACCGGCGCCAAAAACACGCATATGTCCCTTATGTGAACAGGTATGTTCAACGAATGAAGAATGTAGTGTATCGCGCCGGACGTTATCATCAGACCCGGATAAACTGTGCCGCCGACTATTCTTCCGAGCGGATACCATGCGCTCTCGTCGAACCAATTGAGGAAGTTGTAGAAGCCGTGCTGAACCATGTAAGCCGTAGCTCTGTAGTTGAACCTGCAGAGAAAGTCCGGATAAGAGATTATTATCGAATCGAGTTTTCTTTTACTTTTCTTTTTAGCATGTCCGACGTGGTCGTTCTGGTGTACCGACAGTGGGTAATCATGTGGAAAAAAAAAGATGGGTTATCATATTGTGTCTTAAGATAAAGCTTGAACGCACCAGGGATCGAACTCGTGGATAATACTCTCGAAGCGTATGACCGCAAAGAGACGAGAGGCAAAACCAGATATCCATGCCAGCAGAAGAATCGTAAAGGTGAGGAGAGAACTGAAGCCCGCCGCGTTCGTTAGCGTGGAGGATTTCATTTGCTTGGCCGATGGCTTCTTATCCGGGAACATGACTTTCTTGGTGTACGGCGCGGTCGCCGTTTTGTTCTGCATTATTATTTCTCTTTTGCCTTTGTTTTTCGTTCAACACTGCAAAACAATTCACATTAGCTTTAACACTCTTTATCTGTTAGTCAATTTTCTCTTGTGATAAATCATTTGGCCGCGAGTGCGAGTACACCCATCCCCGTAGGACACGTAGCGATTTTATCGGGAGCACGACGTCTGCGACCACGACTGCAGCCGCTCTACCTAGGGCCGCGGACACGTCAAAAGCCGGTTGCAAGTGACCAACTGCTAGCTCACTAAAATCCCTGGAACAATGTCACCAGAGTCTGTTGGAGATTAAAGTTGTGGTAGGACAGTCGGTACGGCAGAAATCTCTCGTGGATGGAAGAGCGTGACTCTGCGCACGTTCCGAATTATGCCATAATAATAATAATGGTTGTTTTGTATTCTAGAGGAATGCAAATAAACTTTCGCGCACTTTCACGGCTTTCGGTGCGAAAAATTTCACTTCTCTACCGGAGGTGACGTCGTACGCTCGTTTGAATTATAAAGTTAAGGAACTCAATCAAATGTAATTACGAACATGGCTTTAATAATTGCAATAAAAAACTTTGAAAAAGTTGAATATTCTATTGACCCAACTGAAATCGATTTCCTTGATAAAATATCAATTTTGCATAAAGTAGGGTCGGCTTATCATTTGAGAAAATGTCTATTCTAGTTGCAGATGTATTCGCTCTTTAGCATGAATTTCAATAAACGTTTATGCGAGTCAAACGTCGTCAGATTCGAAGGCAAATCCAACCGCTTTTTTCAGCACAAATTATTGCATACATATTAAATTTATTACAAAGTTATACAATATGTAGATTTATGGTATATTACATAACTGACACGAATGTACAGAATAATAAAGTAGACCTGTATCGAGAATACCACCAATGTTCATCAAGGCGATGCGAAATGACAAACATCCCATGGTCGGTCGGTAAAAATGCGTTTTCCTGTTTTCGAATAAATCTACTGTCCCGGAGAATATAGGAAAAGCAGTTCGTTACCAAAAGTGACATTTCACATGCCCTTAATGCCCTCTTCTTTCGCAATTAATACAAAATCTCATAGTATTTTGTCTTTTTTTTTTTCGTTTTCGAAAATCGGTACTAATTACGAGAAACGATGAATAGCCACATGATCTTGCAGGCTGTGAAGATTTCCCAAATTCTCCCACCAAAGAGGCAATCGGTGTTTCAATATGAGTTCAAACCAGGGACTCAGACGCTTGTCTGAGCTGCGTACGAGTTTCTGCATTTGGTCTTTCGAGACCCATTGAATTTCGCTAATTTCGTCGGGATTCGGGTCGAGCGTTATTTCGTCCTTTTGAAGGAAGAGAATATAGTCGATCTCGTGCTCGCCCCACTTTCCGTCGCCCGTCGAGTGATAATAAATTCTCGTCAAATAACAAAAATCTTGAGGCATAACTTCGTTTGTGGGTATTCCCAACTCGTAATTTAATCTTCTTCGAGCGGCACGTCTTATGCCTATAGCCTGATGCTCGTCGGCTTCCCCGGGTATCTCGGCCAAAGGATGACTGCAGCAAGTATTGGTGTAGTAACCAGGAAACGTTATCTGTGCACAGATTAAAAAGAGCATCGGTCATTGATTACCGAGATAGATATTCCCAATTCGAAAAACGTTTCGGTTCATGATCTTGACTGATCAGATGAAACATTATGATAAAACAAAAGAATGCATCGAAGCGAACAATTTTCTCAGTATACGCAATTATTTTATACGTAAATGGCAAAAAGGCAGACTATGTTTGCCAATGAATGATTTTTTAAAGTGATTGATAAATTTTTTTTTTTTGTTGAAAAGCTTATAGCAAGAGGAACACTCTAACGAAGGATGAAACTATAACAATGACAAACAAAAGCGAACTTCGAGCGAATTTTCTTGGCTGCTTTCTCTTTTTCTGTCAATATTGGTGTTTGGTGGAACAAAAATCAAAGTACAATTTGACAAAAGAAGACAACGGAGTATTTTTGCCGAATGTGCAAATATCTTCTAAGTATAAGAGATTGAAAATCCACATTTTTCACGTTCTCCTTTGCTTTCGGTGTTATTTCTCACATTGTTTTATCGGACAAATCTCAGAGTTCGACAGAACAAAACATAACGATAGAACTAATAATTTTGTGAATATGCCCAATTATTTTGCAATGCAAACAAATAATCGACGATATAAAAATTACAACTTTTAAGAAAATAATTAGAGATCGGCAAAGTAATGGTTTATCAATAATTTATTTGTCGCAAAGTTTGTACAAAAACAGACATTATTCTCATTCTTATCATGAATCTCTGGATGAGAGAAGAACATAGTTGCCGAAACTCGCTCGAATCCATTGAACTCAAAATATTTTGCTTCCAGAGAAGCCGTGCAGATCTAAATTTTTTGACCGACCTTGGAATCCGCTCTCTTGTGTAGAAGCAAGTCGCCCTTCTTGTTGAACAGGAAAACGCTGAAGGCTCGATGAAGCGGTACGTTGCCACGCTCGTCGACCTGATGACAGTGTCTCTTTGATGCCTCGCCGAGTGGTCTGTCTAGTTCGTCGACAAGAATGCATCTCTCTTCGAGCGCAGCTTCTTGCAAAGGTGCGACCTTTAGTTTGGCAGATCGTCCGGCCGAGGAAGAAATTGACCTGACGGCACATGTCAGGCGCTCGGCCTTTTTCAAAATCGTGCAGGGAAACGACGTCATCGTGAATCTCTGGAATGCGAGAAACTCGAACGTCAAGAAATCAGACGAAAGTAAGAAAAGAGTCTTTTGTAAACCCACCTTCCTCGCGACGCTGTTGGTGCGTCACTGACAGAGAAATTCGAAGCGCATCGGCCCGGCGGTGTGCGAGGTGTCCTCGCACGCGGGGCGGAGGGGGAATAAAGCGGGTCGCGATCTATGATCTTCCGACCGTAGCCCTCACACCCGTGTATAATATTGGACAATATCCCGCCCAAAGTAATATTTTTTATCTGCAAAAAAGAAAATAAATCACGCTGTTCGCATACATTTTATTACGAAATTGTCGGCGAGCCATTGTGTTTACCTACGAAGCGACCTTGACTTACGCACCCGCTGGGAAGACCAACGTCACAGAGTCACAGAGATTGATCTTTGCTCGTGAGATAGTCGCAGGTAGGCGTGTGCCGTGTACTGGGGATGGACATACACTCTCGTAGTTTGCTTTCGATGCGAAGAATTTCAAGGTCTACCGTCGCTACAGCTGTTCAGCGAAGCGACTATACGCAGCACGCATCATAAAGATATTCGAAAGTAGCGTGCTTCAGAGTTTCCCCCACCTGGGACAACAGACTCGCCAGCTTCACATTAGGCACTTTGGACACCAGCGGCACAAACAGATATTCGTACGAACGTACGAATCGTCTTCTTACTTCCACCGAAATTGCCGATGTATGATTATTATTCTTTTGGCGCTTACTCAATACGTTGGAACACGGATTGTCGAGTTATAAGATTTCTGTGAACAGGTTATGGAAATCAGCGTACGGGTTGGAATAATTACGCGTAAGGCGGTTCTTGATCTTAAGACTTAAAAAACTAGCCATTCATTGTCGCCTACGTTGATATCACATTCGTAAACCGTTCGATTGACACTTAGGTTGCTCAACATAGAGTAGCGTTGCTTCTTTGAGTTTTGTTATGACTCTTATTTATTTCCATTGCTAATTTTATGGAATTAAAAACCGATAGAAGCGCGCGTGATGGCGCGTGATTAAGTCGGCCTGAAGCGGCCGCCATGTTGGCTTCAATTTGTTACACTTACCCGGCGAGTCTCTACATTTGACTGTAAAACCGTGGTCTACATTCATGCCGCGTTTACGGCCGTCTCTCAATGAATTATCTTCGATTCTGGCTCTGTAAAAAATAAAATTCTGCTCAGGCTTTTTCTTCTCGTGTTGCATCGCTAGAAGTGCTGAAGACTGGACGTACAGTTTTTCCGGTAAGTTCCGAAGCACCGCGGAGACGCGGAAGAAGACATAGGATATTTTTCCATTGGTCTTGAGTGGCAATTGAACCCGGCGTGCTGAATATCATCCGAAAATCAGCGGTCGACCGAGCTCAGCTGAAAGACGACAGCGTCGGGAAGGAGGTGACGCGAGGTGCGATTCAAAAGGTACACAAATCAAAAGTTGATCGGAGACACGTCGAGCGCCTATTGTCGCACAGCCAGCAGCAACGTTATTTTTATCTAGTACTCACCGCCTTTTTTCCGCAGAGTGCAAAAGTCAATTCAGCTAGATAAAACTCTCAACAACGGTTCGGCAAGCAAAGAAAAAATATTCGCGTTAATCCATTGAAGGCTGCGAATTTTGAGGTTATGTAAGGAGACTGAGATGATGACGACACGTTGATGACCTAGATGATTATTCGATACGGAAAAAAAAAGTTATTTTTCCATTATGAGCGAAGATAAAGCACCGACGCAGGAATTCAAACTCGATGCTGACTGCGAGTTGCGTTTCGAGGTCGAGACCAAGAATGAAAAAGTAACCCTTGAGGTAGGAGCCGTATTTGTTATTTTTAACTTGCAATCTCTTTGGATAACTTTTTGTTATAGAAATTACGAGTGTTGTACACAAATTACGATTTTTATTTTTATTAATTTATTGATTTATACATATTGTAATGAACGCATAAATGAGAAATGCATGTCTTTGCTTCTGGGACGAATGTTATTAACTGCAATCACAGCTGAATATGTCTAGCACAAAATGTCAGACGTCTGTTCGTGCAGACGTTTCAGTCCAGACTGTTTTACATAACAATCGATCGTCCGTTCGTTCGTCTGCTGTCAAGCCTGACTAATATCGTATGCCTTAACGTATAGTGAGCTACATATTCGTTACAATACTCCTATGCGTTTTTTTACTAGAATTTTTTTTGCTATAGATGGGAAGCAAAAACTTATAAAAAATAATTTACATTGAAAATATTATATATATATATGTGATATCGCAGTAACATACGAGAGTCAAATCTCTTTTCAATGCTCGTATAAATTTTTCACCAACATTTGTTTTCCCCAGCTGAGAAGCGGCCTGGCAGAGGTCTTCGGCACGGAGCTAGTAAAAGGCAAGAAGTACGAGTTCACATCAGGCGCGAAGGTCGCCGTGTTCACATGGCAGGGCTGTACTATAGAGTTAATAGGAAAGACGGATGTGAGCTACGTGGCCAAGGAGACCCCGATGGGTCTTTATCTGAATTGTCACGCTGCGATGGAACGTCTAAGGGAAGCGGCCGAGAAGGAAGACACCAGAGGTCCTATAACGATGGTCGTGGGGCCCAGCGACGTTGGAAAGTCTACTCTGTGCAGACTCCTGCTGAATTATGCGGTCAGAATGGGAAGACGTCCGATCTGCGTCGATCTGGACGCGGGTCAGGGCCACATTGCGATACCGGGCACGGTCGGAGCTTTGCTGGTGGAGAGGCCGTCCAGTGTCGTCGAAGGATTTAGTCAACAAGCCCCATTGGCGTTCCACTTTGGTCACAAGCAGCCCGGAGCAAATATAGCTCTGTACAACCTTCTCGTCTCGCGTTTGGCAGAGGTTTGCTCAGATCGACTTCAGGCCAACAAAAAAGCGAAAGTTTCGGGAATAGTGATAAATACCTGCGGATGGGTAAAGGGCGGAGGTTACAGACTGCTCACTCACGCCGCCCAGGCTTTTGAGGTCGATGCCATACTCGTTCTCGATCAGGAGCGTCTTTACAACGAGCTCGTGCGCGACATGCCGGCCTTCGTCAAGGTCGTTTTTCTGCCGAAAAGCGGCGGCGTTGTGGAGAGGTCCCAGACAATGAGAATTGAATCGCGCGATCAGCGAGTACGCGAGTATTTTTACGGGTCGAAAACGCCGCTTTATCCTCACAGCTTCGAGGTGAAGTGGAGCGAGGCAAGACTGTACAAAATCGGAGCGCCCGTTCTGCCGGCCTCGTGTATGCCACTTGGGATGAAGGCTGAGGACAACCTTACCAAACTCGTCGCCGTTTCACCAGGACCGAGTCTGCTCCATCATCTGCTGTCGGTCTCGTTCGCCGATTCGCCGGAGGACGATGTCGTGCAGACAAACGTCGCGGGCTTCGTTTGCGTGTATGGTTCAATTATTCTACTGTCTAGTTATTAGATTGTCTTCTCGTGGACGATGGCTAAAGAGTTAGTTTTGAGCATTCTTTTTACTGTTGCAGAACGAACGTTGACGTCGAACGGCAGACTTTCACAGTGCTGAGTCCGCAGCCTCGGCCTCTCCCGAACACCGTTCTACTGCTCTCAGACATCCAATTCATGGACAGTCATTGAATGGAAGTTGTACAAAGTGAACGCGATAAAATGTTACCGAAATTACTGACTTTTTTTTTTTTAATTATAATTGTGCCTTAAACCTGGAGCACAATTATTACAAGATGATCAGTGAACGAAGAAGCGAGCTGTGATTATCCGGCCGGACGTATATTATTTTTACCGTCTATCTGTAGAAGATCGTTTATAGTGCGGAGTTCTCGAAGACACAAGCGATGTTTGATACACTAAAGACTGCATTACAATCATAATTGTATTAAAAGACGACGAATGTTGTGAAATAAACATATTTTGTTATAACACTAATACTTTATGGGTCTTAAAATCATTTTCGAAAACCCCTTGAACCTGGTCCTTCCTTCCCTTTTTCATTTCCGGTTGAATTGCACAGTCTTATGATTGATTAAAAATATATTTATAAAGCTCGAGGAATGTTGTAAAAAAATATTTAGTTATAACACCAAAAGTTTGTGGACTTTTGAATCGTTTATGGAAGTGATCTCATCTCGTCTTTCAAGTCCAATAGCCATGTCCGTTCCGAAGTTTCAACTTCCGGTTAAAAAAGGTACGTTCCCACGATTAGTAAAAAAAAAATGGCGACTCGAACATCCCCGATATTTCCAACGCAGGGCTTCTGTTACCAAGATATTGTAATACGAGAGTAATTGGAGAACGGAGTACGATGTTGTACAAGAAACATATTTCGTTGTAACACTAACACTTTCTGTTTCTCAAAATAATTTCTGAAAAATCATTCGTTTTCGGCTCATTCGACCCTTCGTTACTTCGAGTTTAATCGTACGTCATAACAATCGGTTTGAAAAAAATGGCGAATACTGAAACAGCAGAGATCGTCGATATTTACAATTTGGAGCTTCAATTACGACAGCGGATAAACGAGCTGCACTGGAAGACGGTAACAACAAAAAACGTTTCAGCATATTTTTTGATTCTACGTTGGTGAAAATTATTCTTCGCACAGTTGTATGACCATAAAAATATCTGCATCTGCAAAAATTCACTTTGGCAACGTGTAGCGCCTAATTTATCGGTTGAAGACAAAAAAGTGTGAAGACTTTGTTGGTTGTTTTTTTATTCTTTACCAACGCATTTTCTCGGATTTTGTTTTCAATTTTTGAGCTAGTTTTTACGAATTTAATATTTTGGCACGCTACCACGGTTCAAATAATAAACGGAGAGAGAAAATCTTTAGAACTTTTGTTCTCTACTTGAAATTCTACACGAACGTACTTTATCAAAAATTTAAAAAATATTATTGGGTTAGTTTCCATGAATTTAATATTTATTAAATCCATGAAAACTAGCCCAAATGATGTTCGATATTTTTGGGCTGGTTTTCATGAATTTAACATTCATGAAAACTAGCCCTAAAAAAAAATTTCAAAAATTTTTTTGGGCTGATTTTCATGAATTTGAAATTCATGAAAACCAGCCCAAATGTCAAACAATATTTGGGCTGATTTTCATGAATTTGAATTTCATGAAAACCAGCCCAAAAGTCAAACAATATTTGGGCTAGTTTTCATGAATTTTAAATTCATGAAAACTAGCCCTAAAAAAATTTTCAAAAATTTTTTTGGGCTGATTTTCATGAATTTGAAATTCATGAAAACCAGCCCAAATGTCAAACAATATTTGGGCTGGTTTTCATGAATTTAAAATTCATGAAAACTAGCCCAAAAAAAATTTTTCAAATTTTTTTTTGGGCTGATTTTCATGAATTTGAAATTCATGAAAACCAGCCCAAATGCCAAACAATATTTGGGCTGGTTTTCATGAATTTAAAATTCATGAAAACTAGCCCAAACAGAAATTTTCAAATTTTTTTTGGGCCGGTTTTCATGAATTTGAAATTCATGAAAACCAGCCCAAATGTCAAACAATATTTGGGCTGGTTTCCATGAATTTAAAATTCATGAAAACTAGCCCAAACAGAAATTTTCAAATTTTTTTTGGGCCGGTTTTCATGAATTTCAAATTCATGAAAACTAGCCCAAATAATGTTCGATATTTTTGGGCTGGTTTTCATGAATTTTAAATTCATGAAAACCAGCCCAAAAAAAATTTTCAAATTTATTTTTTGGCTGGTTTTCATGAATGTTAAATTCATGAAAACCAGCCCTAAAAAAATTTCAATATTTATTTTTGTTAAAATGCGTTCGTGTAGAATTGAAAGTGGAAAATAAAAGTTCTAAAGATTTTTTCTCTTCGTTTACCATTTAACCTGTGGTAGCGTGCCAAAATATTAAATTCGTAGAAGATAGCTCAAAAATTGGAAAAAAAAAAAACCGATAAAATGCGTTGGCAAATAACCAATAAACAAACAAAAAAGTACTTACACTTTTTGGTGTTTAACCGATAATTTCGGCGCTTTAAGTTGCCAAAGTGAATTTTTGCAGATGCATATATTTTCTTTTACAGTTGTCTCTGGACGAAGCGCAGAAGGAGCTCGCCGACACTCGTCGTTCTCTCTACGAGACGCAGACGCTGCTGGAGTACGAGCGAAGGTCAGCAAGTCAGCTGAAGTTGCAGCTCAATTCGGCTCTGGAATCTGCAAGACGTGTGGAAGAGGAAAAATCGAAGACCGAGACTATAAACATTCGTTTAAAAACGGATTGCGAGACGGCGGAGATAGAACGCGATTTTCTGGTAACCCAATCGAGAACTGCGAAGCTGGAGAACATGGAACTCAAAATTAAGATACAAGAATTGGAGGCGAATTTCGCCAATAGCAAGACGACGAACGAAACTCTCGAGACGTCTTTGATAGACTTGAGGAACAGCGCGACGCGATTGAACACAACATTGCAAAGGTAATTTCCATAATCAGCATTTTAGAGTAATTGATAAAAGGTAAGTTGAAACATGTATCACGTGCGGTGTCGGAGAGACAGCAATTTTAAGAACTGTGCAATGTAAAAATTAATAGTTGCGATAAAAGCGGAATATCATCAAACTCTATATTAAACTCTACATTAGCTAACACTTAACTTTTTCGCGAAATGTCGATCATCTCAGAGTGTCGTTCATTACAGTTTTTGTTACCGATTAAGTCTGTCTTACCTCGTGCATAATCTGTAGATTATATCGGAACATGGTCTTAATTCGGATCCAAGGAAGCCTATGTCAATGTAATTGTTTAAATTTTCAGCAACGTAGGTAAATTAGCACGCGAGCAAGAACAGCTGAGAAAGTCTTTCGCCTCGTCCATGCAATTCGGCGAACGTGTTCAACTGCATCTGAAAAATTCGCACGCAGCACGCGAGAGAGACAAGAATAAAATTGAGAGACTACAGAAAATTATCGACACGTTCAACAACAGTCACGAAGCTCCGACGCTGTCGACCGTGTCGAATAATCGCACGGATATCGGCACCCTGCATCTACAAGTAAATTTCATTAATTTCCATACAATAGCATGTCAAATAATCGAATTATATCTTAATTACTGACAAACCATAAATCAGTTTAAGATCATAATTCGATGCACACATATGTAGGTGAAGAAATAGCACGAATTTATTTACCTGATTGCAGGTAAATTAATGCAGATGCAGATTTTGAAACTTATAAGCTTACTTATTCTAAATTTAATAATCACTTTTTAAACAAAGAAAAAAATGAAAATAAAAGTCTCGTCATTTCGTTTAGATTGACTCGACGCTACAAGAGCTGAGGCGCAAGTTGGAAAACAACTCTATCGACGATAAGTTGTCAATTATATGCAGCGAGCTCCGGAAGGCCGACGGATGTTCCGTCGGAGATTAGTCACAATCTCGCACAACGATAGAGGGACGGCAACAAAGTTGAAGCGAGAAAAGGTGAGGAAGGAAGAGGGCACGGTCGGACTGGGGACAATACAATGGACGTACAACACGTAAACATACAGGATTAATATAAAATGTATTATAATAGTAGTTTCTTTTTTTCTCCATATATATTCAAAAATCTGCGACGCGAAACAAGATTAAAAGATTAAAAAATGCAAAGAAGTCGACAAACGAGGCTCGAGCCGTGAGAGTAACGAGTTAACGAGTAGACCTTCGTGATAGGCCCTCTGTACATTATACTGCTTTTACTCCTAGGCTGTGTACCAAATTCACCGTAGGAAGAAAAAGAAATTAAAAACAAACAAGCCGTTGCGTACGTTTGCCCGTACTCCAATTTTTTTTGTTTATCAAACTTACATATAAAAAATGATTAACCTAGTATTAACGAGACGAACACGAGAGATTTTATTTGCTCGTAGATTCCAACGTCTCCACGATGTGGGCCGTCGGTCTATCGTCGTAAATTAATTAACAATCGATACGCCGCTAGAAAAACGGTATCGCAATAATAGTTTACGTTAGATTTTTTATTCTTTTTGTTGTTGTTTTATTTCGTCCAATTTTCCGTGAAAAATCTATGTTTTTTAATCAACAATGTAAAAAGATGATTGTGATGCATTTTTATATTGCCCGACCTTAATCAATTCGTCGTAACATGCAATTCTCCTCGGTCACACGTGGTTAAACGCTAGTGATAAGTTATGTACTCTGGATGGACACATGCAGCTATTACTCGACCATTCGGATGGGTTTCATTGCCATTATATCTTATGCTTATCTCGAATATATGACAAATTCTTCTACGGTGTCAGCGATGACGCTTGTATTTTTTTTTTTTTTTCGTTTTTCTTTTTTATTGCATACACGATATCTGGATCTACGCAAGTGATGGAGCAATTTTTTCTGTTCGTAATTGTCTCTTTTCACCTCTGCGATTATGAGCTAAATGAGAGAGAGAGAGAGAGAGAGAAATAATAATTATCTTCTGTTTACGTTGAAATACAAGTTTCATTTACAGATTCTTCGATGTTCTTACGATCGAGTTGACGAAGTTGTTCGATGAGCATAAACAATGTCGTCTTGTTCGGGGCACGCGATACGCGTTATTATTCATTTTTTTTTTTAATAAAAAGTAAATCAACACCCCGCTCAATCTTCGATTCACGTAAGTAAAAGTTAATATTGTAGCGTTTGTATTAAGCTCGAGATTTTAGCGGCTAGCTCAACGTAAGAGTACTGTGCAACAGCGGATTCGGTCAACGGCAACCCACTAAACTCTCCCCAATCCCTACCAACTCCCTCCCTTTCCCTGCAAAACCCCCCTTTTGATCCCGAGTCGAAGAACATTATGTATCGATAATTAAATAATTAGAAAAGAAAATGAAACAAAAAAAAAATCGAAATTCACCAAATGATGAGGGAGGATCCATCGTCAAGGATTGAAATCACATGGCCCGACAAGAGCCGCGAGTATAGCCTCGTTGAACGCAAACACTGTCCGACGAAAAAAACGTTTGTAGATAAAAGTTGTAGACGAATCGGCTTTGATGGGGGGTCAGAGTATGGAACAACGTCCGAGCCAACTCGGTGGCTTCCTTGCCGGTTCTGAAGCTTTGAGTTGGTTGCCGCCGCTCTTCGGTGGATTCGAGGCCTCCTGCAATTATTGAGAAAAATTAAAAATCGTTATACACCATCCTCTACACGATTAAAGAAGCTACGAGTTTAAAATTGAAAATCACAAAGCGGATACAAAGGGTGCATTCTACAATGCATTCTCTCCTCCGTTCGGTTGAATCTCGATTTTACAAAATTACATTTAGATATGCACATATACAGCTGAAATAGATGACAGTCACGAATGAAAGGACGCTTAGATGAGCAGATCTGCATTTAAGAACGCACCCAAAAATTAACGTGGTAATAAGATTTCGCATTTTTTCAAACGCCAATAAAAATTTCATGTAAAGCATCTAAACAGTAACGAGAATTTTGTTTTTTTATTAAGCTGGATTATAGAGCATTCATATCCTTTCTCACTGGTTAGCGTGGTTAGTACACAAAATCAGGCGAAAAAAAAAACAGTTTTGGAATAGAGTTACCTTCTGCCAGGACAGACCCGCACCAAACACAGAGAAATAGACATAGGGAACAGAGAAACAATGATTATTTTAGTTCCGTACAACTGTAAGCGGATGTGTACCGTTTGCATACAAGTTTATAAAAAATCTTTTCTCCTCTAAGGTATCGGTCCACTGAAGACAACATTGTTTGTGATAATTTCTGCTTTAGCGGCCGAGCACTATTATTTTCCGTTTGATAAGAAAATAAAAGTGAAGAATGATTGCTCACCAATTTTTTCTCCATCTTGGCTTTGATGTCGCGTGCCAGCGCGAAGAAGGCTTCCTCTACGTTGATACTAGACTTTGCGGAAGTTTCCATAAACTTAATGCCGTATTCGATGGCTAATTGTTCACCCCTCTCCTTTGACACTTGTCT
Organism: Listrodromus nycthemerus; assembly: GCA_963978505.1. Classification (NCBI taxonomy): domain Eukaryota; kingdom Metazoa; phylum Arthropoda; class Insecta; order Hymenoptera; family Ichneumonidae; genus Listrodromus; species Listrodromus nycthemerus. The sequence goes on along the minus strand of OZ021682.1, from coordinate 1,657,521 downwards.
CCTGTCCGTTAGTTCGCATTTGTTCCCTAGGAGCATCTTCTCGACGTCCGCTGAAGCATTCTCCTCTATATTGCGAATCCAATTTTTTATATTCTCGAAACTCTTCTCGTTGGTGACGTCGTACACCAACATTATTCCCATCGCGCCACGGTAATAAGCCGTTGTGATGGTACGGAATCTTTCTTGACCGGCTGTGTCCCTGTGGCAGAAAAAAAAAATCGACATAAAAAGTTAGACATTACCGCCTTTATAGAACAATCGCCCAGTACGAATATGTGTGTCATCGATGATAATTACCATATCTGCAACTTAATCTTCTTTTCGTCCAACTCGATTGTGCGTATTTTAAAGTCGATACCTGTTACAAACAACATCAAAGAGTATACGTTACCTTTCTTTTTTTATTATATTCTACTATCTACTATTTCTATTTTTTGTTCAATTTTAATACTTCTCTATATTATGAATTTCTATTTTATGTCTTTTTTTTCATTAAAAAATGTTGTATTCCGTTGAATGTACAAATTTTATATGCCTCAATGAATTTAATTAAACCAATTTATATCCTACTAATAAGCCAATTCTAAAAAAGATGAGACTGTACGATCCCACTTTTTTAGATAGGCCAAACCAGCCAATGGACAGCATCAGTAATCGCACACTCAGATTCATTTACTCAGATGCAATTATCTATAATTCATAAACGTATTTCCTGTAAGATAATAATAACAACGATAGAAGTGAATGAATATGTCGATGTAGGTGGAAGGAGCAACAAGTCGGATACATTTATCGCCTGTACAGACACACTCAAACACACAAAGATGCTGGTCCACACAGAGTCCAAAGAAAATTAGTGGTCCACACCATTTGTGCGTCATCGCACCTAGTCGGGATAATTTTTTTTTTTCTCTTTTAGGTTATGTCGTCACGAATAACATTGGCGTAATGTCATCGGCAATGGTCGCCGTTGACTCGCGGGCAGAGATTGTTCGATGGCTTAGCATCGGTACAACGACAGTCTTTGTCTATCGAGACGATGACGTTTCCGGGAGAACGAAACGGACGGATTTCGTGCGTCCACGAGACACACCCAACAAACACGAGCTTTGTATCGTGAAAATAAAGGAAGAAAAAAAAAAACAAAGCATTGTTATGCGAAGACATGAAAAAAGTATGAAAGTCACGGAACGACGATGATGCGGCGAGTGCGGAACGAACCGGATAAGTCGATACATCGAGTGGCATGCAATGCATTGTTATTCCGCGACGCTAATCGATGATGGAAGCAGTACGTACCAATGGTAGAGATGAAGGTCGTGTTGAACGCATCTTCGGAGAATCTGAACAGAACACAAGTCTTCCCTACCCCTGAGTCCCCGATCAGGAGTAATTTGTATAAGTAGTCATAGGTCTTTGCCATGATTCACCCTTGTTATGTTTATCTCTTCTTTTATTTTTATTTATTTTTCGTTATTTGTTTTATGTTCAGCGCGTCCGCGTCGAACAAGTATGTTCTCTATATATCTAAAGGTACGAATAACCTCAATATTATTATTCAATCGCACACCACCACACATCGGACATATAACTCGCACTTGTAGCCCCCCCGGATGTTTCGTGCCTCACGCGTTTGTGTGCGTCCCCGATGGACAGCTGGGGGCGAAGGCAACGCGAGCCACAGTGTGAAACTACCACACGAAACCCACTAGATACATGCACGAGATTAGAGGACTCGTCTTTGTACACTTGTCTTCTATCCGCTACTACCGAGATTCCACATTTGCGTTTTGCGTATTTTACGATTCACCCGCCGTGCCCGATGTTACGAGGGTGCTTGCACGAAGAAAAATGCCTCGCGAGCCAATTAACAGTGCGTTTTAATCGGAACGAAACATCTGTCAGAAATGTCGTTCACGAGAGCGCCAGCCGATTATTAGACGTGCCAACCACCAACGTGATTTTTTGCGATTCACGTTGTGGCCGACTTGCGTCTGGTGGTTTCTTCTCGAGTCGTTCTTCGCTCGTGAAAACACTGAAAACTTTAATTTCCCCCACCGCGAGGGTCAACCAATCATCAGTGAGATTGGTCTCTTTTGTCAAATTTAGCATCTTCCGATTCAACATTTTATTAAACTCGCCATCAAGCTTGCAGTGGCTTATGCACATTTTTGCGCTCGTAAGTCAATAAACGGGCCATGCATTTGGAACCTTTGAAAAATTGTTACTTGGACATTTCTGCACGAGTCATTTCTGCACACGCTCCGTTGATTGGTGGACGGTCGGTTCTAGGCTTCGCCATTGGTGGAGGCAAAGTCGTGCAGAATCGTTTGGCGGATGGGCTGCTTACAGTACACCTCTTCAGACGATAACAATTGCGAATTATCGGATCGAGATGATTACACAAACATTTAAAGTCTCTTTAGTCGGACAATCGAAGATTACTGAAAGACCGAAGTACTTTATGCGTTTCTCTAGGAACGTTCGAGCTGTCTCAGTTGGCCAACAACTTAGAGTCGATCCAGCATATATATATATACAAAACTTAGATCGACTTTGGTGTTCTGAATACGTCGGAGGTATTTAAATAATTGTCCTATCTGACCTATTGCTTATTCCTATACAGCCTCACGGTATCGACAAGACGTTTCCGTTTTATTGACAGTCGAATTATCAATGATTGAAGCACGATGAACGTCCCGATATCCAACATGTAAACGCCGCCGTAATTCGCTATTCGTATACGATAGATATATAACATTCTGTAGTATGCAATGTTGTGTTAGGTGTTGTTTACTGGTAGGCTGTTGGGAAGTTTACTTCACTTCCGCGTCCTACGATATGTGTTATTTTTTCTGCACAGTAAAAAAAATGACTTCTAGACAAATGTATTGTCCAAGGACTGAAACTGGTTTTGGCATTCACGATTTTCCTTGTCGATGTTTTGCTCCCGTACTAATGAAGATGTAGATCAAAGAAGACCAAAAGCTTTGATGCATGGTTGATTAACGCTGCGAGGCAAGGATTGAAAATGCATTTTCTGACTCACAGATCAGCCATCGACCATGGACGCAGAACGGACTTGTGCAGCACAGCAGTCTCCCCTGAATAATGAAGTCTCCGAAATTGTAACTCTGCATCCCGAAGAGATGGAGCAAGAAGAGCTCTACACCTCCGGCGACGAGCAATTGCCCCAACAATCCTGCAAAGAAGAATCACCAGAGAAGCCAATGGAAGACCTGTCTTTGCTCTGTAGACTATGCGCTATGGCGAGCGAAGAGATGATACCGATTTTTGGTTCGCAAGAGGCAAGGAACGAAATCGCGGCGCAAATTCACGATTGTTTCCTCATCTCGGTCCACCAGATTGATGGAGTTTCGAGCAGCGTCTGCTGGACGTGTCGAGAGACTCTCGGAAGGTTCCACGATTTCCGGAGCAACGTAATGAAAACCAATGAGAAATTTAAGATGAGAACCAAAATGGATAAGAACTTCGAGCAAAAAGTATCGGATCACGATGTTGAATCAAGAAGGTCTCGCACGAACGAGCGTGTCTCGTCGGATTGCTCAGAGTTAGGGCCATGCAAGGAATCGCCCGTCGAGCACAGCGTGGAGATCAAAAAGTCTCAGCGAACCGAGGCGACTCACGAGTGTCTCGATTGCGGCAAGAAATTCGTAACGAATGAAAGGCTCGGATTTCACAGGAGTTTCCACGAGCCCGACGCTCGACCTTGCTATTGCTCGAAGTGCGACAAACTCCTTGTTTCCGAGTCGGCGCTCTACAATCATTTACGCAACGTTCATCAGAAGTACAAGGAATTCTGTTGCGACATTTGCGGAAAGCAGTTCAGAGCTCAGGCGCAGTTGGACGCTCATCAGCGCATGCACAAGGATGATCGTCCGTTCGAGTGCAACGTTTGCAACAAGCGCTTCTGCTCTACCGAGATACTGAAGCGTCACGGTCGTCTCCACTTGCCCGACAAGCCCAATCAGTGCGATCAGTGCGGCAAAAGATTCGATAGAACCAACGGTCTGACGAAGCATCTGTTGACGCACCAGGCGGAGGCTGCTCGACCGATTGCTTGTCGGGTCTGCGGCGATTGCAAGCAGGTCGTCTCGGACGAAACGGGTGATTCAGAGCATCACGACAATTGCGAGGCCGCAACCATCGAGGCTGATGGAGCGATCGTAGAGATGATGTTGAATTCCATGTACAGATGCGAATACTGCGAACGCTGTTACGCCGATGTCGAATCTGCGAAGGCTCACAAGGCTAGACACTTTGGGACGGCGCCGTACATCTGCAGGATATGCGACATATCTTACGCCACGTACAATCAAGTCACCGCTCACAAAGCGGCCCACAGAAAAAATTCGGACGGCATCGGGGACAACGCTGACGTTCCGAAATACTTCACTTGCCAATACTGCGACAAGACGTTTCTCCACTTTACTAATATGAACATTCACAGAAAAACGTGCGGCTCCGGGAGTGACCTGAGGTGTCGATGCTGCGGAAACGACTTCGCCGATTCGAAGGAACTGTCGCAGCACAAGAAGGGAACCGACGGCGACGAGAACTTGCAGTGCGACGAGTGCGATCAGGTTCTCGGATCCTTCTGCGCTCTCGCCTTACACAAGGAGAGACACGCGAAATTATCGAGGCAGAAAGAAGTCTATTCGTGCTCGGACTGCGGGAAAAATTTTCGTCAGGTAAACAAAATTCGGAGTCTAACTTTACAATTGGATAAAATTATTTTCGAAGAAGAAACACGGTAGGAGAATCCAATTTTGTGGCCACTGTAGAACGGATAGACCAGGTCGTAATTGTTTTTTTGGCAAATCAAAGATTGATTCGTTTTTTTTTGTTGTTGCAGAAAGCTCACTTGACGATCCACATGAGAATTCACACGGGGGAGAAACCCTTCGGCTGTGATTTATGCAGCAAGTCTTACCGGATCAAAGCGGATCGAGACAATCATCGGAGGACTCACACGGGCGAGCGTCCGTTCAAATGCCCACAGTGTGATAAGACCTTCGCGAATCCGGCCAGACTGCGCGAGCACAAGAAATTTCATCTCGACGTAAGGCCGTATAAGTGTGGCATATGCGATCGCGGTTTCAAGAGACCGAACGGAAGAAAAGTACACATGACTATACACACCGGTGAAAAACCTTTCAAATGCGATATCTGCGATGCGACTTTCAGGCGTTGCGGAGATATGAGAAAGCACAAGAAGACTCAGCATGTCATTGATTATACTCAAGAGTAATAAACCATAGCAAAGAAAAATAATAATTTGCTTTCTCCGCTTATCCTCATAGAGGAAGCAATATTATCTCCGTGCTTCCCATGGAGGGAATCATTTTTTTGCAACGCGCGAAAAATGACAAAAATTCAGAGGACTTTTCAGAGAAATTTGTCGATCATTGTTCCAGATTTTAGATACGTTTTCAGAGATATTCAGTTAAATTTTTTTACCAGGTTATCGAGCTGTCTTCGAGTCGATGGATTTTGTCTCCAACTTTTCCTTTTTCTTACAATTCGGCTGACATAAGACAAAATTTTCGTTAGTGCCGGTAAGGAATCCGACCTGCAGAACCGACTTTCGAGTCTGTCCGTCCCTGCCGCCAAGTCCCCTTTGTTTATCTTCGCCGAGAATGCTTCAGAACTCAAGTTCCGTTCTTTGATGCGATAATTTAACACTGTCTGTAAGTATATCTTATCGATGAAAATTCTGCGATAAAAAGTAGTAAAAAAGAAATTCTTTTGAATTAGTGTGACGCAGTGATTTTTTTAATGTATTTACGGTTAACCTTAAATTCGCCTCCGAAAGGATTGTTTACGTATTCGAAAGAAATCATATACATAGCACACCTGTGGCTCTTCTAAGCGACGATCGTTCTCTGTGTCGTTTTTCAGTGAAGGTAAAAATGCTGACGCTCATTCTGCAAACCTTGGAAGGACAGCAAATAGAGTTAAACGTCCAGCCGGAGGATACATTCGCTGATTTGAAGATACAATACTCCGACGCAGATGGCTTGTCCGAGTCGCTGGAACGACTAATCACCAATGGTGCCGCAGTAGAAGAAAGTACCAGAATATTCGACTATGTAACTAGTAGCGGTGAGAAAGACAAAAATTATTTTTGATTTTTTCGAAAATTTCTTTTTCATTACTTTTTCGTTTATTTCTTGTTATGAAACAATAAGTCAACGAACTTCTTTTTTAACAGCACACGAATGGTTCAGCACGGGTGAGATGCAGGAGTCGGACGCGCAGTCCTCGGAAGCCGCGGATCCTCGGACCAGGGTGAAAGAATGTTGCGCACAGGGCTGCTCTAATTCCGAAGCTGTCACGCCTGGTAAACCATTTTTTCCTTTGCCTACAGATGACGAAAGGTATGAATGGATGGCCGAGTAAGCTTGCAAGCTAAGTATCCAATAGCATGAAATCGGTGACCCAATGTTTTTGAATTTTAGGCTGACTGAATGCCTGACTGAAGCAGGCAGACCGGATTTGTGCAGCCATGCTCTCGGCTTGGATCCCGCTAGTTACCAGAAGTATTTTTTATGCGGAAATAATTTCGCCGAAGATTCTTTACCGCCGGCGCGCGCTGTCGAGCCGATGCCGACAATGTCGGTGCTGAAACCGAAAAATGTGAGAATTCGGTCCGACATCGCCAGCGAACCGGAAAACGACCTTCTAGAAGTCGATTCCGAAACAAGAGATTCTCTTGTGGATCCAACGAGAACACCGGACAATTTCGAGCACCCTGGAGTTCTTTGCCGTTTGTGCGGCGAAACTACTGAGAATCCTGTTCATCTGTATGCGGAGAAGGGAGAAAACTCGGAATACAGTCTCGCTGACAAAATCAACTTGTGCCTTCCCGTTACGGTATGTTTGAACGCGAGTTCTTTGACCTGTTGAGGATTTATCAAAGAACTAAGTCTCCGTTTCTTAACGGAACATCGTGGAAAATGGAATTCAATATTTTAAACGAAATTCCATATGCTATAAATATCCGTGACTCTTAAATTATAACATGACGAATGGAATTTAAAAATTTCCAACTCCATCTAGATTAAGAGACGAATTCACAATTTTCAAAAGTATGCATAAGATGACATTATAGGTGTTATTTTACGATCGACTGTTCCAGGCGTTCGTCGACTTAACGAGGATCAAATAAATGTTTCAGGTGAGCGTAACGGATTCACTGCCGAAGCAGATATGCCGAGAGTGCCAAATTAAACTGAATACATGCCATGAACTCGCGCTATCCTCCCTTAGAACGGAGGACAAGCTTATTCTTCTTTTGCGAGAGAACAAGCTTTGCGCGAACGGTGCTTTCGAGCATCAGTGTCCTCTCTGTCTCGAGGGCGCCATGCGGATGGTGAAAAGAAGCGGTATCTACCGTAAGGAGGATCTGCAGAACGATCTCACTTTTTCGAAAGAGCGAAAACCTACCAGAGGCTCAATCGAGATCGAGGTGGATTCAAAAAATGAGGACAACGTTATCTCTGAAAGCGTTTCGCTTCCGGTGCCGGAAGAATTCCCGAGTTCGGTGTGCGACGAGAGGCTGATCGGCGTGACGGCGATCCGCTCTCACCGATGTCCAACCGATGCGAAACATTCTCCTTATAATTGCCATATCTGTGATGAAAAAGATTTCGCGCATTCCCACGAGCTCGAGCTTCACTATCGTCGGCACGGCATGAAGGAGAAATTTTTCTGTGAGCTGTGCGGTTACACGTGCGGGCAACTGGACGAGGTAAACGAGCACATTAAAGCCTGCAGACCCGAGTTCTGGCAATTCCACCGTGAAGCTTTCGGCAAGGCGCTTCCGAACGGCGAGTCGCCGAACGATCACGATTGCCATGGCGCTTCACCGGATCCTCGCGATTCCGAGGTGAAATTTTCATGCGAGCCAGAAGCGCTGAAGTCATCGGCGAAAAAGAGGCAGCCGACACGATACAGTTGCCACTTCTGCGAGAAGCGATTCGCGCGAAAGGGAAGCCTGCAGAAGCACTTATCGACGGCGCACAACGACACGATGGACGATCCAGCGGCCTCGAAGTGCTACAAGTGCAGAGGCTGTAACGAGGCCTTCGCGAAGGAAGGGGACGTCGCGACGCACATAAAGATTCGTCATCTCGACGACTCGCAGTCCGAACTCGAGTACGCCATCGACGAGTTATCGGTCGCCAGTTTGTACATCTGCGAGTACTGCGAGCGGTGCTTCACCACCCCGAGCTCCCTTCACGATCATCGAGAGGTCGAGCATGACAAAATTTCATGTTACTCCTGCCCAACGTGCCTCGAGATGTTCGACTCTCACAAGCGGCTCGCCGCCCACAAGAGTCTGCGATCTCATCGCAAACCTCTTGACTACCTCAATTTGAAGCAGCTTTATCTGTGCAGGTACTGCGACAAGACTTTTCTTCATCATTCTACTCTGACGACGCACGAGCTTCAGCATCGCGACCTCGCGCCCTATCTCTGCAGACCGTGCGGTCTCAGTTTCGAGACTTACAGGGAGGTCGCCTCACATCGGGACGTCGTTCATCCTTATCAGTCAGAGCTGCACGAGAGTTCCAGCCGATCATACAAGTGCCAATACTGCGGCAAGCTCTTCTCTCACGAGTTTGTTCTCGTTAAACACATCAGAATGCACACCGGCGAACGACCTCACAAATGTTCCGTCTGCGGCAAGGGATTCTCGCAGAGCTCCGGTCTGTACACTCACATGAAGATCCACTCGGACCTGCGGCCCTACAATTGTCCGAGCTGTCCTCGCACCTTCAAGATCAAGGGCGATCGCAACAATCACGTGAAGAAACACTCGGGAAATCGGCCGTACAAGTGTGAATTTTGCTCGAAGGCATTCATGACTCAGCACGTTTACAGTCAACATCGGAGGATTCATACCAACGAGAGACCGTACAAGTGCGAAATTTGCGGCGAGGCCTTTCGAAGATCATACGTAAGAACGGTCCACATGAGAAGGCACACGGGCGAAAAGCCACATCTGTGCGATCTGTGCCCGAAGACTTATCGCCAACGCAGCGATCTTGTCAAGCATCGTAAAGTACAGCACGGCATAAGCGTCGTCGCAAACTCGGAGATCGTTTTTCCCAATGAACGCGAAGACGATTCCAACGACTCATATGCAAAGGCAAACGAGATAGTCGAAACTGCGGCCGGTAATTCGTTGCTGTTGGGCATCTGACGAAAAAAGAAAAAAGTTCGTCGTACGAATTATCGAGCAAGAGGCATTTCGCGATGGATTCTCTGATGCGCTCACTGCGGCGGATAGAGCGAAAATACCGATTAATAAATCTGTATTTTAATGTATTGATGATCGGTAAATCATATCGAACAATTTTGAAAAATGTGATTCTCACAAATATTATTTGTTTTTTCACATTCATCGAAGTTATTGTTATCGGTGATTGACCGGTGGAGTCGCCCTAGGATTGATATTCTGGGTTCCGTCAATCCGATAATCGATTAATGGTCGATTGAGTGAAAATTCATCTGAAACAAAAAAAAATACTTTATGAACCTTCGGCATTGTTGCCGAGAGCCTAGTCCCTAGATTATCGATAGTACACCAAACGAACTTTATAGTATTAAAAAATAAATAATAAAAAAATAAATCAAACGTGCGACTTTGTTTCAAGCTTGAGTAAAACTTATGTCATTCCGTTTACACAGCCTTATTGAAGCCAAACAACGATTTTTTGTTAATTGTTTGCATAATGAACAATACATTGAAAATACACATTTACGTGTACAATCGAATGACTCAAATATTTCCCGCTTCGAAGCTGCGCATGACCTGCGCACGAGAGAGCTACGCGACATGCAGGTTTCATTTGATTAGCTGACGCCGGTCGTGCCGTGCATCGAGCTTCGCACATCGTCTTTTCATAACGTGTTCGTCTCGTCTCGTCGCGAAATGAATAATTTTTAAACGTCGACAAACAACGCATACATCGCCATGGCGTTGCTGAGACCGTGCGGGAGGATATTTCGGACGTTCGGCAACTTGTCAGCCTCGTGTCAAATTGAATGTATTCGCGGCGTCGGTTGCACAGTTCGGGGACAAGGTTATGTCACTCTCGCCAAGGACTCTCCGTCTCGAAACACGAGTGCGGAGAAATTCGATTTAATGAACAACATAAATATTAGTCACGTCTCAAAAGTGTCGACACTCAGGCCCGGCTTGTACAAGAGATTGGTGTCTCTGTGTCATAATGCGAAGAGTGAAAAGACCATAAACGAAGATTTGCTGGAGTTGTTGGAGACTTCGGCGGGCGGTAAGATCGCCCTGGACGATGCGATTGGTGTGAAGTTGCTGCGCAACTGCAGCGATACGTTTTCCTTTCTGAAGGTCGACGAAAGGATAAACCTTACGAATCTCCTTTGGGAAGCCGTGAAGAAGAGATCTTCCGCTCTGACTGTCGCCCACTACAACGCTCTGCTGCGCACTTACGTGGAGAATCGTCATGCGGTCGAGCCAAAAAAATTTTTTGAATTCATGAACGCAAAACCGGACGAGGAGACGTATCGGCTGCTGATGCGCTCGGCTGCGCAGACCGGCGATGTCGAATCGGCCGCGCATGTTTTTACGATGATGAAAAACGCCGAAATGGCGGTGGACGAGGATATCTTCAATTTGTTAATCGAAGCTCACGCCAACAACAAGGACATAGAATCCGCCCTCTCGGTTCTAAGAACTATGAAGAAATCTGGAATAGAACCGAGCGCAGAGACACACGCCAAAATCGCCGCCGGTTACGCGTCTATAGGCGACATAGAGAACACGTTGCAAATCCTCAACGATGGCGCTTTCGTCGAGCGGCAGATTCTGGAAATAGCGAAGCGCGCGACCGTCGCCGGCTATGGCAAGTACATTCCCGCGGTGCTAAAGCACCTGCCGGAACCTGTGAACAGAAAAAGTCCAACATTGTTGCGTACAATGAAGGAGATTGTCGACGCGGGATATCCCGAGGAGGCTCTGGAGTTGATAAACTGTTCGATCCAGGTATACGAGATCCACGAGAAACATCCGGTTTACGAGGCTTTTTTGAGTTACGTCGTTTACTCGAACGTTCCGTCGGCGACGATACTGAAATTCGCCGAGAGGATATCGACGGAAATGAGGTATCCGTTCGCTCTGGTCGACCTTGGCGAAGCAGCGTTGCAAAACGCAAGGCAGGACTTGATCATGGCCGTTTTCGAAACGATGCAGGACCAGGGGATTCCCGTTAGACCCCATTATTACTGGCCGTTGTTGATACAGGCTTCCAAACTGGGCGGCGAGGCTGAAATTTTTAGGTAGTGATGTAAGTCTATAAGTAACCGGTTAATTAACCGCCGTTGCCAACGCGTATTTTAAAAGCAACGTATTCCGCAGAATCTGACTAGAAACAGGTTGTAAGGCGGATAACAGGTGGAAACGTGGTACAGTTTAACAGGTGAAACGATACAATTCAAATTCCCACCATTCCATTTTGAGGGAAAATCGCTTTTCTCAAACCTGATTTTATACTTTTTGTTCACGACTAGAGATGTGAACGATAAACTTTACCGTATCTTTGCTGTAAAAATCGGGTACGTGAGCTGCGCAAAAATTGTATGCAAAAATTCCTTTTCGACACCGTTCCCTGGCAATATCAACTAAGACAGTCGTTACGAAAAACGGGGATTTTATCCACAAGTAGTATTTTATCCTAATAGTTCATTATACTAATATTATTAATAGCTTCCAAGAAGTTTAAACTGTTTAGTAACCATCAGAAATCTTTTATTGAAGAATTTTATCAAATTTGAACTGAAAGTTCACAGTTGTTGTTGTAAGCCCTGTTGTTACTAAAATATCGGTTATTTAGCTGGTTAGAATGGTTGGGAAAAATATTAACCCATAAATTTACAATATTTTCAGGGTCATCAAGCACATGTTGTGTCTCAACGTTCCAGTTAATTTCGAGACCCTGCGGAGCTACATTTTTTTTTACATAAGCACCGTCGATCCGCTTATTGCTCTTCGAAAACTGAACGACATCGGCTTGGAAATGTCGAAGATATTCACACCGTTCATATGCTATCTGCTTTATCAGGGACGACTCAAAGAGACGCTGATGTTGTGCTACAAGATACGAACGCAAATAGATTTTTCACACGTTACCGAGGCTCTTGTCACGGCTTACAAATGCACCAGACATATTTACGATTGTGCAAAAATATTCAAATTCGCACCACCACAGGAATATTATCCAGACAAATTTCTCTTGCATGTTTTCGGTGAAAATCCGAAAGCAGATGATGCTCGGATACTAAAGAATTTTCTCCAAGTGTTTCGGGAACTAAAGATTCCTGTCCAGAGCTTGGAGAACGATGTCACGCTGCAATATGGCCAAACAAGCTTCGAGAACAAAAAGGTGAGACGAGAAACGTGAACGATAAATATTACCGTATTCTACCGTAGAAATATGGTACGTGACTCGATATCATTGATTCGAAATCAGCTCTACCTACATAGCTATACAAGTTTAATTTTTGAAAATTGTAACTCCTACCAATTGATTGGCAGTCGTTCGGAGGTGTTTGCTCGCATAATTAAAGTGTTTACTTGTCAATAGTTCAGTTACAATATCAATGGTAATGTTAAACGTATAGATTTAATATGGCTTGACGGTGAACGTACCAAAAGAAAAATGTAAGCTTAATTTCACGTTTAGATAGATTCTACCACTCTTTAATGCCAATTCGCGAGAAATTTTCGTGACTATATTTTCATAACACGAAATAAAAAAAGCTGTCATTATACTCTAATTTTACGGTAATTTAGAAAAATATTGAAATACTAATGTTTCCACATTCCGCCGTCGAAATTTCCACAGATACCTGATCCGACGGAAATGAATGTGGAGCAATTGGAGTGTCATCTCATAGAGCTACGGGCTAAGAAAATGAACGAGAGAAGCGTTATGAGGAAACTTATGCGGCTACATTGCCGGGATATGAACATCAATCGGGTCGACGAGTTAAGAAAAGAATTCGAGGATAACGGCTTTCCGTGGACGCCAGGAATGTACGCTGGCCTTGTTCAGGTGTACGCGCAAGAAGGCAGAGTCGTCGAAGCTCTAGATTTGTACCATCATCTTCAGAAGAACTACAGCAACTTTAGGATCGACGATTTCAAGGTGATTCTACTGGCGACTGCGCTGGTCAAAGTCGACCGGATAAGCGACGCGATAGAGTTGCTGAAAAGAACTCGTTCCAATGGCGGCGAGAGAATACAACCAGACTGCTGGCGTCTACTGAACACGGTCGTTCACAGTTCCAATTCCGAATTGACCGGTAACATTCTCGATATTCTCGTCAGCTCCGGATTCTGCGAAAAAAATAAAGTGCTCCTCGGCCCGCTCGTGCGTGAGCATTTACTCAAGAACGATCTCGAAGCTGCTGTCGATACGGTCAGAGAATGCGCTGAACGCTACAAATGCATGCCGCTTCGTCAAGAATTGATAAACGTCCTGGTGAAGTCGATAAACACCGACGAAACGAAGAGGGATCGGTCGATAATTCTTCTTCAACAGGTGCAAGATCTATGCGCAAAAAATCACTGCAGTCGGGAGGTCATCATGGACCTAGCCATCGCCTTTGCTCGCAACGAAATGCGAAATAATTTGCAAAAATTGTTCAAGGTACCACTCGACTGAACATTAAACGAACAAATGGCAACGTTCATTGGTTTTTTTTACGACCAATGGAAATTTTTTACGTTTTATCGTTTACGTGTTTTTGTTGTTCTTTTATTTTAGACTTGTGATATTCCCAACGAGCTCGTGATCACAAGCCTCAATTATTTACCGGAAAACGCAAAGATTCCAGTTTTGATGGCGATTCTCGACGTGACGACGGAGGAGTCCCAATTAAATAGACTTTCAATATACGAATGCATTCTCTCCTTGTGCAGTAAGTTGATTTTTCGAATTGAATCTAATCGTGTACATGGTAAACACAAATATTTAATTTAACGTCATGATGTGATGAAATTTGTCGTTAGAGTAACTGTGAATGAAAATTTTCAACTTTTTTCAGACAGATCGGGAGATTGTGAACGGGCCATCGAAACTCGTCGGAAATTGTTGGCCGACGACAACGTGACAGAGTCAAGAGTGTTCAGGGAACAGTTTTTCGATCTACTCAAAAGGCACAAAGTTCCAGTGCCGGAAGATTTCGTGAGGAAGCAAGAGGTTTGACAAATAATCGACAAATTATTCGCTAACAAAATATTGGATACGATAGTTTAATAAACTGATTTTACAGTGGTTTCCCCTAGCACGACGTTATACTTGGTGAGAAGAGTGAAAACGCGTTCTTTCAAAGGCACGAAATTAACGCTGTTCCGTCCCTCCGTTATGAAATCTTCGATGTTCTTGTTGGTCTCTTTGAGCTTCGCTAATTTATCTTCGAGCGCGCTTATCTGCAGATACGTCTCGTTTTTGTCCATGTGCTGTTTGATCTCGGCGTGCTCTTTTCGGGCAACCTCGAGCTCCTCGCGACACGTCGGCAGTTGTTTCTTCAGCGCTTCTCTCTCGGTCGCCAATTCCTCGTATCTGAGCTCCGATCGAGCCTTCAATCCATCCAAATCTTCCAGAACGATTAATTCGTTCTGCCTCTTGACGATCTTCTCATTGAGCTCTCTCAATTCGTTCTTCAGCTTGCCCTCGAGTGTCTCCATCTTCGTGAGGGTCTGTCGAAGTCTCGTGTGCTCCCTGGTCAGTCCCTCGAAGCTCTGATCAGCGCCGGAATTCTCGCTGGACGGCTGAGCCTTCAGAAGAGCCATTTCCTCGCCGGGCGTCAAGTTCTTGTCGTTTTCCATCGCGTAAGACAATTCCTCCAACCGCTCCACGACGCTCTGCTCCAGATTGATTAGTTTATCGAGTTCATCCCTCTTGTTCTGGTCGAAAGTCGGCATGAACGTTTCCATCGCCTCCTCCCGTTTTCTCAACTCTTTGTACTTTATTTGCTTCTCCGAATTGCTGTCCTCCAAGTCCGTCTCCAGTTGCTCAAGCTCCTGCTCGACTTCGCTTATCTGTTTCTCAGCGTCGTTAACTCGCCTCTCGGCCGCGGCTATGTCCATGTTATCCTGTTTGACTTTCACCAGCAAACGCTCTCGCTCCTCCTCCGGCGAGAGTTTGTTTCGCTGTTCCTCCTGCAGTCTGTCCCTCTTGGTCTCCACCTCTGCGAGCTTCACTCTGAGCTTCACCGCTTCCTGTTTCACCTGCGACAGCGCTATTTGCTCCTCGAGACTGTTCTTCTCGCCCGAGAGAATATCGATCTCTCTCTGCATCTTGCTTATCTCCGCCTCGAGTTTCAATTTCTCGTCATTGAGCTTGTCGTATTTATCCCTGCTCTCCCGATCCATGTTCTCGACGATTCTCGCCGCGTTTCTCTGCTCCGATTCTATCGACTCATCGAGGTCGCGCAATTGTTGCTCCTTGAAACGCCTCTGCTCAAAGAGATGCTCGATCTCGACGGAGCTGCGATCGTTCTTCATCCTCATTTCCCTCATCTCCATCTCCATGTCTTCCTGCTCAACGTTCGACGTAGTCTTGTCTATCACAATATTGTAATCGGCAAGCTGTCCCTGTAATTCAGTCAACTCGGCGGCGAGCTCTTTGGCGCGATTGTCGTAATGAGCGAAGGTCGCTCTCTCCTTGTTCTGAGCGTCGAGCTCGCGAGTTATCGTGCCGATCTCCTGTGTCAGCTCGCGTATCTTCAACTGCACGAGGCCCTCGTAGTATCTCTTATCCTGAATCTGCCTGAAAATATATTGCATATAAAAATTCAATTTTTGACCAGTTCACCGACACAGATTTTTTTTTTTCTTTCAGAATAGTTCGTAGTACGTCCGAAATTTCCAAGGACGTCCGACGAGCCTCACCTGGTCATCGGGTGTCCTCGTGTAGACCCAGGACGTACGCCAGCGATTCCCTGCTGAGTTATCGGACGGTCCATGGCGTTCATGTTCATCTGAGCGCCCGAAGGCAGACCGGTATTGATTCGAGCCAAGCTGGATCCTGAGCTCATCGTGCCGAGGCGCGTGCTGGCAGTCATGACCCTCTGGGAGTGCGCAGAGGCGGAGGGTGGCCTGGCGAGGACGTTTCTCGCCGGAGTCGTTGCCCTCTGTGCGACACCATTCTGAGCGCTCGTCTCTCGGGATGCGCTCTGCAATCCTCTGCGCGACACGGGTCGCTCTATTCTCGTTTGTGGTCGTCCCGCATTCGTCAAGGGCCTCGCCGGAGCGGCGCTCTCCGATACATCTTCGTCATGCTGCTCTCTTCGCCAATGAGATACCGACCTCTCGGCCGACCTACCCGTGGACGGACGCTCCGAACGCTCCATTACCCCGCTAGGAACAAATACAAAGGTGTTATACAGAGAACGATTTTTTTATGCGTTATTTACTCGTGATCGTCCGAAATTATTATCAGCAGGGAGAAGGCGTTTCAGGACACTCGGGAATTTTAACGATTTGTGGTGCTCGACGCGTTACCATGGAAACTACTGCTTAAGAGCTTTCCGGCTCGCCTCGCGCGATCGTCGCGCACCACGTAGATAACGCGAGATTATTTTAATTCAGTAGAAAACGACCTTACGAAAATTCTGCGAGAAAATGGATTTCAAATATTTAGAGTGAATTTGGTCGGTTTTCAGTCGCTTTGCCGTGTAGCATTGTGTTTTTCCCGTTATTAATTTCGAGTGTTTGCAGAATAATTATTTTCCTAACGCGGAATTTTATCCACAGTTCGCGTG
Source organism: Listrodromus nycthemerus (assembly GCA_963978505.1). Taxonomy (NCBI): domain Eukaryota; kingdom Metazoa; phylum Arthropoda; class Insecta; order Hymenoptera; family Ichneumonidae; genus Listrodromus; species Listrodromus nycthemerus. Next base: position 1,640,685 of record OZ021682.1, on the reverse strand, counting down.
CGTGTACATCTACTTTTTCACACTTTGTGAAATACAATTTACTGCAATATAGATGCGAAAATTTGTTACTTACATAGTACATGACGATACCAGTGCAAAAAAAAAAAAACAATTTCTAACAATTGTGAATTTGCCGCACTCGTCTTCGTCTTTTCACATCCGTCAAGAATTCCCTTTCTAAGTCTCGTCGATATATTATTGCAGTATACGACAAATTCAATATATATTAATTCGTCAAATTGTAGCTCGCTTGCGTCGAGTCGAATAGTACCGCGACGGTAAGGAAGATTCTCGAACGCGTCGCCACGTGGCGCCGCTCTCGTGCTCAAACCGAAGCTTCGAGAACTCCGCCGTCAGATGGCGCGAGCGTTACCTTTACGATTTCAAAGATACGTTACTCGGGATGCGCGTGCCATATGGCGTCTCGGTGTCAGCCAATCTCAGTAGTTCTTTTCGACTCCGGTGAGAGCAGTTGCTAAGCAACTGGAGTAACGACGCCTGGCGTGGTTGAGCGGCGGCGGATGGCGGCCCCCCGAAACTTGAATTAATGCACACGGCGCCTCCAAGAATATCCTCGGCTAGCCTCGGTTTAGCCGTTGCCCGCTCGCACTCTACGGCAACCGACGTCGCGGCTAGGTTGACCCTCCCGCTCGCGTGAGTCCCTTACATTTTCTCAACGTTTTAACCTCAACAATAATAAACAAACAAACAAAATAAAATACATTAATAAGTTCCTTGTTTTCATTCGTTCTCGACGCCCAACACCACGCGATACCGCGCTCTCTCGTTTTTTTTGTTTTGTTTTTTTGTCCCTAAAAAAATCATCGACAAACTTTTTTGTCGAGCGGGTAGAAAGGACACCGCGTGGAGTTGCATTAATAGTATTATCCCGACCGAGGGTTGTCCAAGTCGCGTGTCCGCTCGAGCCACTCGCCGTTCTCTTTCTTCATCGCATCCTCTCGCGCACGGCTCTACACACTGCCTACTGTTACATACCTGCAACACGGCGTGCCCGGGGAATAGTGAAACCTAGTTTGAAACATTGAATATACATCGATGTTCGTGTCGTAAACCGGTTTAGGAGGGCGCGTTGCCGCGGGTTCCCCGATCGCCCATTGCCGCCGCCGCCGCCGCTTCGCGGCGATATCCCTCGTGCGGCAATCGCATAATGCCTCGCGAACTGTGACAAGTGCTGTTCGGTGGGAACGGTGAGGAGCGAGATCGTCGCGCGGACGGATATTCCGAGCGAGAGAGAGAGAGAGAGACAGACAGAGACGAATAAAAAGTCGTTCAGTGTTTGTCCGCAGCGACTACAGCGACAGTCGGTGCGCGCGTGACCGTTAACAGTGCGTTTACGGACGCGAAAAAAAAAACAAAGGAAAACCGTTGAGTTACATTGTGCAGGAAACACCGGACACGCGGATAACGGACGAAGCGACGAGGATGGACGAGGAGGAGATCGACGGTGTTAAATCACCGATAAAGAGACTCGGATCGACCAGGAAGCTGCTCGTCTTCAACAGTGAGTTTTGTACTTTATTTTTCTTTGTCGAGACGTAAAGATTTTCTGATAATAGCGTCGCGGCCAAATCGGATGTCAATTTTTTTTTTTTCTCTCTCCGCGTTGATCATGCGAGTTTACGCTTCGTTTCCGTAAACGTTATCGACGAAAATGATTCGAAGTGCGTGTATCGAGGATTTTATCCCATACGTAAAAAACTTAAACGCGGCTCGCACGGTTCAACGCCATAGAACGAACGTTCTCGTATTTAACCGAATTCGCGGCGAAAGTTTTTCCTCGTGCACGAGATCGACACGGAAATCGCCATTTTCTAACGGTGACTTTCTGCCTTGGATTATTTCACTTTCAGTAAAGAAAAAAATAAAAAAATTTCTCCCAACTCGAGATTTAATAATTCGGTTAACGCGTGGGAAAGAACATTCCCGAGAAATTTCTCGGGACGCATTGTCGAAATTACACGAAAAACATCCGTGCTTCGATCGCGTTTACAGCCGAACCCTTTTCCGTCAATAAAACATGAATAATCGTTCGCCGCGGTTTCTCGTTACCGTGAGGCGCGTGTTAACGAGTCGATCGAGCCCGTTAATCGCGGCGAGAGAACAACGTGGGAAAATAATAAAGCTGTCGCTCGCGCGCGACCATCGCGCATGCTCGCCCAACCGCCACTCGCCAGGGATTCTTGCGCGCGTTTCTTTGTGTCCGGTCGGAGGGGGGAGAAGGGACACGAGGGGGTCGGGGCAGGGGGGAAGGGGAAATCTCGATAATTCAACATCACACGATGAGACTGGACTAAAACGAGACTAGATTATTGGCAAGTTCTGTCCAACCTTTTCGTCCCGTCTGGGCTCCCTCGTCGAGCGACGTTTATCGATTTTCCCTCTGAATCGACGACGCTTCGCCGCGCCATCTGACGAGCGCCGTCGGAACCCGTTAGCGCACAAAGAGAGGGAACGCGACGCTCCGCGATGCGACGTCGACGGTGTGGATTTTTTTGCGTGTATAAAAAAAAAAATAAAGACATTCTGTTCGAATTATTCACGACTAATTGCACTGTCGTGACCGCAAAGTTTTTTTTTCTGGCTTTGTGCCTCGTTCGACGACAAAAAAAATAATTAATTAACGTTACGAATCACAAAAAAATCGGAGGGAAAAAGTTCTTTTTGCTACCTTCGCGCTCTCATCGATCGACGGTAAGAAATTAGGAAAATAAAAAAAAAAAAATTTAAAATCAAAAATAAAATCCGGAAGTAAAAACACGGATAAAAAACGTCCGCTCGGGAAATCGCGCGCTGGCAGGTGAAGGGAGAACGAACAAACTCCCCGTAACAGCCGACACTCGTTCTCGTGTCGGCGGAGCGTGTAAGTTAAAAAAAAAAAAAAAACATGAAGGAAAAAAAAATAAAATAAAATAATAACGTAAGAAAAATAACGCGACGCTTGAATCGCCATCGGCGTCGACTAACAGGTGCAATTTGTTTGCTCGGATGCCATTTTCAACTGGCAACTTACCAAGATCCATAGTCAGCCCCCCCCCCCCCCCCCCCCCCTCCAACACACCTCTATCTAAAATATGCGTATTAATCGCGGCGTACACGCGAAAATAAATCCCTACGTGTATGTGTATGTGTGTGTGTGTGTCGTATCTGAAAGGTAAAAGTCCTCAACGTTGCAGCTCCTCTCGAATATACATATATATATATATATATATTAGGGTGGGTAAAAAAAATGGATTATTTTTTTTTTTTACAAGTGACACGGAAAAATAGGTTGCTAGACAGCTTAAGAAAAATTCTCACCAAGCATGAGCTCTTCATTTCAATAGGAAGATCCTCCGTATTGCAGTTTTGTTTTTTATTTATTTATATATATATATATATGAATGTACGAATCTGAATATATCGGCAGATGGTGCGTGAAAATTTTTCTCCGTCGGGTGTTGTGGTTGCAGCTGACGCGTTTCACTGAAGCGACGGTCTTGCGAAGACGACACTGTCGACCGGCGATTCGCTCGCTGCTTATATTCCTCCTCTCGCCTCGTCTCCCATCGTCTCTCAACGTCTCACAACTCTATCTCACTCGAACGATGCCAGAGTGAAAGTTTCGCAGAGTAAAAAAAATTCCTATATATATATATATATATATATATAGGAATTTTATAGAGGAATTATATATATATATATATATTGTAGATCGGTCTTGAATGTGGCGAGGCGAGAGAGTTCGGGCTAATTCTCTTTGAGGTTTATCGATGATAGAATATTGCGTTGTGCGGCTCGAGTTAAGTTTGGTCTCGGTGCGTCGTGTTTCCGACACTACAAAGACTCCGTCGACCGCAAACAACCTCACTACGGTGCATCGACGACACTAACGTGCCCGTGATATTTGCCGTCGCTGGCCGATTGCGCAACCGAAGGTAATCAACACGATCCCAGCGCCGATACGATTACGAATTCTCCAATTCTCCCGGTCTCGTATTCTCGAATTAAAAAAAAAAAAAAAAAAAAATCAAATAAAACAAATAAACACAAAAAATTAATTAAATTAAAAAAAAAAAAAAACCACACTCACGTACCGAATTAGAATAAAAATTAAAATCAAAATTCAAATTGATGTGACATATATTGCCTTGTTTTGCAAAAAAAAAATTTGTGCTCTTGGAGGAGGTTTTTTTTTTTTTTTTTTCTGCAACGATGTTGCCAATTTACATGTCGAATTTTGATGCAACAATGAACAGCCAGAGTTTTATGCAATTGCCATTCACTTATTGAGTAGGGCAATTTTTTTTTTTTTTTTTTTTTTTTTTTTTTATTATTAAATTTGTATTATTGTCTCGTACGTGTGTCGTACATGCGACTTTCGGTCTCCCCGATAAATATCCGGCGAGTCCATAAAACCTCAACTCTTACATGCTCGAATATTTATCAAGGTCGAGAAAGAACGACAGATGGTCACCGAGAACATCGTCGGTCGCAAGAGACCGTTCTTCGAGGTCCTCGACTTCTATCAAAGAATATATATATATATATATATATATATATATATATATATATATATATATATATATATATATAGATATATATAGATATATATAGACACTTCTTTTTTATCTTATTTTTTTAACGTATTTTTTCTTGCATATGGAATTAAAAGAAAAAATCCAAAGTCAGTAGCGTATTCTGGGAAGCAATTTAAAAAAATGTATTTTTTTTTAACGGTTCATATTATAACTTAGTTCTTGCAACTTCCGGTCTCCATGATAAACACCGAAAGATCCATAAAATCTCGACTCTAACATGGTCGAATGTCGCGTTAATAAAGATGCGGGACGAGAGGCGATTATCGAGAACATCTTTGGTCGTCGGGTCGGAGTTTACAAACATTAAAATCGCTCGCGTCCATTTTTTAGACCCTCGACTTGTATCAAAGAATATATATACATATATATATATATATATATATACAAATTTTTTAAAATTTTTTTTTCAACGTATTTTTTCTTGCATATCGAATTAAAAAAAAAAATCCAAAGTCAGTAGCGTATTTTGGGAAGCAATTAAAAAAAATGTATTTTTTTTTAACGGTTCGTGTTATAACTTAGTTCTTGCAACTTCCGGTCTCCATGATAAACACCGAAAGATCCATAAAATCTCGACTCTAACATGGTCGAATGTCGCGTTAATAAAGATGCGGGACGAGAGGCGATTATCGAGAACATCTTTGGTCGTCGGGTCGGAGTTTACAAACATTAAAATCGCTCGCGTCCATTTTTTAGACCCTCGACTTGTATCAAAGAATATATATACATATATATATATATATATATACAAATTTTTTTTAATTTTTTTTTCAACGTATTTTTTCTTGCATATCGAATTAAAAAAAAAATCCAAAGTCAGTAGCGTATTTTGGGAAGCAATTAAAAAAAATGTATTTTTTTTTAACGGTTCGTGTTATAACTTAGTTCTTGCAACTTCCGGTCTCCATGATAAACACCGAAAGATCCATAAAATCTCGACTCTAACATGGCCGAATGTCGCGTTAATAAAGATGCGGGACGAGAGGCGATTATCGAGAACATCTTTGGTCGTCGGGTCGGAGTTTACAAACATTAAAATCGCTCGCGTCCATTTTTTAGACCCTCGACTTGTATCAAAGAATATATATACATATATATATATATATATATATATACAAATTTTTTAAAAATTTTTTTTCAACGTATTTTTTCTTGCATATCGAATTAAAAAAAAAAATCCAAAGTCAGTAGCGTATTTTGGGAAGCAATTTAAAAAAATGTATTTTTTTTTAACGGTTCGTGTTATAACTTAGTTCTTGCAACTTCCGGTCTCCATGATAAACACCGAAAGATCCATAAAATCTCGACTCTAACATGGTCGAATGTCGCGTTAATAAAGATGCGGGACGAGAGGCGATTATCGAGAACATCTTTGGTCCGTCGGGTCGGAGTTTACAAACATTGAAATCGCTCGCGCGTTCATGACCGAGCGAGGCTTACAACCGCTCGAAGCTACCGACGGCGTCGCGTGCGGTCCCGTCGTCGCTCGCTCCTTTGCCGCGCCTGTGAATCGCTCGACGTTAATAGCGCCGGTGTTGCTAGACGAAAATAGAACGGGTAAAGCGCAGGAGTAACGTTCACCGAATGCCACGTATAGTTATACAAATGGGACAGCGTTATAATCGAACCGTAACGGATCGCGAGACGCGGACCTGTTGTCGACTGCGCGCCCCACGGCGGATTATTTTCGCACTAACGTGGCGCTCACCGGTCGCCATGATTTTCATCCCAGCCGTTATCTCAGAACTGCCGTGTGTCCAATTTTTTTTATTTTATTTTTTTTTTTATTTTTTTTTTTTAAATTAAGTTTCAAAATATCCAGTAAAATTCAGTCGTGGGAATTTATTGTTCAGTTTCTTAAATTTCTACTCTTCGGTTGAGATTTATTGTGAATTTTAATTTTTTCACCTGCCCGCTTTAGAAACACAGACAAAGTGTGTAAATAAAATTCAGTTTGAATAATTTTTTTTAAATTCTCCCAGTCTGGGAGAATTAAAAAAAAAATTGGACTTTTGGTTCTTCTTGTCCCAACGATTTTATTTCTTAGTCTCATAAACCGGACCTTTTTCAGTTTTTTTTTTTTTTTAATTATCCCAATCTGGGAGAATAAAAAAAAAATTGGACTTTTGGTTCTTCTTGTCGCAACGATTTTATTTCTCAGTCTCACAAACCGGACCTTTTTCAGTTTTTTATTTTTTTTTAAATTATCCCAATCTGGGAGAATAAAAAAAAAATTGGATTTTTGGTTCTCCTCGTCCCAGCGATTTTATTTCTTAGTCTCATAAACCGGGTCTTTTTTTCGCATCTCATCTCGGTAGGTTTCAGGCGAAGAATAAATCCGATCCACCCAACGCGCGCTCCCTGTTACGAATTTCGAGGACGTAGTTTGTAATCCGGCTCGGCGAGCTCCTCGTGCAGAATTCAATGCCCACTCGTCAACAAAATTCTCGGCGTTGCTGCGACAACGAGACGGGAGAAACGAGCGGCGATCGGTTCAAGTAGACAGTTATTTTACACCACGACTGGAATGCACGTCGATGGCAGAACGCGCCTGATTCTGTTGCTCGTTTGAGAGTCTCGCAGCGAGAACAAAGCTCACGGCCGTTCCCACCTCGAGAGAGAAACGGGCGACGCGCAAAACCCTCGTCCAATGCACGTTTTTTAAATTATTTTCCGCGCCCTCGACTCACGTGGATCGAAATGACTCGCCGATTAAAATCAAAATAAAAATCAAAATTAAAATTAAAACTAAAATTAAAATTGAAATTAAAATTAAAATTAAAATTAAAATTAAAATCAAAATAAAAATTAAAATCAAAATTAAAATCAGAATTGAAATAAAAATTAAAATCGAAATTAAAATCGAAATTAAAATCAGAATTGAAATAAAAATTAAAATCGAAATTAAAATCGAAATTAAAATCAGAATTAGAATCAAAATAAAAATCAAAATTAAAATCAAAATTAAAAAACGAGATCTTCGACCGTGTACATTTTTCTAAAACCAACGGGAAATAAAGATCGTTCAGGGAAATTAATCTGTAACAACTTTGAACATTCTTCGGGGAAAATAAAATGAATAAAAAAAAATTCGGAAATTCCATCAGGTACGAATTTTTAAAGTTGGTTCATTTTTTTGGATATTTCTTTTTTTTGCAAAAATTTTTATACGTCGCCGTTTTTCGCATTGCAGTCAGAAATTGTCCGAACTTGAGTAATGTCTTTTTTTATTTTTTATTAATCAGTATCATCGAGAAAAATGATTTTTTTACTTTCATCGCGAATTTTCACAGCCACGTTTATTCACCGGATTATCATTATTTTTTTTTTAAATATCATCCCTAAACCAATCTTGAATGAGTGAAAGTTTGAGGAACGAGCCGTTAAAAACCGGCTCGAAAAAAAAAAAAAAAAAAAAAAAAAAAAAATTAATCGTGACCGCAAAAATAATTTTATTCTATTAAAAAAAAAATGCCCTTACACGTGAACAAAAAATATATCGCCAAAGAATACGATTTGTCCGAGCGGATATCAATGTTCGACAATTCACACATTTATTATTTTTCGCATTGAATTTTAGGTAATTCGTTTGTTTATCCCGTGGGAATAATTCGAAGTCGTGGACGAGTTTTTAAATGGTATTTTAGGAGATCACGGAAAGAATAATTGTTCGCTCGGAGAAGGCTTTGTGTTGAGTCGCGTAAACACCGCACGTGTGCCGAGGAAAGAAGCGCCACGCCGGAGGCTTCGCCCGGCCGCTTCTCGCTCGACTGTTCAAAATGTCGGCGCCACGCGAAACGTCGCATCGTCTGCATATTAAAGTATACGCGAGGCGAGATACTCGTCGAGGAAGACCGCGACGGTTCGTGGCACGAACGGACGAAGAAAGGACAGAGCGCAGACGAGAATTTCGCTGTCGAGCTAACGTCGAGCCAAGAGTTTATAAATCGTGTGCTGGCTCTTCGCGTTACTCGTGCACGACGGCGTCTTCTTATTCCCTCGGCTCACCGTGCACCTGACCTTTCTTCTCGCCTGGACACTCTCGTCCTCCCGCGAGTTTCTCGACTTTTTTTTTTTTTTTTATACTGATTATTATTTTTCTTTTTTTTTTTAGATTTTTTTTTTTTTTCACTTCTGTGATTGTCAAGTCATTCTTCTGAATACATTTCGATAGTCGTGTAGTTGATTTTTTTTTTTTTTTTTTTTTAATATTTGGTTTGTTTTATGATTCTTTTTATTTCTCAAAATTCGAGCAATTTTCCGATATTTATTTTGTTTCATGATTCTTTTTGTTTCTTCAACTTCGAGTAGTTTTCCAATATTTATTTTATTTCATAATTTTTTTTGTTTCTTCAAATTCGAGTAATTTTCCAATATCTATTTTGTTTCATAATTCTTTTTGTTTCTTCAAATTCGAGTAATTTTCCAACATTTATTTCATTTCGAAATCTTTTTATTTTTCAATATTCGAGAAATTTTCCAATATTCATTTTATTTCATAATTCCATTTATTTATTAAAATTCAACTAACATTCCAATATTTATTTTATTTCATAATTCTATTTATTTCTTAAAATTCGACCAACATTCCAATATTCATTTGATTTCATAATTTATTTCTCAAAATTCGACCAACATTCCAATATTTATTTGACAAATTCTTTCTCAAATTTAACGATTTAAAATTCTGGTGATTTTTGTGATGCGATTTACGCGAGTCGAGCGATGGCGAATGGAGGAGAATGAAACGGAAAACTCGATGCGCTCGAAGGGTTTGCACCTCCGAGTGCGCATCGAGCTGAGCTCAACGGTTCACATCGCCGATTCGATTGTATCGACTCGATGCGTTGCGAACCCGAGTCGTCGTTTCGTCCCTCTCTTATTTTCACCGTGGCGCGCGAGCTGTGCGTGCATTCGAAGATCATTGACCCATCGTGGGTACGCAAGTTCGTTACCTGAACGAGCAGCTCAGCTTTGACCCAACGCCGTGGTGTGCGCGAGCGATAAAACGACGGCTGCCTTTCCGGTCGACCGGCCAATCCCTGTTGGCTCGCTCGGGCGCAGCTGGCGATTTACCGATTTTTTATTTTTTTTTTATTTTTTTTTTCAATTTTTTTTTTTTTTTTTTTTTAATTAAAAAAAAATAACAGCGCTATAGCCAGCTTCCGATATCGAAGGTTTTCCAGCCAAGCTCAGTTTGCGCCGGTGAGATCGTTGAATAATTCATTAAATTAACACGATTTTTTTCTTAGTTGCAAAAAAAAAACAATTTTTTTTTTTTTTTTTTTTTTTTCCATTCAATATATTGGTAATAAATTATATTGAATCGTATAAATTAGATAACGCACCGAAGCGCGAAGGACATCTCTCGCCGTGAATTCTCGTTCCTATTATCCTTCCCGCGGGTGTCGTACACGGTCTGGCCATTCCGGCTGTTTACAACCGGATCGAGGGCCGCGCCGTGGCGACGCGATCCTGACCCGCTCAACTGTAACGCGCTATGACCCTCTGCAGACCCAAACCCTCATCTCCGTACAAGTCAAACCGCCCCATTAAATTAAAAACAAGCGCGTCGACCCGCCAGAAAATAATTCAATTTTTTCGTCGCACATAACAAAGTCAGAAGAAAAAAAATCAGGAGCGAAAGTGGTGAAATTTTTTTTTTTTTTCTTTTAAATACAATTTTCATAATTCACTTCAAAGCATTGGTGTGAGAAAATTCGGTCCACAAAAATTGGATTTTATGCGAGTGGCAGGAAACAAAAAAACGCCACCGATTTTTAAATAAAAATCTAAAATCTAAAATTGATTATTACGGTGTAATATTTTAAGTATTGTGAAAAAAAAAATCTCTGACCGAATTCGCGAAGTCGACGTCACAAATGACGTCGAGTAATTTTTTAGGGACTTTTTAGGGAGGAACGAGGGTGTAAAAAATTACCGAACGAATTTGAGAAGTCGCGGACCGGTCCTGACTCAAGTGAAAATGGAACGCCCTGTACATACTCGCATAGAAAGACATATATCTATATATAGGTTTGTTTACAAACGCGAGGATGAGGCAGAAAGACGACGATCCTTCCTCTCTTCGCTCCTGGACGAGTAATTTTCAAGAGGGAATTTCCCCCTCCCCGTCGGCTCTTTTCTCCTCGCCGCCATTTTGTTTCTCGATTGAAACGCGTCCTCGTCGTTCGTCTCGAGCTGTCCAGGTCCTTTCCTAACAAGATTATTGTCCCAAAACTCGGAGAGACCAGCTGCACCGGTCGCGCGCTCGAAGCTGGACAAAAGAATTTTTCCCCCACCACCGAACACGACGCGTCGGCGCGACGGAAACTCGCGTAGTAACGCCGTGGCGTCGCTGCGGAAAGCAGTCGCGCCGCTCGTACGTTCCTAATTGACGATGAAAACGCTCGGCACACATTCACGGTTCTTAATTACCACGCGTGGCGATGCACAAAGTGGCTCACGTTGAAAGAGGGAGAGAAAGATAGCGGGAGACGGAGAGGGTGAAAAAAACAAAAATAAACAATGCGTATAAACATGCGTCGAGGCCCGCGCGACTCTTCTGATGTGCGAATTATTCGCCGTCGGTTCTCACGGCGCGACGACGCCGAGCACATAAAGTAAAAGCTCGGTTGAAAAGAAACAGGAAAAAAAAAAAAAAAAAAAAATAGCGAGAAAAAATTTGTGTCTTTGTTTCATAATAATAAAATTCGTAGGTATCGAAAAAACGAACGAATTATTTTTCACGAAAAAATGGTTTCTCGGGAAAATCGTGAACCAATTTTTTTTTCATGAATTTAATATTATTTTAGAATGAATATTGTGCAAAGTAATCTATTTCGGTGCCATCACGAGCGGCGAATGGAAAAAGTTTCAACAAAATGGCGTCTCGTAAACGTTAAAGTGGTCCGTCGCAAAGATACGTTGAGAAACAATGTTGAAAAAAAAAAATATGGAAATCCATATTATTCGAGCTTGAAACTTTTCGCTCCTCAAATTTCTAGGTTATGCGCACAAGCACCGTGGACCATAAATCGTATATATATTTTTTGTCCGTGTCCATCTGCAGCGTAACGCGCCTGTTTAACCTATAAATGAGGCAGGAAGCATCAGACATAAAAAATCACACCTAATGGCGTTTAATCGAACGCTCGAATTTTGAGGTTACGTACACGAGCACGGTAAAACGTGGACCAAAAATGTATGTATATTTGTTTGCGCGTAAATATCGACGGGGCAACAACGTGCCAGCTTTGACCCTATAAATAACGCACGAGACGTCGAGCCTGCGAAGTCGTTACGGAATGATGTTTTATGAGGTGCGGAAACGTTTTCTATCGGGTCGGTGCTCGGCACTCGAATGTACGCAAAGAGTCACCTTGGAGCGTACGGTCGAAAAACACCAGCGCCTCGATCCGTGCGCTTTCGGTTTCCCAATGTCGCCACCAGCGAGCGAATATCCCTCGACGCAATTCCACGAAAAGTCCTGTTGATGAAACTGAGATTCTCGTGTCGACCCTAGGAACAAGGAAAAAAGAAAAAAAAAAGAAAATACACTTCATCCCATCGCAAGACTTTTCGGTCGAAATAACTTTCATGCACGAGCATCGTCCACAACGATCCATAAATATATGTACATTTTTTCCTGCACATATAAATATTTCCTGAATAATACATAGAAAAAAAAAAACAGGTCGGAGAATGAAAAAAGGAATAATGAAGAAAAGGGCGTCAGTGTTAACCCGGAATTTCCGGACCGGAAATAGCCGAGGCCGTATTTTCTCGCTGCTGTACGACACAATGTACGCGCGTCTGTCCGAGAGTCCGACGATCGACGCTTGGCTTTTGTGCACACGGGTTATCGAATAATGGCTGACGCAAGAATCGGTCCCGCGAGTGAATCGAACTTCCGTTCGTTTATATTCGTACAGGAAAGAGGAGAGATTCTGCGAAGAGATTGAGGGAATACTAATAGGAGAAATGAATTACGAAGCCGGAATACGAAGACCCACGAGTCTCTCCCTAGCCAGGCGCGTGCGCGGTATTTTTTTTTTTTTTTTTTTTCGTAGTTTGTATTTTCGTATTTTTTTTTTCACCAACGACGAATTGTCGTCGAGCGGCCGAAGGGTCTTTGTTCTTCGGATCGCAGTCATCGCGTTGCAACTAGAGCCGGGTATTTTATCGATCGAGAATTGTGAACACATGCGAAGGAAGAAGAGAAGACGACGGTAAACCGCCGACGCCCTCGAGTGTACTACGGAGCTGCCTTTCCAAGCGCCGGGTTACAGCGCAGGCATGACGACGAGCGGTACAGTCATTGGCCGCGGCCGAGAGCGTTGGCATACTCTGCGCTGGCCAAACCGCGACGGTCCGTCGATTAAAATCCTCAAAATTCCGGCATATCGATAGACGAGAAAATAAATGATAAAAACAACGGAAATAAATGTTAATCCGATTAGTTTTTACTTTCAAAAATACGTAGATAGATTTTAAATAGATACATTTTTTTTTCTAACTCTACAATTAATCATTTTCCCAGCTAGACATTTTTTTGAGGCGGAAGGCATGCGATGAATTTTAAATGAATATTTTCAGTCGTATATTCGCCCGCTTTCGCTGACACTTTTCTTCCCGTCGCTTCGTGTCGCCGCACTTCGATAAATCCACCCTCGGCATTCACAAATCAATTTTTACTATCGATTAAAAAAATTATTAAAAAAAAACTGTAACAATTTAATGAAAATCTAAACGGTCTCGCCGCTTCCGGAAACATTTCCAGACACGAAGCGTCGGGAAAATGGCGGATAGAAAAATCGAGCATTTCCATGCGTAACAGTACGTTGGACGAGCGCGAAATGGCGGCGGCAAGACCGTCGGAATCTCTCGTCGTTGGCCATCTTCTTCTTCCTCGAGGTTAGGAATTTCCTTCCGGCTTCTTTTATCTCGGACCTCCGGTTCTCTTCGGCCTCAAGGGGAGAAACAAAGTCCACGGGGACTCGGGCGACGTACCCGACGGTTTTGCAACGGTTACGTCGAGGAAAATAAAAAGAAGTTCGGATAAAGAAAGAAAGCAGGAAAGCGAGCTCGTCGTCGCGACTTTATAGCGCTACGGGGAGAATTTCTCGGAACGCTCGTTGGGCGTCGAGTGGGAAGGGGAGGGGGAGGCGGAGCCAAAGAATAAAGAGAGTAAAATTCAAGAGGCGGAGAAGAGAAGAACGAGGATGTCGGGCTCGATATTAAACGCGACGAGGCGGGAGCCAGGGCGTTCCGTTTCAACGGCGAATGTTCCGGCTCAAACGTATCGCAAACACACAATGAAACACGTAAACACGCGTGACAAAACGACGGATAGTCTTGGCGCGGAACAGCGAAATTCCATCAACGAAAATAAACGAACTGAACTCGAAAAAATTAGCCACAAATAAGTCAATAAAAACAATGATACAAAAAAAAAAAAGTCAAACAAAAAAAATTCAACGAATCAAATATTTACCAAGACGGAAAAAAAAAACCTCAAGAGCCAAACATTTATCTCGATGAGTTAAAGAAAAAAAATTAACGCTCGCTTTATCAACACGAATATTTTGAAACGACGAATTTACAAATAAAAAAATGTAACCTCGACCCGCAATAATCGAACGTTCGAGAATGAAGGTTCTTGCCAGGCCGACATTGAATCCGCGTAAGGGAATCTCTTTGACGGGGTCGCACGATGAAAAGCTTAAACACTTGTTGTCCAAAGTGGTGGTCGACGATCGCGGATGCCACGGCGAGTGTTGCGACACGCTCGACTCTTGTGTACACTAATGTACCGGCGTCACTCGACGAGCGACGGCGTAGGCAGAGGGCGCTCGTGCGACGATAGTTTCGACACTTGGCACGGACGCGGGAGTCTCCGATATACGCGTCGTCTCGAGCTTCTCTACTCCCATTATTACTATATATATATATATATATAAAATATGTTGTAAGGTGACTGCTGTGGGGTTGAGTTTCAACGCGTCGGGCGCAGTCGTTGCTGTCTGTATTATTATACATTGCGGTGGCAAAGCTCTCTCGTATAGCACGGCGGCGACGAGAGCGACGGCTGACGAGACGAGGCAAACTGTGGCTGATAATTTCATCCGCGTTACCGGCTTACCGAGGAGGCTGCGTAAAATGGCCGAACGTATCCTATATCGATTGGACACCCGCATCGACACTGACACCAACTCTCGAGGGAGAAATATATATGGTAATTCTTGTGATCAACGAGATATTCCATTGAGCTTCCAATAGGTCGGTGATTTTTTTTCCGGATTGTTTTTTTTTTTTAATATGGAAAAATGGAAGTTTTTTTTAGACGGCTTTGTATCTTGAAAATTATTAGATGTGAGAAGAAAAAAAACGGTTTTAATACAAAAGTCGCAGTGTCGATTGAACTTTTGTCGAGGAAATAATTTGGTTCTACCGTACGATCGAATATTAATCGAGCAGCTTGGTTCACGGCTTTGAGAGATAAATGTCAAGTGTAAACGAGAAGCGTCGATAAAACGAAAAAATAAATATTTCCCCAAATCCATCGCAATAACATTCGTCGAAACTAAAAAAAACAATAGTAAAAAAAAAAAAAATAATCGACGTCGAAAAAGGATGAAGAATAATTCGTACCGAGAGAACCGAACTGCAACGTAGAAAAAAAAAAAAAAAAATACTCGCAACCGCTCACAGATGCCGCTGTAGCGCCGTTCTCTCGAGCGGGGTTCGTGAAAATCCGTTGACCATAAACAGTCGGTGTATCGAGAGCGGATCGTACACGAGTCACAGTCACGGTCACGCTTGGGGGGTTGAGCCGCGCGCCGGGCAGTAGCGAGAAGTAGGAGAAGCGAGGCGCGGTAGAGAGTTCGTAGAATGGGCGGGTGGTGGGGGGGAAGAGCCAAACCGAAGCGAGACGAGACCGTTGAGCGTGCACAGGCGAAAGGAGATAAAAATAGGAGAAAAATTTCAGTCGCATAGAGAAAATAAAATGGACGTATAAAAAACGAGAGTGCGTGACAATGCGAGAGAAAGAGAAAATTGCAACGCTTTACACACACACACACACATATATATATATATAGTTATACAGCTAACTGTACCAGTAGCTTCCATTGATTCTTCGTACCTGCTGCTCCACCCCCCGTGGCTCGCACTCGCTACTTCGTCTCCGTTCTGTTTATCTTTCTCTCGCTTACCCGCCCGCATGTTGTCGAGTTTTTTGTCGTTTCATTTTTAACCCGACTCGCTTTGTCGTTCGTGTTCTCTTTATCTCTTTCGGTGCCACGAGTCGCGCGACGTATATTTTTCCGTGGCCCGGGCCTGTACCTGACGCTAATCAAGTTTCTCCGACTCTCGTCGCGGAGAGACGGGTGGGGAGTGTGGCGAGAGACGGGGCGGGGGAGGGGGAGGGTTCTTTTTTGTACTACTCGACTCGCGGGCCTGCGGGGACGGCTTTGACGCGGAATCGTGCTCGGGCAATTTAACGAATTAGCCGAGGGCGAATTGTTTCGCGTGTCCGACTGAATTTCCTCAGTTTTGTTTACGTGCGATTATTTTAATGTGAATAGTCGCGGGGGGGGGGGGGGGGGGGGGGTGTCCGAGGTAATTCGGAAAAATAAAATGAGTTTCAAAATACCACGTTGAATTAACAATAAATCTAACGTTGAAATTTTTCCGAAATATATATATATTTTTTTTTCCACGTTAATTTGCGTATACACGCACAATCATGAAAACGATCGTACAATTTTTCTGATGAAATATATATATATATATATATATATATATACACATCCATAAAATATTTTGAAACATTGTAATTTAATATTTCATCAAAATATTTCGACGATAATTTCCATCCTTGTGACGCTGATTATATGCGAATTAAACCGACGATGCAATCATTGAAATTCCACTGAGATGTAAAAAAAAAACAAATGCCTATAAATTATAAGAGGCGGAATATTTATTGGCTAAAACGCCGCAAGATATATCGTACATTTTTGAACCATAAATGGTCATCATATCAGGCGTGTTCGTCTCTCTCTCTCTCTCTCTCTATATATATATATATATATATATATATATATATATATATATATATATAATCCACAATGTTTTCTCTGCCCTTTTTATTATTATAAAAACATTCATTCGTTCATGGGTGTGTTCTCGCTCGCTCTCGGGCCACGCCGGGTTTGACGAATTGTATCGAAAAAACGTCGAGTCTATTCGCTCGTCCCTCCTCACCGTCGTCGATTGGCGATTGGCTGAGAGAGCCTCGCTTTGCCCCTCGATGCGCGTTGTGTACGAGACACGCGCGTTACCCGTCGGGACCTCCCGAAGTCTTCACGGGGCTTGCCGAATCGTCCCGAGTCTCCCGCCCCGCCGCTCTCTGTTGTGTTTTCTGCTCTCTCGCAGGCGGCTCGAGGGATTCGACTGCCTAACGAACGCGCTAGGCGAACGTTTGTATTGCCGAGGCCTCGGTCAGTCGAGTTCACGAGCCTCGCACGAGCTATCCGCTAACTCCTGGAAAGTCGGCTCTCACCGCTAACGCTCTCTCCATCTCCATGAATAAAAATTCGTTTCCCCTTTTTTTTTTTTTTTTTTTTTTTTTTTTTCATCAAGGAAAATTTACACGTAAGGGAAACATGGATTAATTAATTGGGAGGGGAAATATAACGGAAAATAATGTTTCAAGGTTGGGGTCGTTGACTACGGCAGTACGCGAGCTGTCGACGGCTTTAGAGGCTGTTTTATGCAACGGGGAAGACCCGATTAAATTTCAATCGATTGTTTTATGATTATTATTTTTTTTTTTTTGCGCCAGGCGAAGAGGCGACTCGATAATTCCGTTAAAGGAATCCGATAACGGTACTTGAATGCGTGCATTTTCATTGTTTCGAATAACGCTTCTATTTCGAGTCTCGATTTATAAATAATTTATGAATTCATGGATTTGTAATATTTATAGATTTATCATCAATCGGCTGTCTGTGTTGTGAGCGACGGCAGCGCGATTTAATGGTGAACACACGAAATTATGTTTTATTATTATTTTTTTTAAATATAATCGTTTCCAGGGAAATTGAAAATTCATCATTTGCACGGAACTTTTGGAAAAATTCGCGACCATCAATCAATCGACAAAAATTCACGATCTACTTCAACGAATTTCTCATTGTCAATATTTTTTTCGCATTAACGAAAATAATTTATATATTTTTTATTAATTGCCAAAAAAGTTACAAAAAAAATAAATAAAAATAAATTTAAATCGCTAAAAATGATAACTTCGTCAATATCTGGAATAAATGAACGTCCGTATTTGACGGTCTATGAGTCGCCGGTCGAATTACATCGTCTCCGCGAGAGCCGAAAACACGTAACAGAGAGCGAGTGTCCAATTATCCTCTCAACCCTTTCCCCGCAAGGTTGCATCTGCGAACTCGTCGTAGAGCGTACTGTGTAAGTACGCGATCGCGGCGGAGTCAAGGGGGTGGATCTTTTGTCGAGTCCGAGCGAGTAGGAAAAGTCTAACGGTCGGCTTCGCAACGACGAAGAAGCCGGGAACGCGCGCGCCACTGTAAGGGAAACAGAGAAACAGACACGGGGCGAAAGCGAGGGAGAGCGCCGTTGAGTATCTCGGTAACGGAAGGGAGACGGAAAATCCGGTTGCCTGGCGACCGGCCAGCCATCTAGTTCGATCCCAGCCGGCCGACGAGCAGCAGCAGCAGCGGCGGCGGCGGCGGCGGCGGCGACGGCAGCGCAGCATCAGCCACAGCCACCCTCGCGGCCAAAGGAGCAAGAGGAACGCACACAGTCGTATCGTTGCGGCACGAGAGAGAGTGCATTCGTCGATTCGACGCGCGCGCGTTCCCGTCTCGGCCGTTCTCCCTCTCGCTCCTCCGACACAGCCGGAAAGCAATTGACAGTCCAACGAAAAGCCCCGGCGGAATATCGGCATCGAGCGTCGCCGGACGAGGACCTCGATTTCCACGCGTGATAAAGACTGTGTCTAAAAAAACGAGAATAAAAAAAATTGAGCATCGAATAAAGGCTTAAAAATCGATACAAAGTTGGGCGAGACGGAACAGGGAAATTTAATATAGAGAGAAAAAAAATAATAATTATCGCGTTTTCCTGAACAAAGAATTTGTGTTTCGTGCGCGGAGTAAAAAAAAAAAAAAAAAAAAAAAAGCGTGTTCGAGCGAGAATATTTAACGGACGAGAGTGGACTCTGAGGCGATCCGTGAGAGGCAAAGGGCGAAGAACCGGGGAGAAAGATAGAAAGATACAGGAACGTGGGAAATAAGAAGGACGGAGGAAAAAAAATAAGAGAAAAATAAATGAAATAAGAAAACGGTAAGAAGGGGTGTGCATGCGCTCTGCGCGGCCGGACCGAGTCCCGTCGGGGAAGGACGAGAGCGGGTTTCGGTGAGAAGCTGTGCGAGAGACCGTGGAATTTCTCCGTCGGCTATGGAAAAGGGAGGGAGAATGAGATTCGCGCGGAAGAAGGTTTAGCGCTTACTCTCTCGCTGTGGCCGTCGGTAGGAGGAGAACAAGAGGAGCGGGGAAAAAATAAGGAGGCGCGGCAGGTGGGGGAAGAGAAAAAGATAGAGGCAGAGAGAAAACCGGCCGGCACGAGCGCGCATCGATATCTTCACTGTTGATCGAGCGGCGCGTCGGGCGCGCACATAGACGAGACTCGGAAACATCTTTCTCCTGTGAATATCCCAAACTAAAAAAAAAAAAAAAAACTATAAATAAAAAATATACAAATATTCTTTATGTTTCGAAGGATTTTCATTGTAAATTCGTTTATCGAGAAACAAACGATGACCGCCGATGAGAATGATCGCCGAAAGCTGCCGTTGGTCGATGGGATTGAAACGGCAAAGCTCAGCTGCGGTATCGTGCCAGTGGGCAGCGTTAACGTCGCAAAACTCAGCCGCCCCGTTCCCGCTGCGTTCCTCGAAGCCGCTGTGTATTGAGTTTTGCCCTCTCGAGCTTACGCTTCGCCGCCGCTCGCCGTCGCTCGCCGTTACCTCATCTCGCCGCGTACGTGACGCGACCTTCGAGACCGTTGACCGCGACGCTCGGTAGGAGAGAACTATAATAATAATAATAACGCCACGAACGATAATAATAAGAAAAAAAAGAGAGAGGAAGACAAGGAAGCGTGAAAGCTAAAGGGCGAGGAGGAAAGAACGCTCAAACATGTTTCAATGCATTATACAACAGAGAAACGGATGGATTCATCCTTCCAGTCCCGACACCAAGGACGTGTTTCCAGGTATTTGAAAATTTCTTTTCACACGACCGCTTACGGTGAATCAAAGTCGAAACGGTACTCTATGATTATTTTCCATCCGTTCAGGTTCGGGTAATTGTTTAATGTAAGATTTTTTTTTTTTTTTTTTTTAATATAAATTCGAGAACTCGACGATTTTAGCAGATCCTTCGCCGTGCAGACAAAGAAGTCTAAATAATTTTCATGGAAAATATGTTTCCGCGCGATTCGTTCGTTTTTTTTTTTTTTGTGTAAACTTTTGGAAAATTTTAGCAAATTTTTCGTTTCTTTGTTTTTTTTTCATATTACCCAAAAATCAATTTTCCGCCCATAATTGCACGCTTAAAAATCACAAAAAAAAATTTCTTATAAAAAATCATAAAAATTCTGCCGGTGATTTTCAAAGTGTCCTTCTCGTCGTCCACACTATCCAAGAGTCAATCTCTCATCGGCAAGCGCATGTTTTGATCTGCGTATGCGAAACACGCTTTGTTGTAACGGCTGCGAAAAAAAAACAGAAAAAAAATACATAGTACGCAGCTCGCCGGTTGGGGAGAGAAAAATAAAAATGAACGGGAAACACGGCAGTCGGGTCCGTCGGCACGCCGACACGATCGACTCTGCGCACCTCCCTCCATCAACATCTCCGTCTACCCGCGACATTGATACATTCACGCATCGCAACTGGGCGTACAGCGTCGTGAACAAACCGGCGAGCGAAAAGCGGGCGCGTGTACGTACCGCGAGTGAAACTCACCGCGCGCTCGATGCACGCTAAACGCCGGAAGCGTTGAATTTACGCTTCCGATGTGTGACGCGCGTGGGTGTACACACTGTGCACTGCTATGCTCTCATCTACTCTGCTACTCGTACTTATTTATCCTCGTGTTCCGCGGCCCACCTACGACACGTAACTTTGAATCAGCACACCCATTATATATATATATATATATATGGAAGTATGCGAAACACGCATATGCAGGCGTTACGGTTGGGATTGTAACGAAATAATTATTTTAAAGATATTTCTAAATTCACAAAGACACGAAGATACTTTGACGATTTTTCTTTGTCGCTGACATAAATTCTTGTGAATGATTTTTAGTGAAAAATATTTTCGCACCGGTTTTTCTTCTTTTTTTTTTTCAGTTTGGTTTTGTGGCTTTTTTTTCGTCGAATCGGTTTTGGTGTTCGCATTATTTGAGAAATATATATATATTTATTTGTGTGTATGTGTGTATAAGGATAGTGTAACGAGTGAGCGCGCAACTCTCAGCGACGGGGCGAATCGCGTGCTTTCGGTCCCATTATATTCAACAACACTTTCGCGCCTTCTTACTCATTATAAAATTTTTTACTGGTTTTATCGGCGACCGACGAGGACACACGCAAAGCGGATAAATTATTCGCGTGTATGAATAGAACTAAGGGAGATTGTCACGTTGACGTAACGGGGCGTCGGATGGAAAATCGAGTTTCTAAATTCGTTTGACACGAGCGCACTGTTTGCGCTTTCGAGAGTTGTTTCATTTATTTTTTTGTTTCGTGCATCGCGGACGCGCAGACAATCGCTCGGACAAATAAAGCGTATCGTTCAATTGGAAATTCTGCGTTTATGGCGCGGCGATGAACATCAGAGAGAGAGTCTCGTTGTCGCTGAACGCGAAGCGACGGACGCGAAGCGACGGGCGCGGAGAGCCCACGAAATCGAACAACCAAAATTCCACGAAGTTTCATCCTCTGCAGATGTTTACATTTTCGAATTTTTTTTTTTTTTTTCTAACGGATAATCGAGGAGGCGAAAACATATTGTTGAATCGAAATGTACGTGAGACGGGACGGATATCGAAAACAGCAGCGTCCGAGTGTCATACGGTCGGGAGCGACGCGTGGGCGCGCATCGTCCGAAATTCAAACACTCGGGAGTTCACACACGTACACACCAGTGCATTGTCGCTGAAATGTATTTACGTATAAAATGTATATTCGAGATATTCGCACAGTGTACAAGCATTGTTGTGCGAGCTCGAGTGACGGCCCGACAACGCCCGCGCTCTATGGTTCGTTCTCTTTATTCCACTCTATCGGATTATTGCCGCGGTGAACTTGTGTCGTCCCCGCCCCGATTAATCTACTCCCAGGAGCGATGAAGCTTCGAAACACCATCTCGACCTTTTCTCACCCTCGTCGAAGTCCCGAGTCGGATGTACGAGTTCTCGAGGGTTTTCGTCGGGCAACATTTGACCGGTAAAGACTAACGAAGTTGCACGGTGGCGAGGCGTTCCATTACTACGAGGTGGGGCAAAATGGACCATTGTGTTTTTTTCTGATTTCGCTGACGCGGTAAGAAATAATCTCGAGGGACGATTCGATCCACGCTTCTCCTATATAGGGCGCGTGTTTTTAATGTCCTTCCAGCTCTGGGATCCAAGGACATTGATGATATAGGCCGATGGGGCAAAATGGACCATTGTTTTTTTTTTCTGATTTCGCTGACGCGGTAAGAAATAATCTCGAGGGACGATTCGATCCACGCTTCTCCTATATAGGGCGCGTGTCTTTAATGTCCTTGCAGCTCTGGGATCCAAGGATATTGACGATATAGGCCGATGGGGCAAAATGGACCTTTTTTTTTTTTTTTTTTTTTTTAAGATGCAGACAAAAAAATTTCGACTCTCATGAGGCTCATTTCGCGTCGTGGCACGGATGGCGACGAAAATTTTCGTGCTGGATTTGTGGCCCACTTCGCCTTATGTTACGTCATAGGGGAGAACGAATTTTCGTCTCAAATGGAGTGGTCCATTTTGCCCCGCCACTCCATCCTCGTATGCACCGAGTCCCTTAATTTTTCCTCTCGCGGGACAATGAAAAAAAATGTTCTTCTCAAATGCCGTGGTCCATTTTGCCCCATTTTCACCGGCCCTTGTGCGTCGTCCTGGTGCATAGCGTGAGTCGGGTAAGCATTCTCATTTACAATTAATTGGTCCATTTTGCCCCGCCACCACCGTCGCATGCACCGATTGCCCTAATTTTTCCTCTCGCGGCACGGAACAAAAATTCTCATCTCAAATGCCGTGGTCCATTTTGCCCCGCCACTGCCGTCGTATGCACCGAGTGCGTGCCTAACAATCCCTGAAATGAAGTTGCATATTTGATGTTTTGCTACGAAAATTTTCGTCCCCAAAGACGAGGCCTGTATCGTCGATTAATTAATCGATTTGGACCCGTTCGAGTGTTCGATCTCCCCGCTCACGATTAATCGATTAACCCGTTCCGCTCGATTTCCGCTGTTGGAACGGTCGAAGAGAGTCTGAAACAACCGGCTGAGGATCGTGAGAGGCTTCGATAGTTTTTTTTTTCCCCCGCGCATGCGCACCCCAACGCGAACGTATTCGTCTCTATTACAAACCTCGTTTTCTCATTCTCCGGACTGCCTGACGACCGATACGTCAACGGCCCCGGCTCGATCGTGAGAGAATTGTTTAACTTCGGCTGGTCACGGGACGGCGATGCAGTCGATCCATTACGATGCGGAGTCATTTCGGAGTCATCAGCGAATCGGTCTGTGGCGAGAGGATGTGCGAATAACGCGCGAATTGCCGGTCGGCGGCGAACGATGCGGTTCGGAGCTCGCTCACGAGACGCCGTCGAGAAGTTTCATTTCATTTTTTTTTTTTTTTTTTCGTTCACGTTCGTTACGCATTGGAGGTCAAAGTAATCGGGCGAGGCGAAGCGCCGAATGTAATCGAATTACGTGAGAGCGAGGCAAAACCAACGACTTTGTGTCGGTATACGAGACACCCCCCCCCATTGTCAATGAATATTACATTCGTCCACCCGCACGGGTTTTTATCGAACCAGTTTTTTTTTTTTTTTTTTTTTTTTTTTCCCATAGCAGGAAAAGAAACCGTTGCGCAATAAGCTCGAGCGCTGCGCGGACACTCGATAAATGCAATAGTGTCGGGCAATTGGTCTCCGGCGCCAATGACCCTCGTCAATGAAACGCGTACGATCTTTGCGTCCACGGGCGGCTTTAAGCACCGTTCGCGATTAACCCCGGTCGTGTTCTCGCGTCGTCTTCTCTTTCATGTATAAAACCCGATGAGCCCGCGAGAACCCCGAGACGACGCACGCTTCCGCCACACTTCTCGGCTTTCCCCGTCTTATTTTAGCATATACATTATATATATATACACATAAACACACACACACATATATATATATAATGATTGCTGAAAGCAGAAATCGCGAATCTCACTTCGTTTTCGGTCTAAAGTGCGGCGAGTTACGCCCTTCTGTTTCTCAGCTGTCGATAGATACCCTTATTCATATATCTATATATACGCGTGTGTACATATATATATTTGAAAATTCCTCGTTACTCTCCTCGGCGAGGCTCTCGGCACAAAGATTTAACTGTACGCGCGAGTGCCGACCGCGCTTGATTACCCTTTGACACCAACGAACCGGTCGCGCTCGTCTCGCTCACTTTTCCCAACGAGATAAGCACTTTGTCCGGCGGCAATTTGCTTTTTCATCGCCGTCTCCCTCTCGTCCGCCGCGCTGACAGCGTCCGTCGCGCATCTCCCGTGAATTCAACGGCAGTGAAAGATAAAAAAAAATCAACGAGACGAAAAAATGAGCTTGGAGAAAAATCCAACGCCACGGTGTACAGCTTTCTCGGGTTTCCCGAGCGACGTGACGCGTTTCTGTGTCTTGTCAATTTTTTTTTTTTTTTTCCCCCGACGAGCCCAATGAATTTTTTTTTTTTTTTTTAATCGGTGTCCCGAGCGTCTCTTCGAGAGCGTCGATCCCGATACAAAGCGTCAATGTGCGTTGCACGTGCTTAGAAAGCTCGATAGATTTTTCAACGTTCGAGAATCTCACAGTAATCAATTAAATTAAGTGATTATAACTCTGATCGAGCGTAACAATAATTCCCAAATTTCGCGCAAAAATTCGATGAAGATTAAAATGTTTCGATGAATCTCCGGGAAATTCAATTTTTTTATGAGTGAAAATAATTCGCTTATTTTTTTTTTTTTTTTAGATTCTCAAAATACCTGCAAATTTTGTCGCTTCCCGGACGTTTTTCCCCATACACGAAATAAGTGATCACCTAAACATTTATATAAAGCGGGTCTAGTAATTAAAAAAAAATATATGATTATTTTTTTTTACATATATAATTATTCTACAAATTAAAATAATTTTTTTTTTTTTTTTAATCTTAGCCGACGCTATTTCGCATCAACGGGCTTTTATTTTATGACCGTCGGGAAAATCGCGAGCGACTCGGGTGTAAAACAATCGCGTGTGCGCACGGGAATAACCGAGCGTATGTAGAGTACTCGAGGCGACGATAACACAATCACCGGAACGTTTACATCCTGATGGTCGGTTTGCGGTGTGTATCGCACAGCTTAACCGAGTATTCTGCCCGAACGATTGCTCGCTCGCGCTCACGCATCGCCCGACAAAACTGCGCGTTCCTCGCTCAACAGGAAAACACAACATTCACCCGGAACATTTTTGTGTCGTTTTAATTTTACATTGAGATAATAATAACAGCGGGAGCAACGATAAATGGAACTCTCGAGCGAGACGGGGTCAATTGCAACACTCGTCTGACCTCGCTGACCGCTTCCTGTTTGCGGACACGGCTCGAATTTTCATTTCTCCTCACGACTTGTCGACCGTCGCGTTACTTCGCCATTTTCACGTCCCACGTTTCTCAACGGAAGGTCCGTTATTTCATTTTACTTTCGCACTTTTTTTTTTGCACAATTTTTGTCGTGAATGGTTTTTTTTTTTTTTTTTAATTTTTATTATGTTTCCTTGGAAATTGCGAATCTTTAGCCTCGACTAAATTATACGTACACGTACAAAAAAATGGTTTATTTTTTTTATTCCAAGCGACACGGAAAAATGGGTGGCCAAGACACCTCAAAACAATTCTCCAATAGAAAAAATCCATGGCTCATAATTCATCGATTGAACGGAAAAATGTTTCGAGAACATTTTTTTCGGAAATTCAATGCTCGACAAAAAAAGGTGTCTTATATTTATTCCGTAAACCTCACCGTTTGAAAGACATTGAGGATTTAATTTTGATGATTTCAAGACAAATTTCATTTTTATTTGTGAATTTTATAACTCGACGATAAATGACTTTTACAAAATGCGCGATACAAATTTTCGTTGGAAATTGACTGCTCTATAAAAATGGTTTCTCATGTTCCGTCGACGAAATTAACCGTTCGAAAGATATTCATCATCAAACTTTCATGCGCACGGATTTTCAAAGTTTTTTTCAAAGACTTCAATAGTCGCGAATGAGAATTAACGAAGCGCAAAGAAAATTTGCATCGACGTCCCGAAAATTTTCGACCGGTTGGAAATATTATTCAATGCAAGATAATTCGGTAAATTTGTTCAACGGGGGGTTTTCCACGTTGCGCGCATGCGCGCAATGCTCGACACTTAATATTCCACTTTCGTTATCGCTTTTGCCGGTCTCCTCGCCACGCTCGCAGCGCTTTGCGAAAAGTGTGCGCGACACGAATAATCGTACCGACGGTCGATAACCGAAAAGACCAAACCGCAACGCGCCAGGATGGAAGTTACGCCTTTCTGAGTCCAAGCCGTCGATATCTCACCAACACTCGCGAACCGACTTACCTATATTGTTTCCCACTCGTTTGACAATAAATCGCAATTGCTTTTCTCCTCTGTGTGTGTGTGTGTGTGTTTGTGTGTCAGTGAGGTGAACCGGCGGAGAGCTCTGACTGTGTTCCGTGTGGGCCCTGCCCCGGTAATTGCGGTTAATTCAGGGAGGAACGGGCTGACGACTCCGGTCTCGACGGCCACAAAAGCGTCCTCAGCCACGACTAAGCCTCTGTACAAATTCGCTCGTCAGTCCGCGAGACCGTGTCGCACGTCGACGATCGACTATCGGGCCCTAAAAACACTCTGCGGTTGACGGAGAGTCGCTAAAATTTAATTAAAAAAAAAAAATAAATCGTTTCAGAAGTTTTATTTTATTTTTTATATTTCACATTTTTCTGGTATTTTTTTTAAGCATTTTTTAAAATTATTTTGGGGCATTGGTGAACTGCGAGAAAATTGTGCTAGACGATATTCAGTGCTTTCGTTGGTAAATTGTGATGAGTCACGGCGTGAGTTTCGCCCGTCGACGATGAGAATATTATTTACGTCTTTCCGTTCGCGAATTTCGCTGCTGGAAAATTTCACGATTTTCGATGCATTGAAAATGTTTCAATTGATCTAATTAATTTCATTGTCTTCACGCTTTCGAATAAATTTTCAGTTGCCACGTTACAATGTTCATGGTCAACGCTGAATTTTTCCGGAATTTCGTCGGCAGTTTAGATTTTCAGAAACACACAAAAAAAAATTAAAAACTCTTGGGGGAGAAAAAAAAACATTATGGAGAATGTCCTATGCGTGTTGTAGATCTCGCCGTTTACAAACTCTATCGCTCGTATTGTCGGTACTCGGCATAGATTCGCGGAACCCGAACGCTCGCTAAAAGCAGCCACAGCGGCCACCGGCGTAGTTTTACATTTGTGCTTGGCAATACCCGGGCTAATCTCCATTCTTGTGTACACAACGGCACGAGGCACTCGTGCAATCTTGAAATCCGTACGACAGCTCTAAGATCACGATCGGCTACCGAGTTATGCCTCGTGTACCAGCGTTACCAATCTCATATATATATATATATATATATATATATATATATATATATATATATATATGTGTGTGTGTGTGTATCAAAGCCGTAGCCGCTGTGTTGGAAGATGGAATCTCGCGAGGTGCGGTAAACACGATTAATTCGCGAATTGTTTTCACCGTAGCTTGTACGAGATCTCGTGGATCGAGGAGAGAAAATGATTTTTCTTTTTTGTTCACCGGGAAGGATTTATATTAACGAAAATGAGCGTCGTTCGATTATCGATCTCGGCCGAGTCAAGCCCACTCTTCGATTTGTCTCGTCTCAATAAATTCTTGGCTTGCGAATCTTCCAGTTTAAAATATTATTATTATTATTATAATTGTAAAATATAATTATATAATTGAGAATCGAATTCGACATATTCCAGCGGCGAAAATTGCGTAGCGAAAGATTTTTTTGGCCGAAGGGAATAATCGGGAGGAGCGTGCGCGACGTACAATGAAAAATTTCAATCCACTGCCCACGTTTAGCGAAGCGTTTTAACCGACTCCAGTCGTCCTAAGACGAAGCGATAAATCGCGTGCGGCCGACGATTTGGCCAAGGAGTTTTGCCGAGTTGGCACTCTCGCGCAATTTCAAGCGTACGACGTAGGAATCGAACGAGACTCGGGACGTTGATTCGCAGTTATCGCGCACGGGTTGGCTCTCGAGGAGATAGAAAAAAAAAAAATCGAACTAAAAATGGACGCAAAGTGAAAAACATCGATATCGCGATTTGAAAAAATCGACGGCGCTTCGATCGTCGACGACGAGTGTGACATAAGTGTGTGAGCAGTGGAAAAAAAAAAAAAAAAAAAAAATTAGCGACCTCGCTCGTTCATCGACCAAGGATGATCTCAATGCGCTGACGCGAGAAATAATTTTTCCCCGAATAATAAAATAAATAATATTAAAAAAAAAAAAACAAAACAAATATCGCGAATTAATATTCGAATAATTCAGCTTCGCTTCGGTTATCGTCCGGTGCTTTGTCCACGTAAATATTAAATTCATCGCGGATCAACAAAAAAAAAAAAGAATTCTCAATAAAAAAAAAATCAAAGAAAATTTAAAAAATGAATTAAAACTCAAATATCGAAGCTCGAATATTTTCGCTTCGCCCCGGTAATTCGAGAGGATCGTTTCACGTAAATATATACAAAACGTCGAAATTCGTTTGTCGGACGAAAAAAAATGTTGAATCGCCGACCGTAGCGGTTTGAAATGCAAAAAGCGGCGAGAGAAGCGAGTCGCCGATCGGCCGCTCACCGTCGCACGCGCGGAAGCGACGATCCGAAAAAATCCTGACGTTGCGAAGCTCTCGTCGACTGTGCAAACGGGCGGTCAAGCAATAGCGAAAAAAAAAAAAAAAAAAAACACCGAACGTCAGCGACGGAACGCAGAAAATTTCAGCGGTCGATTGAACCGCAGCGACGGCGCGGCGCTTCGACGCAGAAAATTTCGTCACCGAGTCGAATTAACGAGGAGTTTGCCGTTGAAAAATTTCGCTGCGCGACGGTCGCGGCTTCGCGACGATGTTCAAACTATCGTCGGAGAGACAGGAGCGAGAAGCCTGGAGCAAAGGTAAAGTTTCTCGGGCGATCGTCTTACACTGTTTACATTCGACCCGAGGAGATTTCGGTTGCCGCTTTGTCTCGCCAAGGCAAACAAACGGGCCGGAGAAAATTCGTTCGAACCGTCCGAGTAACAAAGCGACGAAATTCACTTGAAATATTATTCTGTTTCTTCATTTATGGTGCTTCGTTTTTTAGACTTATTTCGCGGCAATAAATTAATCGTGATTTTTTTTTTTTTCGTGATTAATTACAATACAATTTTTTCGACCAGGAACTTTTTTTTTTTTTTTTTTTTCCGGAAATTTTTTTCTTCCGTCGGAAGTTTGTCCAGGAGATTCGTGACTTGCGGTCGCGAATCAACAACGTCAAGTGAATTACATGGTGCGAAGACACTTTCGAGACGCAACTCGAGACGCGGACGAATTTTCTTTGAATATTTGTCTGCGGCGTATTTTCCATTTCGGCGAGTGACAAAAATTTGGGAAATTCGAAAATGCATCCAGGAACGTGTGCGACGAGTCTCAAATGTATTTGGCATTCGTAGAGGATGCGGCGTCCGACGGAGAACGTCCCGAACGAAGCGTCGCACGGTCTCAGACCGACCGGAAACAGTTTTAATCCCGAGACGCTTCCCGGGCGTTTATTTTAAGATTGGTCGAAATAAAAGTCGTTAAGAGGCAAATAATTCCTGCGACTCGTTGGGAACTCGGGTGACGCGGCTCTCACGTGCGGCGAGACGAGGCCGTGCACACGAGTGCAAAAATTCCAACGGTCGCGGAATTAATAAAACCATCGAAAATTCGACAGCGGCGACGAATTTATTCGCCGCGCTTTCGGTAAAATAATTTCTCGCGTCTCGGCACCACGAATCGATACGGCCGTGGTACTCGAAATTCGAAAATACGACGATCACACGACAGCCGAAACGTTTCATCGTCGACAATTAAAATCGTCGGAAAATCGTCCGGGAAAACAAAAAAATTCATAAAAAAATTCATAAAAAAATTCATAAAAAAATTCATAAAAAAATTCATAAAAAAATTCATAAAAAAATTCATAAAAAAATTCATAAAAAAATTCATAAAAATTTATTTCACTATCGAATCGAAAAAACGAGACGGAAATTGTACTTTTAAAATTTAACGATTTTTTTTTCTGCATGGAAGCCGATACGACTTCGACTCCCCCCGGCTTTGTCCAAGTGTACAGGGGGTCAGGGGGGGGGGGATTTTTTTAAATATATTTTTATATTTTTTATTCTTGTCCTATTTTTTTTTTTTTTCACGGTGAATGTGAATTTTATTTTCGATTCTTGTTCTATTTTTTTTTTTTTTTACGGTGAATGTGAATTTTGTTTTTGATTCTTGTTCTATTTTTTTTTTTTTTTTTACGGTGAATGTGAATTTTATTTTTGATTCTTGTTCTATTTTGTTTTTTTTTACGGTGAACGTGAATTGATTTTTCAATATTTGTTGCGCAACGAAGGTTCGTCTGTACGAAAGGGTGCTTGTGCTCGGCGAGCGATAAATTGCTCCGTGCGGAAAACACTTAATCGATTATTTGCGTCGAATGCTGACTTTTGAAATCGTAATGTGCAGCGAATTGCAGAGATTTAACGATGCAATCCGAGCAGCGAATTATTGTCGACGTGAAATTCGATGGCAACAAGTGCTAATCGACTATCGATGGTCGATAAGTCAATTTCAACTCGCTCGCAGATTTTCTCGCGATAAATTCTATCGCGATACAAAAAAAAAAAAAAAAAAAAACGAATACGGCTCGGATCGATGAAAAAAGACAATTGGTCGGACTTCAGTAATTTGCAATAATTTTCTTTAGACTTTTAAAGCACCGCTGCAACGACTCACTATTTTTGGGGGGGAAAAAAAAGAATCTTCACAAAAAAAAAAACTCAATAATATATATATATATATATATATATGTATGTATGAATCAGAATTATCATCCGCGAACTGTTCGAGCAAGTGGGATGTTTCAGTCTCCGCGTTCGCCGAATAAAAGAGCCTTGTCGTGTAGTATTTCGGGCGCAGCACGAAACGTAGAAAGAAGGGAAGTCAAAGCAGACTCGGAAAAAAACGTAAAAAAAAAATAAAAAAAAAATAAAAAATTCTCACGGATCTCAATAATTTTCTCGACTGCCTGACAATTTTTTTTAATTATTTTTTTCTATTTTATATACATAAATATATATAACAAAAATAATTTAATAAATTGTGATAATAAAAAAAATAAAATAAAAAAATATATATATATATATATAAAACAGAATTATCATTAAAGAACTGGTCGAACAAATGGGATGTTCAGTGAATAAAAGAGCTTTGTCGTATTTCGGGCGCGCCCCGAAACGGAGAAAGAAAATAAGTAAAAGCAGGGCAGAAGAAGGGCGACGAGACCGGGGGGGGGGGGGGGGGGGGGGCGATGTCGACGTTGTATTTCCGTCGCGGGGGTGGCCGAGCGACTGCTCGGCGCAGCGTTGCCTCGACGATGACGTTGACTCTCCTCCGATTCAGTCTCTCATGCAGCTTTCCGGCCAGGCCGTGGCGTTCATTCAGGGTTCACCGATTCGGTTACGCCCTTTCGTCCTGCTCTTCCTGTTGCCGTTCGGTGACGCGTCGTCGGATTTTCCATTTTGTCTTTTCGGCGAAGTCTCTCGCGAGACGCTTTTTGCGATACAATCGACACTCGCCGAAGGTTTCAATCAAGTTTCCATACGCCAGTCGCAGTAAATTGTATCGTCGTATCGCTGGCTTGCTTCGAAAACGCAGATTTAGTTCTTTGGTTTGAGTGTTATACTTTTTTTTAATTTAATTATTTTCATTGAAAAGTATTTTTATTGTTTGAAATATTTAAAATGTTTATAATACTTAGAATATTTAAAATATTAAAAATATTTAGAATATTAAAAATATTTAGAATATTTGGAATATCAGCAATTGACTAGTAGAACCAGGATAAAAAAATTATTTTTTTCCATAGCTATTATATTTCCATAAAAACGAACGACGGAAACGGTTACGAAACGCACATCGAGGTCTGGTTTGAGAGTTATACTTTTTTTAATTTAATAATTTTTATTAAAAAATATTTATAATATTTAGAATATTTGGAATATTTAAAATATTAAAAATATTAAAACTATTTAAAATATTTGGAATATTTATAATATTGAAAATATCAAAAATATTTGAAATATTTGGAATATCAGCAATTGACTATTAGAACCAGGATTAAAAAAAATGATTTTTTCCATAGCTATTATATTTCCATAAAAATGTATTCGTCCGATTATTCGAATGAATTATTTCTCAAAGTTCTTTGTTTCTCATCTTTAAATAAACTCCCCGATTAAAAAAAAAAAAAAAAAAAAAAAAAAATTAAAAAAAAAAACGTTGACGCAATCTAAAACGTGCTTGCGCAAAGTTTATCGATTTGCCGATTCGCAAACGTGGTCCATTTTTCCTGTGTTTATTGAAATTAAAAAAAAAAAAAATGGCGACGCCGGAACCGCCAGACACGGACACAGAGCTAACAGGGGGTTCGTTTGACTCGCTGGTTCGACGTGTTCAATCTATATCGAGCACACGTGAAACATACTAAAAAGGGAACCACGAAATTGCAGGAGAGTCGTTTCGCTCTCCCTCGTTACGCGGTGGGTGTAATTGGTCGGAATCGTGACTGCGTTGCGCATCAACGACCTCCGCCGCGACAGAGATGGGGAAAGAGCTCGATGACTAACGTGCAGGCTGTCGCGAGTTAACACACGTAAACTCTCAGGGGTGAACCAACTCGCGTGACAGCGCCGGAACACGAATCCCGTCTCCATTTATGTGCGACTTAATAATATAGAGAAGAAAATAAAATCCCGTCTCCATTTATGTGCGAGTTTATAATTTTTAGGAAAATAAAAATCTCGTGGAGATTTATGTGCGAGTTAATAATTTTTAGGAAAATAAAAGTCTCGTGGACATTTATGTGCGAGTCAATAATTTTTAGGAAAATAAAAATCTCGTGGACATTTATGTGCGAGTTAATAATTTGTAGAAAATAAAAATCTCGTTTCCATTTATGTGCGAGTTTATAATTTTTAGGAAAATAAAAATCTCGTCGACATTTATGTGCGAGTTAATAATTTTTAGGAAAATAAAAATCTCGTCGGCATTTAAGTGCGAGTTAATAATTTTTAGGAAAATAAAAATCTCGTGGACATTTATGTGCGAGTTAATAATTTTTAGGAAAATAAAAATCTCGTCGACATTTATGTGCGAGTTAATAATTTGTAGAAAATTAAAATCTCGTTTCCATTCAAGTGCGAGTTAATAATTTTTAGGAAAATAAAAATCTCGTCTCCATTTAAGTGCGAGTTAATAATTTGTAGGAAAAAAAAATCTCGTCTCCATTAATATGCGACTTAATAATTTATAGGAAAAAAAAATCTACCGTACAAATATATTTGTGTATTCGGTACCATCGGCGAGTGAAAAGGCGCACGGATTTCAATTAAATAATTCCTTAATAGAGATTCCGTTTAAGGGCGGTAGCGAAAAATATTTCTCCGGAAGTTACACCGTGCGCGGAAGCGCAGAGTGAGGAAGGGAAAATCGAGTACCTGACCTTTGTGAGTCAGACTTTGACCCCATATTTTTAATGCATTTAATAATCAAAACATACACATGTACCATAGAAATATATTTTTGTACTCCGTGCCATGAAAGTTTAAATATTCAGGTCTTGCGTCTTACATATTTATGCCCGAGTCGATATTTTTTTCACGATTACACATTTATTATAAAAAGCAGACTAATGGTTTCGAGTCAATGAAAATTTTCGTGTACACGGCGAGCCAAAGACGTTTCTCGCGAATTTTTATCGTGCGGAATTTTTTCATCTAACCGAGGGAAAAAAAAAAAATAAAAAAATAAAAAATAAATAAATAAAGAGTTTCGTGCGGACCCTTCGGGCAACGTCGATCGTCGTCGCTCACGAGAGTGTGTTTATTCACCTTTGTGAAGCGTCGCACACGTTGGCTTAACGCATCGTCGGTTTTTTTTTTCCCGTTCACTTTTACTTCCCTCGATTTATTCCGCTTGGCCGCGGCGTGGTCGCCGGTGGCGCCCCCTATGACGAGGATTTCCTCGACGGGTTCTTAGATCGCTGCGTCGCGGCCACTCGA
Organism: Listrodromus nycthemerus; assembly: GCA_963978505.1. Taxonomy (NCBI): domain Eukaryota; kingdom Metazoa; phylum Arthropoda; class Insecta; order Hymenoptera; family Ichneumonidae; genus Listrodromus; species Listrodromus nycthemerus. The sequence continues at coordinate 1,606,265 of OZ021682.1, read as the reverse complement.
GCCCACATCGTCGTCCCTGTGGTCGATGAATCATTGGCGGACCGTCGGTGAACCCCGGAGAAAGAACGAGACGGACGAAAAGGGAGAAGCAAAAAAAAAAAAAAAAAAAGGAAAATCGATATCGTCGTGTAAGCGAGCTTTCTTTCTCCAGCCGTCGAGCACGGAACTTTTGCGCCTTTTCCATCCACGGCGCAACAGTCGCAGCCTCGATCCGACTTCCTTTGTTCCCAATGAAAAATATTCCTCACGGACAATGTTTTTTTTTTTCGCTTTTTATTTAATATTCCGAGGTAACGCTGCCAATAACCGAACGAGGTTCAGTCAATGGCCACGCGAATTCAATGCGGATTTAATTTATTACAATTTATTAGTTGCATTTAATTGCCATTGGAAAATACGGAAATTATATTTATTGATAATTGAGTATCGAACGTTTGAACTGTGACGATTTGATTTATTACGGATTTAGGTTTTGGATTAATTTTTCGTGCATGGAAAAAAATTACAAAAGGTCGGACGTGGTTTTTTTTTTTTTTTTTTTTTTTGACATGGAAGAATCTTGTTGGAGAGACGGAGAGTGAGAAAGATGAAAATATATTTATTCTCCTTTCTTCCAAGCTGCTCTGTCCACAAATCCCAATTCTTTTCTATTCTCCCTGATTATTCCACTTCCCTTTCTTTCTACGTCCCTCGTCGACCGAATGAAAAACTACCAGAAAGAACAGCCGGCCCGGTTCTCCAACGCGTGGGCGTTGCGGCCGGAGACTTTGAGTAAGCGTGTGGTTTGAGAACACAAGTCTAGAGGGGCCCGTCGGGCCGGGGATGATGCGACTGGCAGCGAGATCCAAAAATCCAACAAAAACTTTCGACCGAACGGTGAAACAATATTCAAACGAAAATAATGAATAATCTAAAAAATAATGTAAATCCAATGGAAAAAAAAAAATGTACAAAAATACATATAAATTCAATGCCGAAAAATTAAATGTAAAAATTAAATCTAAAAATTAAATCTGAAAAAAAATGTAAATCCAATGAAAAAATAAAATGTACAAAAACACATATAAATTCAATGTAGATAAATTAAATGTAAAAATTAAATCTGAAAAAAAATGTAAATCCAATGAAAAAAAAAGTACAAAAATACATATAAATTCAATCTAAATGAATTGAACGTAAAAATTAAATTAAATAAAAATGTTAATCCAATGCAAAAAAAAAATTAGCCAAAATAAAAAAAATAAAAATTCAATGTAAAAAAATTAAATATAAAAAAAAATCTAGATTCAATGTAGAAAAATTGAATTTAAAAATTAAATAACTACGGGTGAACGTGTGTTGATAAGTCGAGCAGCTTCAACGACCGGGCAACGCACATGAGTGTCGTAAACACGTTGGACCGAAAGAGGGTTCCTCGTTGTGTTTTATTGCGTGTCTCCACGGTCCGGGGGGGGGGGGGGGGGCACCCCCTTTTTTTTCTACTTCTCAACCGTTCACTTCCTCGACTCCTAGTCCATCCACCTCTTGCCAGATGGAAGGGAGATTCTATTTTCGGTGGCGTATTTACCTCGTCTCGGTTACGCTCGTCTCTCTCTAGGGACGGAGAGAAAAATTGAGGCGAAACTGAAACAACATGCGCTCCCTACGGCAAAGACACACGGTCGTCGAGTGCGCATTATGTTCCATTGAGGAGGGGTTCGAAAAATTGTTCTTTTTTTTTTCGATTTTTTTTTTCAAATCGACCGTGAATTTATAGATTTTTCGACGATCCGTGGAAGTGATATTTTTTTTTTTTTTTTTTTTTTTTTTTTTTTTTTTTTTTGGGCACACTCGCACACATCATCGACATTTAATTTGGCAAATTATCGGGTGGTTTTCGGGGTTTCGGTGGGGATGCGATTCACGACGACGATTGCGAGGGTCGATTCGGATGGATTTTTTTTTTTTCACGGGGCATCGCGGGTCGGGAGAGACGAATTTTTTATGACCGGAGAATCGAATGGAACCGTGTTAAAAATATTATTTGAATATGCATGTGGAAGTCGATTCGAATGATCTTTCATACATATTTTTTTTATGATCGAGCCAACCCGGTGAGTAAAAAAAAAATCGACCCATCAAAGACAAAGAAAAAGAATTTTTTTTAATGACTATAATCACCATTTCAATCTTGGAATTTATTTCTGGGCACTTGCGGCTCAATTTCGAATATTGCTAGCGAGATAAATGAGGGAGAAAAATAAATATGTAAAAAAAAAAAAATTAAAAAAAAAACAGAATTGCGCTTGCTTTCGATATCTTAATTATTAATTTTTCCGTGAACGTGAAATTAAGCTCCGAATATTGTGAGCGAGCTCGGTGAGCCGGAAAAAATGTTTGTAAAAAATAAATTTAAAAAATAAATGAAAATCAAAAATGTTGAATAAATGCCGTGCCATTTTTCAGACGGATATTGGCGAGGAGAAATTTAATGAGGTTTTTTTGTTTTTTTTTTGTTCCATGTACTCCGGCAGACATAAGGCTGCAGTTGAACGAACAGCTGAGATGCCTCGACGTCCGGATGGAATCCCAGGTCGCCCTCGTCGCCGAGCTTCAGGACTTCTTCCGGCGGAGGGCCGAACTCGAGCTCGACTACAGCAAGTCTCTGGAAAAAATGGCCAAGAGCATACAGCTCAGGCACAAAGAGCAGAAGCAAAAGTAATTTTTTTTTTTCCTTCATCAAATCAAAGAAATTTCATGGTGTTTGATATTTTTGGAGATTTTTTTTTTTTTTCAATTATATTTCAAATTAACGTCAACCTTCGGTTCTACCTTGAGCACTGATTATTGAAATTATTGTTTCTCGGAAAATTCAACTATCCGTGATCTGTGAAATTCACGGCTGAAAACAAAAAAAAGAAGAAAATCATGTGATAAAAAATGTCTGAAAATTAATCCACAGAATCGAATAGAAAATCATTGATGAACCCACTAAAAAAAAAAAAATAAAAAAATAAAAAATTTGTCCCAGAATTAACGTGCGTTGCGTGAGCGGAAGGGTGACTAACACGAATCGTTGTTTACGGTCAATTTTTTAATTCTCGCAGAAGGGAACAGTGGCCCCTTTTCTCGAGTTACGCGTGCTGGCAGCAACTGGTCAACGAGACAAAGTCACTGAGCCGAGATCACGCCGCACTCTCGGAAGTCTACAGCACTCATCTCGTGGGTCGTCTCAACCAGGTCATGGAGGACGTGCAGCGCATTTACAGACGAGTAAGTACCGCGAAAGGTCTTGGAGCTATTCCGGTCCGTAATCATAATTCATCGATTGTCAATTATTCACCACCCACGCCGGACATTTGTAGATGTATTTAAAAAAAAAAAAAAAAAAAAATGCTAAGTAAAAATGCCAATGGTCAGGTGGTTAAGAAAGAGTCTTACCTGAATCTCAGCAGTCATTCAGTGGTCAAGATTGAATTTTTTTATGTCGAGCTCATAGTTTCTAGTTTCCAAATCACATTGATCGCATAGAAAATGATATTTCAATATTTTCATATTCATATTATATCAAAGGATATTTTATATTTTTTTTTTATATTTTTTTTAAATTTTCAACGGAATTAACAACAGAGTCCAAGTGTATCGGAGCATGTTTTGCGCGAGTCTTTATATTGGAGCATTGTATTTCCCAATTTTTTGTATCATCATTGATCTCGAGAATTCTGATGTACGAAATTAAATACTTCTTACGGTGAACCGCTGACACGAAAAGTGTTTCGGAAATTTGATAATTCACATTGATTAATAATTGTCTTTTCTGGCCGCAGTGTCGTGAGATCGGTTACGAGACGCACGAGGAGATTCTCCGAGTACTCCACGAGCTCCACACGACGATGAAGACTTACCAGGCTTACCAGGCAGAGTCTCGTCAGGCCGAGACGAAGCTGCGAGTCGCCGAGCAGCAGAGGAGCAAGCTCGAGGTCACGAACGCTCCGCCGGAAAAGCTTGCGAGGAGCAAAAAATACAAGCTGATTGAGAAAGAAGTTAACAAGGTTCGTACGCTGGAGCACGAGCGAGCAAAGAAAATGCAACGGAAGAAGAAGAAGAAAAAAAAAAAAAAAGAGAGGAACCATCGAAGTAGAAGAAGTCACAGACAGAGCTTGAGATATAAGAGGGAAGCTCGTGCCGAGGTCGAGTTAGCGGAGGCGTTAAGAAACTCGAAGTAACACAGACTCGTGGATAATAATGAGAGACCGCCGGTAGGAAACACGAGACAGCTACTTCACACGAGATCCCTGGAGCTAGATACATAGAGAGAGTTATATAGATAGGCGGTGTGAGACGAACGGGGAACACTGGATGGCCCTTGACCCTGGAAAGGTCGAGCGCCCTCGACGATGCTGTATCGATTACTCCTACCGTGTCGAAAATCTCGTGCCCTTGCGCGGCTCCGCACGTTTCACTGTATTCATAACCGGTGTTGCGCCGGCTCCGCCGGGTCTGCGTTTCCGCCGCCGGCCAGGATATCGATGACCCGTCGTAGTCGTCTCCGTCGTCTGCGCGCAACCTCGGTCGCGTCGAGCCTCGCTGCGCGGTTCCACCGCGGAAAATTTAACGGAAATGCCCGAGTCGACGAATTTTAATTGTCCCGAATTCTTGGGATTTCTTGCGCTAGACAGGATCGATAAATTTTCTCTGTTCACGCTCTTCGAGCCGGTCTTTTCATCTATCAGTTTCGGCTGGATTGTACGTATGTGTGTGCGTGTGTTTTTTTTGTAGAGAAAATAATATTTTCGCATATGCGCGACTGCTGTAGCCTCGACGGAGGCAGATGTGGAAACGATGCCGACTCGGCGGTCGGTGATTCGTTACGCCGCTGACACGATAGGCTCAAGTTGTCGTGGTTCGCTTTTGACTAACGAGCTACTATTTCTTCTTCAAAATTCTTTTTTATTCAACGTCGCATCAAGTGTTACGGTTATTAGGGATAGGGCCAGGTTTTTTTTCCTTCGAATGTATGAGTGAACGTTAGCTGGACCGTTTTCGGAGAGACTTTACTTTGATGAAATTTTATTCCACCGAATTGTCATTCAGCCCATAATCCAAAGATTTCGAACGCACTTATTCCGTATCGTTGAACATTCGAAACTGTATTTTTTTCAAGTCGTCATATTTTTTATTCTCTATTTTTCCGACTGGTGCAAAATTCAAAATCTTTATTTGTCCGAATTATCATCGACGCGGGCTTCGAGTGTCTGAATTGTCGTTCTTAGAAATCGTATCCACTGAACGTAAGCTTACTCACAAATATATATAATCGCAGATGTCCGAACTATTTATGCACACTATTTATTTTCTTTATTTGATTGATCGGCTATTTGGAAGAATTATGACACACGTTCGGGGCTGTTTGACGATTCGTAGCAATGAATTCCGGTGGTTTTATTATTCAGAGAAATAACGTCAAATTACGACACGATGGAATTATTCTCAACTCTTCAATTCTCAAATTCATCTTAATCTTTTTATATTCATCGTTTTTTTGTTTTTTTTTGGCAATTCGATAGATCGACGAGACGACCGTCACATCCGGACTTCGCCCTTGGTTCTTCACTGAGTAATTACAACGTGTTTCACGGAGACGAAAGAGCCGGTGCTGGAGTGACGCAACGCATAGAATAAACCCAGTGGCTCGAGAATAGAATCGGAGCACAATGGAGAGCGAGAAGTTGGAACCGTTTGATGCCGTTCGCTCGTCTCACCGAGAGAATTCTCTCGACTCGCAACGATAATAGAGCTTTATGCTCGACGTTAGGAATTATCGATGGGGGTGGCGAGCGAGATTGAACGAAGGGTGAGTCAGACTCTCGAGAGAATCCCACGTCAACGGAAGTCTCCGAGGGATTTACCCAGCTGGTCCGGTTGTTCGGGCACGACGGATACGTCATTCGTGTGGGAACGTCGGAATTGGCTGGTCGCGTCACTGGCTCGCCAATCGTTTATCCGGCAATTTTATTTTATCCACGAATCGACGAGAATTCCGTCGAGGCGCGCGAGAAATCGTTGCAGGTCCTCGACGATACTCGTTTGTCTCTTCTGGTACGAAAAATTCAGACTTGCGGTACAATCTCGATTATCCGAACCCGTTGTTGGTTTTTTTGCTAAGTCGCTTTTTCTGCATTGCGAAAAAAAATACTGAGTAGAAACGCAATAATGTATTATTTTTTTCTCGCACTACTGCAGACTTAGTAACGAGACTAATCGAGAATTCGGATGGTTGAACGTTCAGATAATCGAGTTTCTGCTCTATTCGCAAAGTCGCATTCGTAGAAGAACCAGAAATTCTCAATATTTCGGGCACTTCGAACGATGTTTTTTTTTCTACTTTCTTTCTCCATCTTTGGCTCCCCTCGCTAGTCCCATCGCACTTATCATTAAGAAGCGCTAAGCAGACGTCAAGGGATTTAAGCTTCCAACGGACGGGTTTTTTCGGTCTTTTTTTTTTTGCCTCGCCGGACCGACGTAGAAAAATAAATAACGTACGCGGGTGGAAATTTCACGAAAGGAACGGAGCAGAGGCCGAGAACACATATGTTGGCGCTGAGTAATCTCTGCCACGTGAAAGCGAGAGACGAAAGATTAACACACCCGAGATTAAAACTATGGAGCAGCTTTACCCGGTGGCTTCTTGAAATTCACGAGTTCTGTCTCTCGATTCACGAGACTTCTTTTTCGTTTCCAGCGAAAACTCTTCGTCGAGAGTCTTTGCAGTCTCGGACGACCCAAATTTTGTGGCTCTGGGATTTATTTCTTTTTTTTCTTCAGATTCTTCATGCCTCAATCTTCTTAGCCACTAAGACGATCTGAAATTTTTTGAATTATGATGGGAAAAAAAAATTCCGGACCGTCTTGTCGGTTTTGAAGAAAAAAGAAATTCAGTTTCGAGAAACTTGACTGGCGAACAGTGGTCGAGTGAGCTAGCGTTCAACGCGATGAGATTGATCTGGAGCATAATGTGTACCCTTGATGCGATATTGTATCCCGAGCATAAAGCCCCATAGTGTCGACGAACGAGACACTCAAGGGATTAATGAAAAAAAAAAAAAGCGAGGCTATTGAGAGGCTCGCTCGAGACGAGCAGCGGGCGAGTACAAATAATGTGCTCACCAAAGACGATCAATTAACGAACAGCTGGCTGTGCCACCCGCGAACCCGCTGGCATCATCGCCCGATCTCGAACAAGCTCTGACCGTTCGATTTTTTTCTTCTTGTGTTGCACAGAGAAAGAACAAGTACACCGAAGCGAAGCTGAAAGCGCTGAAGGCTAGGAACGAATACATTCTGTGCTTGGAGGCTTCCAACACGACGATACACAAGTACTTTGTGGACGACCTCTCCGATCTCATTGACGTAAGTGCTTTCCTCTTCTATTTTTCTCAAACTTCACCGAGTGCTCCATCGAGTGTGGCAAAGTTTTTGGCTTTTATATATCTCCCTCGCAGAGGCGATCAACCGACGAATCGGTAATTTTTTCAATTTTTTAAATCTTTCTTTTCTTGCAGTGCATGGACTTTGGCTTTCACAATTGCATCGCGAGGGCGCTCCTGATGCACTGCAGCGCCGAGGAGGGAAGACAACGATCGTTGCAAACGGGCGCCGAACAATTGGCGTCTTGCGTCGGCTCACTCGACTCGAGGGCCGACAAACAGAGATTCCTCGAGTCTCATCATGCCGCTTTTATGATTCCGAAAAAATTCGAGTTCCAGTGTCAACGCGGTGACGAGGTACACTTTTTTTTAACATTTCTAGCTTGAAATAAACATTACTTCTATACTGTAATTATTTGAGTAATATACTGACGAGGCACATTCGTTCCCTCTCATTGGAAGCAAACATTGTTGCGTGATTTTTTTGGAAACTTTTTTTTTTATATATGGTCATTTAAGTATTGATTTTTTTTTTTCAATACCCACGATATTATTTTATTACGATTTTAATAATATATTATTACGCAGGCACCAGAGCCCGAACTGCAGAAAGTTCTACACACCGAAATGGAGCAACGACTTACGCAGCTCCAGCAGAGGGTAATGTCGCTGAGAACGGAGTCGGAGGAGGTATGGAAGACGTTGGAAACAGCAGAGGCGAGTCTGCTAGAGATGCTGACCGCGAAGGATTACGATTGCTCGAGGTACTTTGGCGACAACGCTATGCCGACGTCGAGACCGCCGGAAACACTGCAGATCAAGCTGAGAGCCGACAGACAAGAGACGGAAGAATTTTACCTCACGGTAGGTCGAGTAAAAAAAAATTACAGCCATTCTTTGCTGCTATCCTCGTCGAACTTATTCGCGATTTATAATTTTTTATTTTCTTTTTGTCAATAGAAATTCAGAGAATATCTGCTCGGTACATCGAGGATAGCGAGGCTTGACGCCAAACAGGAGTACATACGCCAAAGTTTGCAGGACGGCTCGAACGCTTCGCCGAATTTATCGATAACAACCTCGAAGCAAAAGCAAGCTCGACGAAAGCGCATTGGCCGTTTGCAAATGAACGGTCAGCCGAAGTTGTTCGGTGGTTCGCTCGAAGAGTATCTCGAGACGATGAACCAGGAGATACCCTTGATAATGAAGAGCTGCATCAGAGTTATAAATCTGTACGGTCTTCACCATCAGGGTATCTTTCGCGTCTCAGGATCGCAGGTCGAGATAAACAACTTTAGAGAGTGGTTCGAGCGAGGCGAAGATCCCCTGGCCGACGTCACCGACGCCTCGGACATAAACAGCGTCGCTGGAGTGTTCAAGCTTTATCTGCGCGAATTGCGCGAGCCTCTGTTTCCGATAATCTACTTTGAGCATCTGATGGAATTGGCCCAACTGGAGTCAAAGCAAGAATTCGTTCTCAAGATGAAGGATCTCGTCTCGAGTCTTCCGAGACCCGTCGTCATTGTTATGCGCTATCTGTTTGCTTTCCTCAACCAGTGAGTAGTTCCCGTTCGATCGAGACTGAGTCATGCAATGAACGAATGAATTTTGTGTGATTAATTTTTACGAAAATCCCCATTGTCGGTCATTTTTACTCTTGAACTGCACCCTCATAGAAATCCGCGTACTCTGAATCATTCATTCAAACCGCATTAATCAAGGTATCTCACGTTCTCTTCTTCTCGCAGTCTGTCCGAGTTCTCCGACGAGAACATGATGGATCCCTACAATCTGGCGATCTGCTTCGGCCCGACGCTCGTTCCAGTGCCCGAGGACAAGGACCAGGTTCAGTATCAGAATCAAGTTAACGACTTGATCAAGAACATAATCACATTCTGCGAAGAGATATTTCCCGAAGACATCGGCGGCATACAGTACGAGAAGTACATAAGCCGGGAACCCGACGACGTGTGAGTTTAACTCTCTTACACGATTCTTTTATATTTTTTTCTTGTTCACATCTTCTTCGCTCGCTTCTCGGAAACTCTAATCAACGAAAGAACCCTCCTTTGCGCAGAGACGTGGGAGACTCGCCTACTGATCAAGTGCAAGAGGACATGGACTCCGAAGTCTACCCGTCTGAAGACGGTAAAAAATGAACAATAATGAAGTAAAAAAAATATTAATGACACCAATTAATTGAATAATGAGCTAACGAATATTTTTTTCCATGTTGATCAACAGAGTCCGAAAATCTAGAGGCGACGGCGCAATTCGATTTCCATGCGAGATCCGAGCGTGAATTGAGCTTCAAGAAAGGCGACACGCTGACGCTCTTCATGCAAGTCAGCTACGACTGGTGGCGAGGTTCACTGAACGGTCGCGACGGTCTCATTCCCGACAAGTATATAATGCTCAAAATCAAGTGAGTTTCTTTCCGGCGAAAATAAGACACTTTTATTTTCACCATCGAAATCGCTCTGAGCCGTCTGTGCCTTATTCACAGGGATGAGGATCGCGAGAAGGAACTGCTGAAATCGTCGAGCGAGGAGTCTATGCGGCGGCGCGCCTCGAGCTCGGCGGACAGCGCATTGTCGAGTAATAATTCGCCGCTCATGGGACCGACGAACAACGCCAACACTTGGCCGACAACGATCGCAACGTCCGACGCCAATACCACAGCGACTGGCACGTCGACGCACGCGGATGCGACGAACAGCGGTGGTGTCGGAGTCGTCGTGATTCCGAGTCTAGTAACGAATCCTGCGGCCTGCGTCCCATCCTCGCAACCGATCATCAGTCGAGAGGTATTGGAAACCACCGTATAGCACTGAATTCATTTCGTCTGCGTTACTCGTTGTGATTGTTTTTTCCCCGTCTCTCAACGGCACTTCACGTTGGCTTTTGTTGTCGTTGTTTGATGTGTTTGCGATGTCGGCGATGAGAATGCGCGTTACGTATTTAACGACACTTCTCGGATGGTACATATATATAAAAGTGCATGGCTGGTTACGTTCTCTCGTTTCCTCTTCAGCGTCCGACCCTGAAAGTTACGCGACGTGGTCGAAACCCGATAGCTCGTGAGTTCCGGTCGAGCCTGTATCGAATGCATATTATTTCGCACCTCCTGCACAGCACACGCACTGCTTTGTCTTTAAAAAAAAACAATAGAAAAGAAAAAGAAAATGAACTGCAATGGGATAAAGAGCTAACGAGAGAAAATATACGGCTTGTTCGATAAAAATTTAAAGTTGCGTGTACTGGAAATTCCGACGAGACCGAAATGAAAAAAAAAAAAAAAAAACGAATACGGGATGAGAAATCCTGTATCGTCGCAGTGCGCACGCCTAGTCCAGGAGTCATTACAGAGCCAGGACGAGGCTAAAAATTTCCAATGCTCCTGAGATTTTATCTTTTAAATTAAAATAACTAATAGTAGAAATATGACCGACTTGGCGGGGGGTGGGGGGAGTGTTACGATTAATAGACACAACCACGCAGTTTTAAAACTTATATTAGAAAGAAAAGAAAATAACGACAGACGGTACGTTTAAGTTTATGAACTTATTTATGACGATAGCAAAAACATAGACGTAACTTCTTTTGTACGATAAAATTTGTTTCATATTCTTTTAATAATATTGTAAATAAACGATAGAAAAATGTACACAGGCCAATTATGCTGCATGTGCCTACGGAATCTTGTCTTGTGCTACACGCCTCTCATATATCCTCACGTTTGCCTCGATTACAATTTATCGCTACTTTTTTTTTTCATTTCGTTTTTTTTCCCCTCTCGTACATTGTTTTGTTTAACCATTCTTTATGTTTTAACGGTTGGGTTGCTTACTTGTTTTTCCAGATATACGTTTAGTCGGCGCTTTATTCGCCGATGGCGAAAGTCTCTCGCGCGTGTACGATAGACGATCGATCATCGCCCGACTAAAAACTGTTCGATAAAACTGCTGCCAGTGTTATGTGTGGTCTCCTTTTTTGTTTGTTTCTATTTAATTTATTTTTTATTCTTATTTGTTTGTATACCTTAATTAATCGAATAACCGTTCACTCTCATTTCTTTATTGATGCTCTTCTTTTTCTAGATTTATTTATTTCCATAATGTCGAAATTTTTTTTATTCTTTTTTTTTTTTTTTTTCTGTATCTGTCCCACTATCTATCTCGTAATATGTCGTTCAAGGAGTGTCGCATTGACGGTTCAGTTGGTTTGTGAATCCTAGAATCCCGTAGAACAATCTCAGTCTGTAGACGATACCGAAGGAAATGCTGTATGCACCGGGAACGTCTTAGGGAACGGAGAGTGCTTAGGTAAGTAAAGCCTGCGTCGAAGCCCGCTCACTTCCGCCCGTCTCATCCCAACACGAATTTTCGAAAAAAAGAAAAAAAAAATCAACTATCGTGTCAAGCACATCTGTCCTGAAAAAAAAATCGTCTCCTCACAATCATAACAATTATTTCCACATTGTTCATCAATTACAATCTAGGTCCCGTGTTGAAAAAAAATCTGTAATTTCGATATATGATGAAGGGAAACTGGAGGGAACTTTTACGGTGTAAATCAAACTTTTTCTTCAATAATTTGAATAAATTATAATTTTATTTGCATAAAATAAATTGTCAATGAAATTATTAATACATTGTGTCGTATTTTAAAAATAATCAGAAGTACGTTTATTCTCTTTTTTATACGTGATTTATTTTCTATCGTTGGACTGTGTCAGGTTGCATGCTTATGGTATAACGTCTATATTGTTGGATGAGCGCCAGCATGTCGGCTTCTCATAATTTTCCACGATAAACACTCCTGCCGTATTGTCCGACTTGTCAATCGTTCTGCAAACACAATTGCGTACGCTTGTAATAATTCTTGTATCGTTTTTTCCAAATTTCATAACTATATTCGACCTGTAATACACGACAGTTCGTACGGAAGAGAGCGCGCTTTGACGGTCATAATTTTCCAAAAAAAATTTGCTTTTTAGGATGATCGTCTTGTCTAATAGCCTCATTGAAAATTAATCTATTTAATTAGCTCGGGTCCCAAAATTTGGTACCACCAAAGTGCGCCCTTTTCATTCATACGCTCATACTTACCGCCGTTATAATTTCAGAACAATTGGACTTTTTCAATGACCTCAAAAATTGAGCTTTTTTTAGAAATTTTTATCACTCCATTTCGGCCGGCAAGTTGGGCTCTTTTCGTGCGGAAAAATTCATCTTAGGCTAAACCGATCCCAATCCTATCCGACGAGATTTTCGACCCAACGACTAAAATTGTCTCTTCTTTCTGATTTCAGGAGACGAGCGCGACATCGAGCGCAGCCACCTCATCGTCGAGGCCGTCGAAGACCTCGAGTCCGGTGAGCGAGAAGCGTGAATCCGAGACGAGGACCGAAGCGTCTCAGAGTCTGGACAACGGTGCCGAGGAGGAGAGTGTCTCGGATTTTTTGGACTCCTTATCGGGGACCGGAGAGAACGACAACCAGGAGGACGGCGAGAGGGACGACGAGCCCGACAGGCACTCTTCCATGTCCCTCGATATGGGAATGAAGCGCGGCGCCAGCAGGAAGCAGCACTGGAAGTCCCAGAGCATGGGAGAATCTCTTCAGCAAACGCAGCATCTTAATTCCCTACAGATAAATACCTCGAGTTCGCAGGACGCCGAACTTCAGGAGCAAACGACGTTCTCGGCGAATCGCGAGCTCTGGCAGAGACGAGCGACCTCGCAGACCCAGCTCACACCACCGGTGCCACCGACACCAAAGTCTTTCAGATCGTCGCAGGAGTTTCGCGAGATGAGACAGAAACACACGCCGGATTTGGTGATGGACCTTCCGCTCTCAGCGCAGGACGCCAGCAAGAAGAAATCGGCCTCGTCGAACAGCCTGAGCAGCTCCGACGAGGAGGTGCCCGTCACCAACGCACGAGGCATCGCCGAGACTCCGAAATCCCCGACAGGCGGTCCGGAGTCGCCGGACATGAGCACAGCTGCTGAGAGATTCGCGAAGCAGAATCAGTGCACGCTGAAGAAGAACACGAAGACCGGCAACGATTCCAATGCGGCGACGAAGCTAAAGCGCATGGAGACCGAGGTCGATCCCGATCCGGATCCCGAGCCGGAGATCGTCAGATCTACGAGCAACAACGAGATATCTTCGTCCGGCGACTGCGTCTCGCTCAGATCGCCTTTACCGTCGCGCTCGACGCCAAAGATCGTCGCCAAGTTCGGCGACATGCGCCTGACCGGCGGCAGCCAGCAGCAGCAGCAGCAGCAGGTGTCTTCCTTCAAGCCGCAGGTCAAAGTCAAACCGACGATCCTTCGCAAGCCCGTCAAGCCTTTCCCTCACGGACACATGAGCCCCGAGCTCGCGCGCAAGATCGAGAAGCAACAGGTCCAGAACAGCGCCGAGCAGGCCAACTGAGCTCACGCGATTAAATAGAGGCGATTAAAAAAACGCGTCCCGTATCTCTCGTAGTTATTACTCGTTAGGTAAATAATATTGATATACTGCGAACGAATCGAAAGCGTGTTCGACGGCAGAATGGTAGACTTGTTCGTCGTTACTTCCCATCGACCAATCCGCCCAGTGCAAAAAGAAAAAAGAAAATGACAAAAAAAAAATAAGACTTTTAGCAGTAGAAAAAAAAAATCGTATTCGCGAAGGCAACAAATGAAAAAAAAAAAAAAAAAAAAAAAAAAAAAAAAACTGAAAGACTGTCGTGAGAAGGGGGCGGCTCAGGAGTTTCTCCTCCTGACGTCTCCGTTCTCACGGTCGATAAAGAGCCAAACCCCGAAGTTCCGTATTTTTGCTAAACCCAATGCTCGAAGTTTACTTTTTCTACCCAAGAATACGCTCCACTCTTGTGTTATTTTTTTACCAAATGACATGCGAAACGATGTTTCTAGTCATCGATGGGGATGATAGGAGAGGGAGGAGAGGAGGAAGCTGCGGCGAGGCTCAGGGTCTTCGTGTACGAGTGCGCGTGCCTGTCTGCTGCGTGGGTGCGTGTGTGTGTGTGTGAGAGAGAAAGTCTCTGCGCGAACGAAGCTGCGAACTATGCATCGAAAGAGAGAGTGAGATGAGAAAAATAATAATAATTAGATAGTAGGCCAAACGAATTTGTAGTTTGTATACGAGGGATGTAATTTATTTTTTATTGCGACTGAATCGCCCAACCGAAAAAATCTCCCCTTTAATTAGCGCTCTACACGATGTTTATGAAAAAAAAAAAACATGTTCGATGTTCCTTTAACCGCGTAACGCATATGCGAGAGTGCTAGGATTTTACGATTAGTTACAGCGACACACTATTGCATAAATATTAGTAATACTTTTTTTTTGTTCTTTTATTACAATGTGAGCGTATGCGATCAATTTATTGCAGACGAGAGAGAGACTTTGCGAACGAACGATGAAGATATTATATTAGCGTTGCGAATAGATGAACGGTGTGGGAAACTACTTATTTACGACAAGCCGATGTTCGATATACTATTCAAACGATAAAACAATGACTTTACAGTCGTTCGAGTATCCGATATGGTCGATAATCGGTGATAAACGACAAGCATACCGTACTAAAAAAAAAAAAAATGTAACTCCAATGGATCGGCAAAACGAAGCATTATATAAAATTCTCAGTGTATACGAATGACTTTGACAACGATCCACAGAAAAAAAAAAAACACAAGTACGTGACAACTGTATTCATTAATATTACTACTGATAAGGCAATGTGCGTCCGCTAATAACGGAGCCATACATAAACTCCCAGTATATTCTTCAAAGATATTCTTTAACGTAAAAAATAACAATGAATGACGACGAAAATGAACAAATTAAAAAAAAGAAAAGAAGAAAAGAAAAGAAGAACTAAACGGTCCACGATGGTGAGGAGCCATCTTTATATCTCTTATCGATTAATCATTTTAAGAGTAATAACTATTAAAATATAATACTCGGTAGTTCGTAAATTCCGATTGAATAACCACTGATTAAACGCGCGACGAGTAATATTGCTGGCATTATAACTACCGCAATAAGAAACACCAAAGTCATGACACTATCCTTACCCCCCCCCCCCCCCCCCTTCGTTATAATATAATTCATAATGCAATGATTCTCCAGTCGTGCAACTCGGTTACTATTTTTTCATATATTTTTTTTTCTCTCTTTATCAATAAGTTTAAGGTCCCAAATCCCATATCGAATTATCATGGTTTGATCCGTGACCACTCTCTCTGTGTATAGTACTTTTCTACGTACGATTATAATATTGAAGAAAAAAATCATTAGTTCTTCTCGGATCAATTGTAATTCAATACGTACATATTATTATAGAATATTATATATTAGTTAGTCCTCACGCGTGATTTTAAAGCCCCGATGAATGGATGGAAGTGTCCAACGCTAAAAGGCTAATGATGTTAACGGTAACAATAAAGGAACATACAGGCTGTATTATTATTCAAATAAATACAACGAATGTCTCTTTGATCCTAGCGTACGATGCTTTGCCGGCGAAGGCACACAGTTCAAGGCCACTGGAGCATGTCGCAGAGAAAAAAAAATATGAGCGGGTAAATGGATTTTTTTTAAAAACCTATTAATATTTATTTTAATTAATTGGAATTCTTTTTTTTTAGATTGAGTATGCACTGTAATAGATTTGCCGGGAACAATATTTTCCAACCTATAAAAACGCTTCGCAAGAGGATCCGCCGCGACTTCGCGCGCCCCTACGAGAATATTCCTCCTGGCGGGAAAACGCTTCAACATCGTCGTGTCGGATTCGCCGCTGGCTACACTGCTGGCACGGGACAGCGAAGGACAATTCGAGCAAAAATATGATTGCGTCAATTTTGTGTTTTCGTCCTCGATGTGTTGTTTCCGCCGGATAATGCGATATCTGGAGTAAACATAATTCTTCAGGATTTATTATAATCCCGAAACGCCCATTACACGAGGCCTGAAGGAAGATTCTTCGCGATTATTTATTCGCTTGGCGATACGATTAAGGAAGCCGAAAAATGGACAACATTGAGCTGTTGTTTTTCGACACTTTTTCTCACGATATATCGGAGGTTTGACAGCGCAGCTTATTTTTTTTTTAATAACACAATTCTTAATATCATTCCGTACGTGACTGTCAATTTTTTGTTTTTTTTCGTGTCTGTAGGAATTGAATTTAGATTTGGTGCAATTTCCGAAGCCAGTGTATATCAGTGAGGTTAGAATAATTCCGCTCGGAGCTCGAGTTCAGGCAGATTTTCCCGGCGGCGTTCGCCTTGGGTAAGCGCTCTTCTCGTGATTTTCATCGAAAATTTTTGCCCGATTACATGACAATTTTTGTATTTATACATTTTTTTTTTTGTACAGAGCAACGAATCCTTCTCAATTCGAGATAGAATTCTTCGTGAACGACTTGAGTAAGCCTGGCGCATCGACGTTCGAGTCTCTGGGAGGATTGGAGTACAAGCAAAATGTTCACATACAGTTGGAGTGCGAAAGAAAGCAAATACCAACGGACGGACTCGTATTGCGCGGCTGGTACACTACGATAACCCTGGCAGTGTACGGATCGTTGACAAAGTCTCTGAGCAATCCGCAGGAAATTGTAAACGCATCAGCCACCACAGCCGTTTCAGTCGGAGGACTCGAACAGCCGGAAGAGAGCGCACTGAAGGCTCCAGAGCCTCAGCCTGACTGGTACTTCGAAAACCAGGCTCAGACACCAACGGTGAATGTACATGGACAATTTTTTCATTCAATATTCGTTCGGGCATTAAAGAATCGACATGGGAAAACAATTTCACTACTCAAAATTCAAGAACCAGAATAATATTTTTCATTCAACCAAATTTATTATTTTTAATCGATTAAGTACAATTATCAAGCTTTCATAATTGTTTTGCATATTGCAAACTTTTCCCTGGAAAGTTCACTCGGAGAATAAAATGGAGCGTAAAATTCTACAAGCGAACAGTTTTTACTTTGAGGCTCATAAAGTTTAAAAATAAAAATATACATAACGATAATAACAATATACTGGCTTGAAATTGCAGCAAGAAACGTGTGCAGTCCCGACCCCATCGCCGACGCCTCAGCCGATCCAGACCGTTGATCCAACGCCGAGAAATCCTCCTGCCGAACCGCCGAAGCCGATCGAGCCATGTCGATGGAGTGGCGACGAAGCGCCGCCGAGTGTTTCCCGCAAGCCGGTGAAGCGTCCCTCGTCACCACCGTCGGAGTCTCTGGTCTCGCTGAGTCCGGAGTCGATATCAGCCGAGGAGGAGGACGATCGGACCGAGAGGGATGAGGTAGAGGATCCGATCGGCGCGGTGGAGCCTTTCGAGCCGATTCTCTCGGACGAGGACATAATGGCAGACGACGTGCCGCCTTCGACGATCGACTATCAATGCGAAACGGCACAGGCCGACAGTCTCTACGCCCTGAAACCTCCGGATTTGCTGGATCTCGAGAAGCATCCCGAGAGCATTCTCAACGACCAACAAAATTCAGACGAGAACACCCTGGACAAGGTTCGCGAGTTAATACGTTCGCTCGCCAAATCCGTCGTGAACTTCAATGCCGCACCTGGCCAGGAGAAGGAAACCTTCGTTCACAATTGCGAGTCGATTTGCTCGCTTCTCGGCTCGATGACGCAGCTCGATCCCGAGGATCTTCGCGACTGGACGGAGATCGTGAACGCCGGTCTCGATCTCGACCTCGCGCGAGGTCAGCCTCAGCCGGCCTACAAGGTTCGCCACGTAAAAGTTGGCGTTCGTCTAGCCGAGGCTTCCTGCAGTCTCTCCGGAGGAGCGGACGTGTTGCTCAGAGTCGACGCTCCGAGGAAATTACTGACACTCTGCATGCGAGAAAACGTCGCACTTCCGGTGAAGCTAGCAGCGCTTCGAGCGCTCGACGCCGCTCTTCTGAGTCCGAAGATCGTCGAGGAGTTCCTGAAGTCCGAGAACAATCTCTACAGACTAACGCTGATGATGCTCGACGAGGCGAAGCTCGCAAGGCTGAAGTACGCCCTCGCCTCGATGCTCCGGAAGGTCCACGTCTACGAGCTCCTCGAGGAGACCCGCGAGATCGGCAATTTAACGCAATTGGCCATCAGCGAACTGACGTACGCTTACTCGTGCGCTCCGACTCTGATGGCTCAACCCAAGAGGCAACTGCCGGCGAGCACGCAGATAGAATTCGAACGCGAGCACAGTCGAAATCCCCGCCGACACTTGATCTCGTACTTCGTTTCCCACCAGCTCGTCCGGCGTATTCTTCTGATCCTCGCATCGCCGAATTCGGACAGCAGACTCATAGCAGCAACCCGAAGATTCATAATGCACCTGGCAGAGACAAGCGAGGGTCTCTCTTATCTGCTGCGCGAGCCAGAATTCGCCAAGTCTATACTGAAGGCTCTGCGCTACGAGAAACCCGGAGCTGGTCGTACACTCGGCTGGCGTCTCCAGGTCCTTCAGTGTCTGATACTCATGAGAAATCAGCAACCATCGAATCCGTCCTTGCCGAGCGACTGGTGGCTGCCCCTGAGGAAGCTTCACTCGTTTCTCATTTATCCGGAGGGTCTGCAGGCGATCGTGGCCGTCGTGCCTCTCAACGGCTTCGTCGACGTACTCACGCCTTATCTCTCGGATCCCGATCTCTCGGAGTTCGCCGCCGAGATAATATCCGTGACGGTCCGCTACTCGGATAGAGTCGAGATTTTTAGATCGCGAGCAGCGACGATACTCGAGGAGTCTCGTAACAGCGGCACGCTCAGGGACGTCGTGCCTTATCTGACCGTCGCTGGACAAGCCTCGAACTGGAACTACGCCGACGTTACCTCACTGGTCGGCATCGTCAGGAAATACTCCGAGAAGGCTGTCTCACTTCCGGGCGAGCTCGTCGCGGCTTGCAGGATTCTTCACTACCTCGTCTTCCCCTCGAACGCCGATATGGATCCAATGGAGAGTTACACAGAGCTCAAACACAGAAACGCTCTGACTCAGTTGTTCGCAGCCGACGGTCTCACCGCACTCGTCACCATCATGACGAGAATCGCCTCCTTCTACGAGCAGCCTTATCTTCACAGAGGCTCCCTCGCAGGTCGACGAGCCTTGGCGCTCGTCGCTCTGCTCCTGCCCTGCGTAAAGCTCGTACGGGCTCTCCTCGAGCGTCTCGTGAAGTGCATGGCCACGGATTTCAAGGATTTAACAGCCGTCGCGCCGCTTCTCGGAGTCTACGCTCTCGTCGAGGCGATTCCTGGCTCGAGCACTTCACTCAAAGCTCTCGCCGACGAGATCGCCGAGACTCTTCTCGGCTTCACGAAAGCCGTCGACTCGGACGGCGCTGGAAACGTCGCCAAGTCCCTGTGGACCCAGATGATCGGTGAGGTTCTGAAGATGGTCTCATCGAGCCCGTGCAACTTTGTTCCAGGTCTGAAGCTCCTGTCTCGTCTGTTGCCACCGATTCTTCGGCTCGACGAGAATCGTCCCGCCGAGGATTTTACTCGAGCTCTGGGCTTGCGAAAACTATGGTCGGCTCATCTTCAGGCCCAGGCGACGAACCTCACGGACACGCTGAGGCTCCTCTGCGCCAGCTGGGACGAGACGCTCCTCGAGTTACTCTCGACGGTCTGCAAGCAACTCAGCGATCTCGCAGCACCCACGGCTCTCGTCGTCGGACGATGCCTCCTGGACAGAATTCTCGCTGCCACGCCTCTCGAGAACAACGCACCGACTCTGGCCTTCCTCGCCGATCTCGCTCTTCACGGACCCATGAAGGCCACTCTTCTCACTCTGATGAGCCCGACTTCTCGGGCTCAGGTAAAGTCGGATCAGAAATATCCACCGGTCGTGGAGATGATGTGCAATGCTCTGAAGAACACCAACGACTCCAACGTTCAGCTCGAGATACTCGACACCTTTCACACGCTCTGCGACCACACGCTCAGCCTCGTGCACGAGGACACGAACGAGCCCTTCGAGATTCGCTTGACTCACTCGGTGCCGAGCAAGGATCCTCTACTGTCCATTCTCGCCGCGCTCATCGACATCATCGCCAACGCCTCGAGGTATCAAAGAAGCGTTCTCGAGAGCGACTTAAGGATACTCGTTACGCTCAGCAATCACAACTACGGATTGTATCACGTTAAGAGCTGCTTGGAGAACAATCCAGGAGCGTTGAGGTCGCTCCTCGAACACGTTGCGGTGAAGAGCGATAGCCAGAGCGAGGAGAGCCCGTTGGAGTCCCTCATCGTCTCTTTCATGGATAGTCTCATTAATTGTGGAAAATCAAAAATTCGCTCTCTCTATCTTCGAATTCCGCAATTGGCGTCGCTCGTCTCGTGGGACAAGAGCGGACAGCATCCTCTGGAGAAGATTCGAGGGGCGAAGGAACTCGTGGAGCGGCTCAAAGTCAGCGTCGACGGGAAGGACGAGAAGGATCCCATGCCGGAAATGCTCGAACCACTTCTGCCCACACCGGAAGCCCTTCTCAATCAATTCTCGCAAAGGTCGCTGGCAACGTCTGGGAAGGACATTCGCGTCGCCAGGAAGCGAACTTTCGCTGCCGCGACCCTGACGAATCTTGAAGCTAGTCCTGTCGATCTCGTAGCACTCGCCGCTGAACTCTTACCGGCGGATTTTAATTTACTGACCGAGGCGCAGTTGCTGTGCTCCAAAGTATCGCCCGACGATTCGACGCAACCCATGCAACCCAAGGGACAACACGAGGGTCCCGAAGATCCCAGAGACGCGCAGAAACAGACTAACGTTCCGACCGCGAAAACGAAACAGCCTTTCGGTGAGTGTTTCTTCTATGAAACTGAATTTTTTTTTGCATCTCCGTCAAGAAAAATGTTTTTGTAACAAAAAAGAAATCCGTTTTTTTTTTGTATTGTAATCATAGATTTTACACGGAATTTTTAAAAATTAATTATCTAGGCTCAAGAGCTTTGACAGTATTGATCATTCGAGGAATTTTTTTTCGGTACTAAAAAAATCGTTTATTTAGCAATGTACGAATACTTCCAGTTACGCCGATGCGGGGAAGAGCGCAGTTCGTTAATTCCATGAGAGGAGGTTCAGCTGCCGGTGGAGCAGGTCGAGGAGCCGATCCATTCCGTTCGAGACCGCCAAACACATCGAGACCACCGTCACTCCACGTGGACGATTTTGTCGCATTGGAAACATGCGGAGCTCAGCCAACGGGACCGACCGGTTACAATAAGCTCAGTATCAGAGGGACTTGTCCACCTAGAGGTGTGATCGCCGGTACGAGATGTCGTCCGTGGGTCTCGGAACCGCGTTCGCCGTATCTTCGTTGAAAAAAAAAAAAAACTCTGACGTGATCTTCAATGAACGAACGCTCCGTGTACATTGGTGAAGCTTAACGATCGTTCGATCAATGACCGAGAAAAAACTGTCTTCAGGTAAAAACGGTAACTTCAGGTACGATCGAATGTAACAGTTTAATTTTATTACAAGATCTTTTCGTGATCGTCGTGTGTTGTACATAATGTTTTTATATACATGCAACAATTCGATTTTTCAAGGAAAATTGTCGACCGAGCCGAATACTTTTTCGCCTGAGTTTTTAAGTTCGAACCGCGCTCTTTAATTTCGGTATTTACAGTTATGAACGGGATCGCACGTTCTTCCTCGAAAGAGAATCGATCACCGTTGCTTGAACTCCTTCGTTTTTGTCTTGTCTTTGTTCTCTTTGGTCTGAAATTTTCGGCCCATCTCTTCCTGCCATGAGACATACCTACAATTGAACTTTGAGAATCCAGTTTTGAAAGCGGGATTACTGGTCGTGCGTCTGAATTTCTGAAAAAGGCGAAACATGATTGGATGATTGATCGATTCGCCAATGAAATCAATTTATCTTGAGCGTTGGAAGATCAAGAAAAAAGTTTTACTCACCCTGCTCTTGATCATCATTTCCATTTCCGTCTGAAAATTATCGAGAGTAGCGTATAATTCCCAATTAGGTTTGACGTGATGTCTCTTCATGGTTTCCATCATCTCGAGTATGTAACCGAAACGAATTTTCTTGCAGGCAATGTTGATGAGAGTTCCGGCAATAACGGCGTTCAGTCTGTGTCCGGTCGCATGCATGCCGTCCAGCAATGTTCTCGCCTCTTCGGAAGTTTGGCATCCCATCGCCAGTATTCCCCATGTTATGATGTCGGGGCAGAGACCGGTTCGTTGAATTTCGTTGAGAACTTCCTGAAAATTCGGTTACTCTTAACAATTATTTCGATTGATCGACCGAGCGGGCATAAAAAAAAAGTGGAATCAGCTGCGATACACGGTGGAATGGCAAATGGCTGTTGCGTATCTCGCTGGAAATTAGCACGAAATTCGAGAACATCCTTAAGTTGTGTTGGAACATTTATAAGAAATGAAAATGTGTCCAAATTGTCAGTTCCAGGACTTTTTCAAGGGCTTCCGAGTCTGTTGCCCTTTCTACCGTCTGCAGCTGAAGAAAAAAAAAGGTACAGAGTAACAAAGCGCTGACCTTGGCGCAACTGTAGTCGCCGCGAATGCTCCGTTTCTTCATGAGCATGTTATAAAAATCAACGTCCAACGGTACTTTCTTGATTCTCGCGGTTTTGACGATACGCTGTTCGGCAGCTGCAGACGCCGGCACGAGTTCCATCAGTATCGTGAATGTTTTTGCATCCGGTGTGACACCATGCTCCTCCATTTGATTTAAAATGCCGGTTACCCCACCGAAGAGTATCAAACGATTGCGTCGAAAAATTGTCTCCAACGGCTGGCTTACCGCCTTTTGCCGGGCGATCGCCAGGCTTTTCTCGTCCGTGCCGGAATCCACCTTAGCTGGCAAATTGTCCGACGGCCCATCGGCCTGATCGCTTTCCACTTTTAGTTCTTCCTCAGCGCTGCTGCTCAGCGATTTCATTCGAGTGAAAACGAGACTGTTCACGCTTGGCCAGCGCTTAAACAAATTAGGCGGCACATCGTCGTTCAGCATTATCTGCGACTCGGCGGATTCTTGTATGAGAATATCGTTCACCTTCAGATCACCGAGGCTCGTGTCTCTTAACGCTCGAAGCATAAGATTGTAAGTTATGATCGTAGGTCGAACTCTGTGCCGCATCATCTGATGCCAGACAATGAGTGCGTGTCTCATGCCAGCCTCTCGATCCGATATTGCACCGATCAGCAGTGAATTGAAGGTCACTTCGCCCGTGGGCAGCCTCTTATCCCTCATCTCATCCGCCATTCTGAAGGCTTCCAGAATGTTGCCGTGACGACCGTAAGCCTTAATCATTGCGTTGTAGTGAGTCTCGTTCAGAAGAGTATTTTTCTGCATGAACTCCTCCCTCAATTCAGCTAGATAATCGAGAGCAGTCGGCGAGTGATGATAATTAGCGCAGGCGTTTATGATGCTAGTGTAAGTCGCTTCGTTGCACTTGAGGCCTTTCTTCTTCATCGTTACATAGAGGCTGCGACTTTGTTTAAAATCTCCGATGACAGCGAAAGCTCGCAGAAGTAGATTGTACATGTAAGGTGTATGCTTGTCGCGATTTTTTTTTACGAGATCCAGGACTTCGAGAGCGGCGTTGAGGTCTCCTTTTTGTATGTGGGATTTAATGAGTTTGGCGTAACCTCCTGGGGTCAACCTGTAACGACGATGAACTCGAGCCTCATTCTGGACGAATTCCTCCTCCGTCTTCTCATCCTTATCCATCTCGAAACGCTCGAATTGCCGATCGGAAATTTCGCCGAAGACATTGGATTTCTTCGGTACTCCGTCGGTGGCGAATCTACGAATAAATTGCAACTGCGTTAGGTCGAACCTTTTGGCATCTACTAATCGCGACGATCGTTTTGTGAAAGCCGAACGAGAATTCGGTGGTCCGGCGATCGGTGACGCTGCAGATTCCTCGTTGATTCTATCGGCTCCGATGATAAATTTTTCACGCTCATCGGACGTTAAGTGCCTCGTAGCAACGAAACTGTGTCGATTGTGTACGCTGTTTATGCACGATCTGACTTCGGCGTGTCTGGAGCGCAATGCCAGACGCACGGACAACATTTTAACGACGTGTTGTTATTCGCTGCTGCGAATCGAAAGCATTCGAAATTAGAAAATAACGCTGTGCTCGTTTATTCTTTACACACGGATTTTTTTTAATTGCAAACTAAATTGGTTAAAAATTTGTAGTTGCAGAAACGGAAACAGAGCATGTCGCACATGCCGGCAAAACATCACCGTAGAGCACGAAATTATGCAATTGTAGACAGGCGACGTGGTCTAGAAACGTAATTCCGCGAGAGGCCATTTTGTGACTGACATAGGTGGGGCAACATGCACGTGCTCGATTCGGAAGATGTCTTCAGTACCATCTGACTAAAATCGGAATTTGAGTAAGTAAAACTTGAAGATATTAATAAAATGTAACCCTGTCGATTTGTGCTTTAACCAACGGTTTGAGCAGTTCGCCAAGTGTAAATCGAGTCTTTTCTTTTTACAATCGCGTTCTTCGGGCGACTTGGCTTCCCAAATTAAAGAAATTGACCTTAAATAGTCAAGCCCGATGTTGCAATACAGTTTCTTCTACCATGGAAACATCTAAACCTTTAAACGTGACCACGTGATAACGACACGCGACTCAGTCGAGTTTTTATTGAGTGCTTTTATTGATGGTCACAGCAATCCTTAGGCAGAATGGCAGAATATAGGTCGATAAATCCAGTCACAATTTATGATGCGTTCATTCAAATGAACTTAAAATGGTGAGGTACGACAGGGATGTCCGAACCAACTGCAATTACAATAAAAATGATCATCAAGGAATTTATAGTGTATCGTTGATTATTCGACTCTATCATGAAAGATATACTTACGGCGCTGAATCTCGCCATAGACAACGAGAATAAGTTTCCGGCTTTCAATTCCCATGGTGTCGCGCTTTTCATTAACATAAACTGTAGCAGAATTCTCGTTCTTATCGTGCATAAGTACCACTTTGACTGGAGTCTAAAAATCGACGCATGAACCTTGTCGAACGAAAGATATGTGATTTTTTTGAACTCACAGAGAGGCATAAACATCGAGGCTGTGATCCGTGAGCCTTTGAGAAAATAAGTTAATGAAGAAAAGATGTAATAATTGGGAAGCGATAAAGACACCCTGTCGGAAGGCTTCATCTACTGAATCTGTGGTAGCTCCCCAGACAACCTGTCGATTACGTAAAATATAGAGTTTTTAAATACCACCAGTTATATTCTTGCCACACCATTATAAGTCACACCTCTATCCCCACGCTTAGACGCTACTGTAGCAACGCGTGGCCCCCGATCCGCGCCCATTACGCCTGTTTCGGTAAAGTTTCCGGTGGTGTGACTTATAGGAGTAACTTATAACATATATATGTATATGACCTGAAGTCCTGTAAAACTCAGGGTCAGCATGTTTATCCACACCAAAAGTAAAAATGACCAATGGAACGCAGCTTCGAGGAGATCGGCATATCTTGTCAAATTTTCATAATAAATTAATTTCTCGTTTTTATAAATGTAAATTACTAGATACCTATGATGATCATTAGGTCTGTTCGTTACGAGAGTTGGTAACAGTGCAAGCGGTTCATTTCACGGGAAGTAATACTGCGCCACCTAGTGCCGCGGGAAAAGATAGAGGATTCAAATCCACCGAGGTTTATCGAAAATGGCGTCGAAATGACTCCGGTATAGATAAACCTCGGTGCATTTGACTTTTACTCTGATAGGAACAGACCCATTGATATGTATATTATAAATACAGTCAACTCGCCCTTCAAATTAAAATGTGACTGTTCGGAATATTTTATCACAAGTTTTCTAAACTCTTATGTGTGTCGCGCGTTTCAATCGTCCTTCGGTTGGCCGTGATGAGGATTCGAGGTTACGTGAAGAGAGCGTACATCGGACAAGTGTAATCTCAGATAACACGGATAACATACATCCTGAATTCTTGTACGACTTTTATTCGCTTAATTTAATAACACTTCTCTTGGTATAAATATTGAATTTATCAGTGAATCGAGTTACGATGCTCGGTCAACCGAAGGTCGGATAAGCGAGGTTCTACTGCAATATCATGTTGGAGATATGATGCCAAGAGGGCGCATAGGCTATGCTTATACTGTGATGCGGTATGTTTGCTTCATCACAATGAGGCATGTAGAGCATGAGAGTGACCTATGATATGCCCTTGTGACGAGAGCCTCAACTTTCTCTGTCAATTCTGCAAGCTAACAGCTTCACAGCGGAAAACTGAAAACTGAAGAGCCACGATCTTACAAGGTCTGTTCGTTACAGCAGCTAGTCATAGGCAGTCTACAGACAGAAATCTTGCACACATCATGTGTTCTATCACAGTTCAATACAAAAGTAAAATCTCATTAACTCTTTTTCATATAATATGCGTCAAAAATAATAATCAACGGTTCTGGTGATTTTGATTTGATAATGCTAAATAAACTGTCACTGTAACAAGGAAATGCAAAGACATATTGCTAATTGCTATTACGAGACAGAGAGGTAGGAGGCTGGCTTATACTCTCACGTCTCAGAGAAATAAATTGTCTATCCTGTATGACACTTTTTGTTCAGATGGCTTTGGTACTAGATCTGGAAATTGAGCGCCACTACTTATAGTATTGTATAATTTTATTTTCATTTCCCGATCAATGTGTTTCTAAAACATGAATGTGTCGATAATAATATGTCATTTCTTTGTTGATATGAGATTTTATTTGCAGCAAAATACACTCATTATTTTTCCTGATCGATAGACATATTCATATATGTGTTAAACTTTAATGATCGGAACACTTTCTAAGATATTAAAAAGAAAACCTATAATAGCTGGTTAAATATACCTTTTTCATTTTTTCAAATTCAATGCGTAATAAATTTATGAGATCGAACGATTCATTAATTGAAAGGAATCTTTAAAAAAATACAATATATAATTCTACATGATTAGCATTGGAGAATGGAGTGAAGAATGAAACGGTTTGCCAATTTAGTTGACATATCCCAATCGTTATTCCATTATTTTTTTTCCTAATGTCGAACAATTATTCATTTCTATGATAGTTCAGGGCAGAGTTATATGGCAGCTCGGTTTGTAATCTTTCGTGGTAATAATTTCAGTCACAATACATAGCCTGTACGCTCTAATGGGAGAAAGCCATCAATATTTTATTACTCGATGCATTCGTTGTGTTTCCTTATGCAGTTGACCACAATCCAAAATGCTTTATCGTTTATACAGGGTGGGTGTAGGTCAATATCCTCATCATCATGGTCTACCAAATGTTCCAATCGGTAACTGCAATTGAACATAGAAAATGAAAGTATCTTCCACACTACAGCAGTCCAATTTTTTTCGATATTCTTGTAGACCGACGAGGGTTTCGATTTTACCTGACTGCCGCGAAAATGCCGCAACCGTGTTGAACGTACACGACAAACATGCTATCAACAGCAACACTAATCGACAGAACGACGACGATGGCGAGGAACAGACCAGCCTGAATATAGGCATAGTATTCCTCATCATACGGCGTAAAATAGATTGGAATAGCAAACACCGCCGATGTTGTTATATTCGCCCACCCATTAACCAATAGCAGTCGTGGCAATAATGATATAATGAGGTAAGTGGACGTCGAAACATACAAAACCCCTACAAAGTGTCTATGCGTTACGAAGTTACAACATTGACCTAACTTCATCAGGAAAAAAAGGAATTTCTTGAAATTTAATTGATAAAAAAAACTTCGTTATAAAAATGTTATAACCTGTGTAAATAATTGTGAATAATCGGCCATCATCCGCAAACCGTTGCAAAACTTTTCTTTCAGGTCCCATCGGTGTATGCCAATCGTCATAAATGCGTTCCATCAAATTGGTCATCTAATATTTCAGATTAATTATACTGTGTCGTAACGAGATTTTTTTCTGGTACACAAGATAAAGCACCTGGCGCTCGTGGTAGATGGAATTGCACATTTTAATCGCACAGGCAATGTGAACGAACAACGGACCCAACGCCGGAAGTACTTTCAACCAATCAGTTCGATGAACGATGACCATGTTAATCTGCACCGAAATATCAACGAGGCTTTCTGTCGTCAACGCGATCGCCTTTACTTCCATTAACTATCCGTTTCGGAACTTATTTCGCGATACATACCTGGGCAGGAATAAAGGTGAAAAACATCGTAAAAGTGAGAAACGTAAAGAAGATCTTCTTACGCTTTTTCGTGTACGGCCACTGTCCGTTCAAATTGAGAAGAAATTTATTTATACGGTAATGTCGACCCTGAAAAAATTCTGTTATTTTCCTACACATCTTCTTTGTGTTGGCTTCGTCAGAGGAATAATACCTTTTGCCGTAAATCCTATTCTTGCCATCGGGCTATTAGCGAGGCGCATGACTCACACAACCTCAACGTTTGTGTATTCCCCGTATACATGCAAAGGTCGTGCAGAGGTTAAGTCGGTCGACCCAACACAGACGGAACACACGCTCAGCAGGAAGCTTTGTGTAAGTCGTTCGTATACCGGATAATAGCTCGATTCCAATATCTTATATGCCTAATATAAAATGGACGTTTAAATTGCTCGTTACAAAGGGGTGACGCAATATCCGTCCGTAAAACGCACACCGTAGCCGGCTACCATTTTCTCATCGGTGGAACACCTCACGGAAACAGCCGAGAATTATTGAGGCAATTAACCCTCGCGTACGGGAGCTTCAGTGCAATTACGTTGGTATAAGCTCCGCCAAGTCGGCGCGCCTTACTCGAATATCGCACCTCGTATCGAGTATTGTTATAATAAAACGCACTGGAAAATATGGAAACATTTATTTGAAGATGATAACCTTCAATTAATATTTTCCTGATTTGTAATTTTATTGATGTTGCCTGAGGGATAGAAATTTACATGTGGCTTTTTTTCCAACAGGGTAAGATGCATTTATATGTGGGTGTTGGCCGACATTTACCAGCGTGGTGTGCACGGGACTTATCGTAACAGAGGTGAATTCCGCTTTTATCCCAATTATTGAATAGTAATGTTAGAGTGCACGTTCATATTAGCAATAATGAAAAAAAAAAAAAAACGGAACACGTCGAAGTCGTCTTTTACCGGCTGACAACATAAGTTTTCCAAACCTGTTATAACTTAAAATACTGTTATAACTGAGATCATTTGTTAATGTTTGAGGCACAAAATATGACATTGCAGGACGTTTGAGAACAGCTGATTATCAGCGCACCATTCTTGTGAATTCAACTGGCGTTGATACTGTTATCTATTTTTAAATGGTCAGCATACAATGATACGTTTCTTCCTTCCAGCATTCCAGCAGTGTCATGAATGAAAAAAATAACAGGTCGGTCGGGAAATAGGATTCTTGGGAACTCCCGAGATGGCGTTGTTTCCCTTGGGAGCCTTGTAACGATCTGGATTTTCTGGAGCCAGTCGACGAGGTAACTAGAAATCTAGTGGAAGATCTCACCAGACAAGCCGGTATAAGGTCAATAGTTTCGTGAACATGCAAACTACCTAGATTTTTTGTATTGCGTTTTTATGCTTCAACTGTTTTCTATTTGACGCAATCGTGCTGCAGATTCTAATGATTAACGGTCGGGCAAATGGAGCGACAGCAAACCCAATTTCTCATTCTCATCTTCTACACCTCAAATCATGTGAACTACTATAGTTTTTCCAATGTTGCTCACCCATCAGTATTCCTATCATTCTCACGATTGCCATCAGGGAAAACAATATGTGCGTTGTGTTCATTCAACACTGCCACGGAATTATCTCAGCAGTCAGTTAATCAAGCTGTTGTGAAAACGGAAACAAAGCATTGTTTCAATGAAACAAAGCACACCGTTGCAGAGATATTATTAGCCGATTACAGAACAAGATCAAAGTGCTACTTGTATGCTCAATGAAGGTATTCTCTGTCTGAGGACTGAAAGACAAGACAATTTGCCCGTGCCAAATAAGGTCACTTACACTAGAAACTTACAAAGTCAAACTCGAGAGCTTCTGCCAGTTTCAGGAAGATGACACGTTCATCGCTCAGGGGAGCGCCACTAGCTTCCTGCAACATTAAGATTCTGGTGGAACTAAAAACATTGAATCCCGCCGAAATGCAAAAACAAAATAAGCCGGAAGTGGAACGACCGGAAGGAGGATCGGACAGCGTCGAACCTCCGAAGGACCAAAACCCCACACAAATAGAAAATTGAGACAATAAGCAACATAGCATTGTACTTACTCTCATGATTGCCCAACCTCATAGGCACCACAGTCCGAGCCCGAATAAAAGGTGACATCTATCTTCAGCCACTTACATCGATTGGATTGATAGGCAATCACTTCCCCAGGACAACTCAACTGAAGATGTATCGTGGAAGCCTTCCGACGTAATCCGAAACTGGGAAACCTGTGTCATATACGATCCCCATTAAGAAAAGTATCCAGAGCATTCTTCAGGGATGAAATTCTCAAAGATGCTTCTTGCGGGCCTTGTTTAAGACTAGGATCCGGCAGGCCGCGTAGAAGTTTAATCAGGTATGCACTACGACTGTTGAGATTATGTTGAGGAAACGTTAAGGGTCGGCGAATTATGGAAAGTGTTATCTGGACCGGTACCAGCATAAACATGGTCTTCACGGGTAGGGTAGCTTAGGTCTAGCAAGATCGGATCTAGATCGCGCATTGATGGGGCAGGCCGTGACTGAATTTCCAACCGGTTGATGATTTATAGGTAGCGTTGTGGCCAATTAGAACGGAGTTCGATTCACAATTAGTAGGTATGAACGATGGTACCTTTAGTGATGTACTTTTGCTCAATCGAGCAAGTTGTTATCCAGCGCATACTCCAATGTCATAACGAAGATTACTGTGTACATGGTCTAACCGACACGCACAGCCTGAGAAAATTATGACCATAACCGACACTTTAGTACTTTCTGTCTAGAGTCAAGAATTTAAGTATAGTGCTTCAAGGTCCGATATACGTTGAAAATATGAAATGAGAAATAATGAGTTTTGTTGATTATTCACGGCTGGGAGGGATGTAGGATATGCGTATCTATATACAGCCTGATCCTATTGCTACTTGGCTTGTTCACTTTCCTGTATCTAATGATAATATTACACGTATTGCTGAATCGGGTGTAGCATATACTTACTCGCTACCGGCCGCAATACTGGTCATCTAGTATGCAAATCGTCCGGCACTATATTACTCGAGGCATTTACCTGCACGTAATAGGGAATGTGTCATGCGCTTGAAACGGCTTCACCCGAAAATTCGTTATTGACCAGAAGTACAGAGCGAAAGTCCACCGAGTCGTACGAACGTCGCCAGTTTCTCTAACTCTAGCTTAGCATTGGTCAGTATATATGTGTCTAAAATGATGTATGACTTTAGAGATCTTGCGCCGTTCAGTTAATCACGGTACATCATAAAGTAGTCCTCCCATAATATTTTCTCAAATGCGCGACTTTGGTGTCAGATGGTACAGAAAAATCGCGAGCAGTCATGAAAAACAAAATCAAATTGATGAATAATCCGAACGATACTTGTGTGAAGTCTATCGACTTGTACAATACTGAATGCTATCATCTCAATAAATGGATGCTTTCCACGCTGGGGCTGTGGCCCTATCAACCGCAGGCGCAACGAAAAAGGGCCTATTTCGTATTGCTATGTAGCTTTAGTGTGCTGGTGCCCCAGGTAATTTGTATTACAATTTCTGTAATTACTTTTTTTAAGTGCAGTATTCTGTGCATTTAGATACGGGCGTTGGTTTTTTCATGGGGCCACTTGGATGCCTTTTCAGAGTGTTTTTCTCCTTTTGTAACCCATATGGTCTGCCTTATCAAGCTAGTCAACTTCCTGTTGCAACAGGAGAAGGTGACAAAAACGTAAATTCACTGTACATGGGACTCTTTCAAATTCAATATTATCTTTCCCCTTGAAGGTAAAACACATTCTTGATACTACGCAAAGAAACTGGAACTGCATACAAAATCCATCAGACATAGATATTCTTAAAGAATTTGGCATGAGAGGAAGAACTTGGTCAATGATGTGGCTTGGTTAGTCGACTGAAAATGTTAATTCATTATGTTGTATAACGAGATATTATAAAACAGGCTAGATTATCTTGTAACAGGATGTGTTTATACGATTTATGTTTTCTGGCTGACCCTGGCAATGGTACCAAAAATAATGGATGTCTACCAACCATTGAATGAGTCGAGAAGAACATTTACCGTTATTCCAACAGATTATGGAGTCGATGAGGATGACTATTGGCTCTGGATTCAATTGCATGTTTGGTTGTCTGTTTTTGCACTTCTCGCAATCTTGCCAGCCTTTGATGGATTCTTCATGATTTCAGCACAACATATCTGTGCAATGTTTGAAATATCCAGGTGATGTTACCAATATTCATGATAAATGATAGAAAATTATCCTAGTGCTTATCAAGTTTTGTACGCCATGTTGAAAATAGTCCAGTTATGAAGGTGTTAAAACACCTATAAACCACTTATTAATGAAAATTCCTGGAATTGCATATTGCAAAGTCTGCTGAATACGATTGGGTATGCGTAATGAACATGTCGATTGTGTGTATTTTTCATAGTTAGAACATTTGATGAGCACATCGGACAGTCAATTTAGTAGCTCAGAAAGACAAGCGTCATGAAAAGTAGCAACACTGGCACAGTATTTACAACATATGCAGGACACGTAATAATTCTTGCGTGAACTACTACTTTCTGTGGCGCTTGTCTATCTGAAAATATGTAACACAGTACCTTCGATGTGTCATTCACTTATACATTTTTTCTGTAGATATAAACTGGAGAATATAATAAAAAATAATGAAGAAATTGACATAGTGCTCAACCCCGAAATTCATGAAGATGTTCATTATGGTGCAGTTGTGTCTTGTATCAAAAATCACAAGCTCATCATAGAGTGAGTATTGGATCTACCTAAAATGTCCTACTATACTGAAAGATAAACGAGAGACCAATAGACTTTAAACAATATATATTGTAAAGGAAATTTCTGGGTAAAGGACACATTTGCCGAAACCCTCCTGTACCAGTAATTTACCACATAACCTTGTCCTTAGTTCGGTATATATTTTACTAACAGTAGGCGCTATCCGCACACAGTGTGCGACCGTATCTACAAAGGTGTTAAGAGAAGATAAGATTGCACTGTGCTAGCAAGCAGCCTTGGAAGGATGGTGGAGGGTCTGGTAAATTCGAGCTGCGTTACAAACAATTATCGTAACATTTACGGAAACACCAAAATAGTTGTTTATTAAACAGAAGCATACTTTAAGC
The DNA here is from genome assembly GCA_963978505.1 of Listrodromus nycthemerus. Classification (NCBI taxonomy): domain Eukaryota; kingdom Metazoa; phylum Arthropoda; class Insecta; order Hymenoptera; family Ichneumonidae; genus Listrodromus; species Listrodromus nycthemerus. The sequence continues at coordinate 1,572,414 of OZ021682.1, read as the reverse complement.
AAAATCTTTCAGAATAAAGTAACGTAAGGTATCTCTTGGATTTATCCAGAACTTAAACGCTACCCGTCTCCGTTGTCGTTCGGCAAGGTTAGACGGACGCTCACGAACGAAACCCAAATGCACAACGACCTGACTGTCTACCTTAGAAGCACACGAAATATATAAAGTTTTTTTTTCACTTATGGATAACAAGTGTAGACAAGACTGCACTGGAAAGTACATGGCGGGTTCGAATTTTATTACTCGCGAAAGAATACCGCGGAGATCCGCACGTCGAGCCGTTAACACACAACGACGCAAAATGGAATCCATCGCGATTTCCGGTCATGGCTACATAAAGAAACTGGGTAGGACTGTAGGTGCGACGCGAGCATTTCTGAGACTCGACTTTTCCCTTAACGCGATTCTGACCCAACGTGGATAAATGTGAATGATTAGACGGTGCCCGAAGTCGCAACCGAGTTCCACTTTAGTTACGGTGAAGAAATCAAATAATAAAAGTACACAACTACGGCGACGAATAACGTCCAACTACACACGCATTCGATTGCGGAAGGCTTACCGGTGTCGAGCAATAAAATCCAATGTCGAACATGACGCTAGGAAATCCCTCTAGACTCGTTTGCGCAAAATTCCGTCGTGGTATAACAAGAGCGAGTCGTCAAAACCTTCAGGCTACACAGCTCACGAGAGAATCTCCGTCTTTGTGCATGTTCTGATCACGAGGAAAAAAAAAAATCCCCGTCACAATATAGATATATGTACGTGTATAAAATTACTTCTCCCTATTCTATTGAGACAATTAAACATTTTTCCTTATGAAAGATACGTAAGAAGCATAGAGTCCATAAACGAGTTGTGTCTATTACTCATAGTTGGACTCAATATGTCGGGCTTGAGTGTCACAGGTTATGAGGTACGTAGTCCTCCCGTTTTCTTTTACTTTTCTTCTCTAGAGTGTTAATAATTTTAGCGCAGGTGATTGCGCAATCCAGTGAAACTCACACGTCGTTTCGGTTCGCAATGTTTACTTTTGGCCTACTGTTTCATCTTTTCGTAATTACCTTACCAGGTCATTGGATAATGACTTTCAGTTCTAATTTTCTGAATTCCGTGTACGTACAGCACCAGGGAGAATACAAATTGCAAAAACTATTAAAGATAATCTGTGACTATTTTATAAACTAATGCAGATACAGCTGTAAATGGTATATGATGTCTTTAAGAACAAGAAAATTGATAATGCTTATTATGAGATCAAGTATCGAGCCTTGTGTCATTACAGCTGGAAAGATATACGTCATGTCAATAGTAAACTTTGGTGGCGTAAGTAACATAAGTACTTAGTGGAAAGTGTATTTCCATAGAAGATTTCTCAATTTATCTGCACAAGGTATTGAATTCATTTAAGGTGGTACGTATGTCGATGTCTTATCTGACCATGCTCACTTCAATGCAGTGATACTGAATATTCCTGAATATAAATCCGTGGACGATTGGCAAAAAACTGGCAACAGTATACATTACATATATATCTTTATATATTTTTAATGGATTGTTCTCACTATTATGTAGTACTTAATACAAACAACATACAACTGTTATCTTGCATATACAATCTTACATGTCAATTACAGTATTTCCTCTCTCAAGTTTGTGGCGAGTCCAGCGATTTGTTTTCCTAAATGTCACCAATGGCTTTGTAGCTCCGATTCTCAATGTATTTAAATCCTAATAGCCTAACAATCATGGAGCAATACTAATCACTCCTTTTACTTTGCATTTCGGTTTGCAGGAGGTTCATTTCAGCATTTCAACAAACTACTTTACTTCACTTACACACAAGATTGGTCCCAAAAATCTCTTCAGCTTGAAAACTTATGAGTGATATTGGGATCGTACCAGTGACCTTTGCTTTATCGGACAATTGATCGCCACTCCACTGGCAATCGATTTTAGATTTTCCTGGCATAGATGATGTGGAAGTTCTTTTGGTATTGTAAAGACTGAATCGACATTAACATATGATAATGCATAGTAATTTTTTATTCGTGGCTACATATAATCGTAGGAAATACCAAAAAATCCAACAAATTCCTAAAGCATTTTTTTATTAGTAGAAAAATCGTTTAGATGTTTATAAGGAGCATCGATAAGATACATCAGAGATCTGTTTATTGTTTCACGTTGATTGAAAGGTGTCCCGAAATGCATAAAGATATCGATTTTGAATCGTCAGATGACTTCGATTGCGCGGATAAGTAAATTGAAGTAAACGAATCTGACGAGAATGTGCTGAAGGCACAATGGCTAGTAAAGTATGTCATTTTTACGTTACGTTATCCCGAGAAGAAATGATCATATTTGATCACATAAGAGAAATGGCACGAACATATATGCCTTTATTCTGACCATACTTGGAGACATCTGATCCTATATGGTCATATCTGTCACGAGATTGTGACGATAAAAAATTGTTAAAAATGTATATTAATAATAGGTTTTGTCGTGAAGCAATATTTCCCAAGGGTAAACGGATAATCATAATGGACTATAGTAGAAAAAAAAATTCGTAAACGGAAAAATGAGATTTTTGAATCTTATATGATTGTCTATGCGTGTCAACGATCGCGAGGGTAATGGACAACAATCCCTAGTTATCTGATTGTTAAATCATGGAAACAACACTTATAATACTAGGTTATCTTTATTTGTTGGATGTATGGTCGATACCTTTCGTCTTATGGTCACAGAACACAATATAAATGTAACATGTAAAATTGTTTCTGCTAAACGAACAAGTGGATTAATCAATTCGTTCTTATCATTAAAATTACTCTTCGGGCCACGGTTTGCCGATACCCTGACTCGCGCCCATTCGCGAAGGGTCCTGGCTCGGATAGTGAATGGGTGTGGTGCCTGGAGGGAAAATTGGGGCAGCCGCTGCGGCTGCAGCAATTTGTGGTGGAAACATAAATTGTGGCGCGACGGGAGGCGGAGGAATCATCATCGGTGGCATCATTCCCGGTGTCGTTTGCAAATTGAAGAAATTGTTTCCCATACTCTCGGGTGGTGGTGGAAGAGCTCCGGGAAGCCCGGGCACGGGTTCCAGCATCTCCCTCGGGGCTTCAGCGGCTGATATCGTTTGTCTTCCCTGTGATCTTCCCCACTTTATCGTCAAGCGTCTTCCTCCGAGAATCAGCTTATTGAAGGTACGTTCAGCCGCTGCTTCGGCAGCGCTTCTCTGCGTGTATTGTATAAATGCGCACTGCTGTCGGGGTACCATCGTTACAGATCGTATTTCACCGTACTGATAGAAATGATCGCGGAGTTGCTTCTCTGTCAGAACATCACCGAGGTTACCAATGTACAGAGTCGTTATGGATTTGTCCTCAGGCGGATCAAGTTTCGGCATCGCTGCTGCTCTCCTCATCAGCTTGTCGGCAACCGGATCGTTCACACCGTAGTAACGGTCTTTGATATTCTGATCGGCGAGCGGATCATCCGGATCGGTTGGCTTCTCGTGACGATACGGACATTCCTCGCCCCTCTTGCACTCACCCTTCACCCAGAACGAACAGATGTGCGGCCTGTTTCGCTTGTAGTACGGGCTTGTCCTGGCGAGCTTCATCAGCAAATCACTCGCTGCTGCTGACTTACCAACGGCGCCGGCAGGCGTTGTCGCGTCTATCTTGCCAATCTCATTGTCGATATTTTGCACATAGTATTCCTTGTTCACCTCGGAACGCGGCAGGTCGTCCTTGATCTTAAGCGCTGCGTCTCTGACCTGAATCGGCAATCCGTACTCGAGATCGAGAAGGCATGTTTGACAAACGTTCTTAAGACGACTGCACGTCTGACATACTTCCGTCTTCTTAAAACGCATGCGCGCACCAGGACACCATCGAAAGACCGTGAACGGTCTCATGCATATTTTACACTCCTTGCCGTACTTCTCTTTTGTCTGTAAAAATGAAAACGATTCCTTATCATTATTATTACCAGATTCCAAAAAGGTAAAAGGACAAAGGTTCTCTCGTTCGGTTAGAAATTTATATATTCGTCATTGTTATCTGGCCGTAAGATAAAACTTACGTAGGCTCAACGCAACAAAATACTGGCACTGATTAGACAACATATTTTTTAAGTCTTGGGTCTTGGCCTAAGTTATATTCAATATAAAAAGTATTGTAAAGGAGAAATCCGTTTAATAAAGAAATAAACAAGTGATTATTATTTATAGAATTTAAGTTTACAGTTATTGATGTGTAATTTGCGTGCTTTACTCCGCAGCATGGAGATTCAATGCTTGGTCGATACGAATCGCTGCTAAGGCGCCTTTATATAGTGATGTAAGAAAAATGCTTACCATTCTTATGTACGGATTATCGCCCAGACAAGTTTGGCACAAAATCGGAAACTCCTGTAAAAAGAAATCGTAATTACCGTCCTCGTAGAAACTAAAACAAGTCGCGGGGAAACAAACGAAGCTTAACTCACAGCATCCTCCCAATTCTGCCTGTTGTATGTGTTTGTGGTTTTCGAGGTAGCCATCGCTTATATCTTCGAAACTTGGGCTTCAGGACACGATTAATGTACCGTTGTATCTTAAAAGGCAACTATGAAATTACAGATCAGGATGAGAAAAAATAAGTTTCCGTAAACACCAAGTCTTACTACGTCACACATATACGAGAGAAAGCTAGCAAAAGAAAAAGCAAAGTTCCACGACGAGTCTCGACGCAGTTAAAACAGCTGAGTGACAGGCTTCGCCCTCTGCCGTTTGTAAATCCAAAATGTCTAGTTACTCTTTGTTCTATTCAATCGAAGAGTCTAGTTCCAAACGTCGCGCTGAACTGCATCCTTTATTTTATCCGAAAGCACAATTAGAGAAATTTCACCGTATATGTAATACTCGGTGCAGGGGATATCGTTGTCTCACTCGTGGGAAGCACAGGCCTCTGACAAATAGAAGTATACATATATGTTTTTCACAATCCATGAGAACGAACTGAAATCCATGTGAGCCAACGATGCAAATTCTAGTAAACTCGAGAACGGAGTTCTACGCGATTGGTTGTCATCTAGAGACTTTTGAGTTTACGCAAAAATCATTCATTGGCTTAAATCTGCCAATCCGTTTACGTTGTCGGGGGAAATTTGGTAAACGTTCTCGGGACTAGAATAAGAGCGGTAAATTCAAACGGTAATTTGATCGTAAGAAATACTGTACATAATAATAAATTACCACTTTAGCGACTCTCCACCCAAAATTCAGAATGATTTGTAACACGATTATAAAATACTTGTTTCGCCCCCCGTTTGGTTTGTTGTGGCAAATTGAGACAGCGTCATTACATTCTCACATCGTAAAGTCTTTGAGAAATAAGATATTGCTCCACAATACGCATCAGGAAATATACGGTCTTTTTACAGAATATTAAAATATCGGTTATTATACGTCTGTACCGCGTGACTCACCGGCACACGCGAGTTCCCCCGCAGCGAGCGTGAATCGAAATGCGCAGGCGCTTCGTTGCGACGGTTGCGCGAGCTCTGCGAAGTCAGTGAACGGCGGGGAGGCGCCGAACCTCCGGCCGTTCTCCGCGGCGGCCGTTTAGATCGAGTCGCGACGCAGAAGGCCACAGAAGTCGACCGACTCGTGACAAAATGGCCACGAGCGACTCTAAGGCTCCTGTGCGGACCGTTAAAAGGGTCCAGTTCGGCATACTTTCACCCGATGAGATAGTGAGTAAACAAAACTACCTCGCGGAACGAGGATATATCGGTGGAAATAACCAAAGGAAACGAACCTTTATTTTTTTACGATATTTCGTGAACGTGAGATATTAGTGACGCATCCTTGCCGACCACTCGCGCCACGAGAGAGATCCACGATATTCGCGTACCGCTCGTAATTCGCGTCTCGCTTCCCAAAACATAGATTTTCGCGCCCAAATCCACCGCGAAATCGAAATTCCCTGTGAAGGGAATTTTAATTGTCCGCGAAATGATGAACTTTCCACGAAATCTCGATAATATAATTCGCAGAGCGTTTCACGTTAAGCTGCAATACTTCCGAGCTTTGTTTTCATATTGGAGCGAGAGAGACGGTGCGCAGAGCGCGCACTCGATTCGCGGCAGAAGCGATGCACGTTCAGCGAACGTTTAAACTTTCTCTCCTTTTGCACCGTACGTCGACGATAAGACATTTGTCGTCGTCCAAAAATTCGAGAAAAAAAAAATGAAGTTTTTATTGCATCTTTATTTGTTCGTTTATCTGCTTATTAAACGGATTTTTCCTTTACAGTATCTCTTCCTTTTATGCATAACTTGGACCAAAAACATGACACGAAAAAAATTGTGTTATTTCTCCCAGTACAAAAACATTTTCTGTTCTGATTTATAACAAAGGTAGATATACCAAAGATGAGATATATGTGATATTACATTACAAAAAAATTGTGTACAAGAAACGAAAAGTAATAAATAAATTTAGGAAAAAAATATGAATTTCAAAAGTCAGTGGTAACATGGTTGCCACTGTTCGTTATCCCGCCTGTAAATCCTTTGTTTCAGCTCAAAAGTTACTCCGATTACTTCTGACTAGTAGAGCTCCGGTTCTATAGACAAAACCTTTTAAAAACAATAATTTATAGACACGACATAATATTTTATTAGTGTTCAAATGAAATCACAATATATATTTTTTGTCTAGTTTCATATTAAGCTGTCAAGTGATGATATTTTAATCGTAGAGTTACTTAGTTATTTGAAGATTTACTCATGTTTTTTTAAAATCATTTCCTGAAAGGTTTTTATTTTATAAAATAAATAAAAAACACACATATAACACATATAACAATGACAACGTGACATGAAATTTTGTCTTTTTACAGCGTCGTATGTCAGTGACGGATGGCGGAATACGTTTTCCAGAGACGATGGAGGGCGGTAGGCCAAAGCTTGGAGGCCTCATGGATCCGAGACAGGGGGTGATAGACAGAAATTCCCGGTGTCAAACATGCGCCGGCAACATGACCGAGTGCCCGGGTCACTTTGGTCACATAGACTTGGCCAAGCCTGTTTTTCATGTGGGCTTCATCACAAAGGCCATAAAGATCCTCCGCTGCGTTTGTTTCTACTGTTCGAAGTTACTTGTCAGTCCGCACAATCCAAAGATCAAGGAGGTGGTGATGAAGACGAAGGGACAGCCGAGAAAGAGATTGACCTTTGTGTACGATCTTTGCAAGAGCAAGAATATTTGCGAGGGTGGCGACGAGATGGACATAGCAAAGGATGGTCAGGAGCTGCAGCCACAGGGCGATCGTAAGCCGAGTCACGGTGGTTGTGGACGATACCAGCCGAACCTGAGACGTTCCGGTCTGGACGTGTCCGCAGAGTGGAAGCATGTTAACGAGGATTCGCAGGAGAAAAAGATTGTTCTTACAGCGGAGCGTGCGTGGGAGATCCTAAAGCACATAACTGACGAAGAATCGTTCATTCTCGGAATGGATCCAAAATTCGCTCGTCCAGATTGGATGGTCGTGACGGTGCTTCCCGTTCCGCCGCTTTCGGTTCGACCTGCTGTTATTATGTACGGCTCGGCGAAGAATCAGGACGATCTCACTCATAAGCTCGCTGACATAATAAAAGCCAACAACGAGCTCCTAAGAAATGAGCTGGCAGGTGGGGCGGCACACGTTATCTCGGAGAACATAAAAATGCTGCAGTTTCACGTCGCGACATTTGTTGACAACGACATGCCGGGCATGCCCAGGGCGATGCAAAAGTCTGGTAAGCCGCTGAAGGCCATTAAGGCAAGACTGAAGGGCAAGGAGGGAAGAATTCGCGGTAACTTGATGGGAAAGCGTGTAGATTTTTCTGCCCGAACAGTAATAACGCCCGATCCTAATTTGCGGATCGATCAGGTTGGCGTTCCTCGTAGTATAGCACAAAACTTAACATTCCCCGAGATCGTTACCCCATTCAACATTGACAAAATGCAGGAGCTTGTGAGACGTGGCAATTCACAGTATCCGGGAGCAAAATACATTGTAAGGGACAACGGTGAACGCATAGATCTAAGATTTCACCCAAAACCCTCGGATCTGCATCTGCAGTGTGGCTACCGAGTCGAGAGACACATACGCGACGGTGATCTTGTGATATTCAATCGTCAGCCAACCCTCCACAAGATGAGTATGATGGGTCACAGAGTGAAAGTCCTTCCATGGAGTACATTTCGTATGAATCTCAGCTGCACATCGCCGTACAATGCGGATTTTGATGGTGACGAGATGAATCTTCATGTGCCTCAATCGATGGAGACACGTGCCGAGGTCGAAAACATTCACGTCACACCCCGTCAGATAATCACGCCTCAAGCCAACAAACCTGTTATGGGTATCGTACAGGACACCCTGACGGCGGTTAGAAAAATGACCAAGAGAGACGTTTTCATCGAGAAGGAGCAGATGATGAACATCCTCATGTTTCTGCCAAGCTGGGATGGAAAAATGCCGCAGCCTTGCATACTAAAGCCGAAGCCACTGTGGACCGGAAAGCAAATATTTTCGCTGATTATTCCGGGTAACGTAAACATGATAAGAACCCACAGCACACATCCTGATGAGGAGGACGATGGTCCTTACAAGTGGATATCGCCAGGCGACACAAAAGTAATGGTCGAACATGGCGAGCTTGTGATGGGAATTCTGTGCAAGAAGACCCTCGGTACGTCAGCCGGTTCCCTACTGCATATATGTATGCTCGAACTTGGACATGAGGTCTGCGGTAGATTCTATGGTAACATTCAGACGGTGATAAACAATTGGCTTCTGCTCGAGGGTCACTCGATCGGTATCGGCGACACCATCGCTGATCCGGACACTTACAAGGAAATTCAGAGGGCCATAAAGAAAGCCAAGGAGGACGTCATTGAGGTTATACAAAAGGCTCACAACATGGAACTCGAACCGACACCCGGCAACACCCTGAGGCAGACATTCGAGAATCAAGTCAACAGAATATTGAACGACGCTCGTGACAAGACTGGAGGTTCGGCGAAAAAATCCCTGACCGAGTACAACAATCTCAAAGCAATGGTGGTCTCAGGCTCAAAGGGATCGAACATCAACATCTCTCAGGTAATTGCTTGCGTGGGCCAACAGAACGTTGAGGGCAAACGTATACCCTTTGGTTTTCGCAAGCGTACTCTGCCACACTTCATAAAAGACGATTACGGTCCTGAGTCCAGAGGATTCGTAGAGAACTCTTATCTGGCCGGTCTGACGCCCTCGGAATTTTACTTTCACGCCATGGGAGGTCGAGAGGGTCTCATCGATACAGCTGTAAAAACAGCTGAGACTGGTTACATTCAGCGACGATTGATAAAGGCTATGGAGTCAGTTATGGTTCATTACGACGGTACAGTGAGAAACTCGGTGGGTCAGTTGATTCAGCTGCGTTACGGTGAGGACGGACTATGCGGCGAGACTGTGGAGTTTCAAAATTTACCGACTATAAAGTTGAGCAACAAAGCCTTCGAGAAGAAGTTCAAGTTCGATCCATCGAACGAGCGTTATCTCAGGCGTATATTCAGCGAGGACATTGTCAGAGAGATGATGGGCTCCGGCGAGGTAATCTCCGAACTGGAGAGAGAATGGGAACAGTTGAACAGGGATCGTGCGACTCTCAGGGAAATCTTCCCAAGTGGTGAATCGAAGGTCGTACAACCGTGCAACCTTCAGAGAATGATCTGGAATGTACAGAAGATATTTCACATAAACAAGAGAGCACCGACCGATCTCAGCCCCATGAGAGTTATTCAGGGGGTGAAGGATCTATTGGAGAAATGCATTATCGTCGCTGGTGACGATCGTCTCAGTCAGAAAGCCAACGAGAACGCGACACTTCTGTTCCGTTGCCTGATTCGATCGACCCTTTGTACTAAATGCGTGTCCGAGGAGTTCAGACTTTCCAGCGAGGCGTTCGAGTGGCTCATAGGGGAGATCGAGACGAGATTCCAGCAGGCTCAAGTTTCACCTGGTGAAATGGTCGGCGCACTCGCTGCTCAGTCGCTCGGCGAACCGGCCACTCAGATGACGCTGAACACTTTCCATTTCGCTGGTGTGTCGTCGAAGAACGTGACGCTCGGTGTGCCGAGGCTCAAGGAGATCATCAATATCAGCAAGAAACCGAAGGCTCCGTCTCTGACGGTGTTCCTGACTGGGGCAGCTGCGAGAGACGCCGAGAAAGCAAAGAACGTTCTTTGCCGTCTGGAGCACACGACGTTGCGCAAAGTTACAGCCAATACCGCGATATACTACGATCCCGATCCGCAGAACACGGTAATCGCGGAGGATCAGGAATTCGTCAACGTCTATTACGAGATGCCCGACTTCGATCCGACGAAGATATCGCCGTGGCTTTTGCGCATCGAGCTCGATCGCAAACGAATGACCGACAAGAAACTTACGATGGAGCAGATCGCCGAGAAAATCAACGCAGGATTCGGCGATGATCTCAATTGCATATTCAACGACGACAACGCCGAAAAACTCGTTCTCCGGATCAGAATTATGAACAGCGACGATAGCAAGTTCCAGGATACTGAGGAGGAGACCGTGGACAAGATGGAGGACGACATGTTCCTCAGATGTATCGAGGCTAACATGTTGAGCGACATGACTTTGCAGGTAAGACTTTGTCGAGAGCAAGACAACATTTTTTTGCTCATAGCATTGAAACTAATTTTTTTAAATGTATTTTCAGGGCATTGAAGCGATCGGCAAGGTGTACATGCACTTGCCCCAAACGGACTCGAAGAAGCGTATAATAATAACGGACACCGGAGAGTTCAAGGCCATAGCCGAATGGCTCCTGGAAACTGACGGTACGAGCTTAATGAAAGTTCTCAGCGAGCGCGACGTCGATCCGGTTCGCACGTTCAGCAACGACATCTGCGAGATATTCCAAGTTCTTGGCATCGAGGCTGTACGAAAATCAGTCGAGAAGGAAATGAATGCTGTTCTTCAGTTCTACGGTCTTTACGTAAATTATCGTCATCTCGCTCTCCTCTGTGACGTCATGACCGCTAAGGGTCATCTCATGGCGATCACTCGTCACGGTATCAACAGACAAGATACTGGAGCTCTCATGAGGTAATTTATTGTTTCACCCCCGCCCATTTAGGATTATAATTACTCTCTTATTGACGTTAAATCAAATATTTTATAAATAAATTGCAGATGTTCGTTCGAAGAAACCGTGGACGTCTTGCTCGACGCAGCGTCTCACGCCGAGGTGGATCCGATGAGGGGAGTGTCGGAAAATATTATAATGGGACAACTGCCGCGAATTGGAACGGGTAAAATAATATATACAGAATATTTTTTTAAAATTTGTTTTCGTTCTTTATTTATTTCGAAATATTAACAATTAACATTTATTTTTCACAGGCTGTTTTGATTTGTTGCTCGACGCGGAGAAGTGCAAGGCCGGCATAGAAATTCCTATGGCGGTAGGTGCGGGCATGATGGGAGGTGCGGGAATGTTCTTCGGCAGTGCGGCGACGCCGAGCATGAGTCCGCAGATGACACCGTGGAATCAAATGGGTTCGACGCCTGGCTACGGTGCCTCGAGCATGTCGCCGACCCTCGGAAGCGGCATGACTCCGGGTGGAGCGTGTTTCTCGCCTTCGGGAGCCTCGGACGCATCGGGTCTGTCGCCGGCTTACTCGGCGTATTCGCCGCAGCCCGGAAGTCCCGGAAGTCCGGGACCAAGCATGAGTCCGTATCCGATGTCGCCGGCCGGCGGTGCGTCGCCGAGTTACTCACCAACATCACCGGCGTATCTGACAACGGCATCGAGCATGACGCCTTCCAGTCCGACATACTCGCCAACGTCACCGAATTACTCGCCAACCTCGCCGAATTACTCGCCAACGAGTCCTGGCTATTCACCGGCGAGTCTGGGTTACTCTCCAACATCGCCGAATTACTCGCCGACGAGTCCAAATTATCCACCGACGAGTCCGAGCTATTCGCCAATGTCGCCGAACTACTCGCCCACGAGTCCAAGTTACTCGCCAACAAGTCACAGCTACTCGCCTACGAGTCCGAGTTACTCGCCGACCAGTCCGAGTTATTCACCGACCAGTCTCAGCTACTCGCCGACGAGCCCGGGTTACTCACCGACGAGCCCGAGTTACCCGTCCACCAGTCCGAGATATTCACCAATGAGTCCGACCTACTCGCCGTCCAGTCCGAGTTACTCTCCGAGTTCACCGAACTGCACGCCACCTTCGCCATCGTATTCGCCAAACAGTCCCTCTTACTCGCCGAGCTCGCCACAACATTCACCGGCGAGTCCGACCTACTCACCGAGCAGCCTCAAGTACTCGCCAACGAGTCCGACCTACTCGCCTACCTCACCGTCCTTCGCTGGCACTTCGCCGCAATACACACCGACCAGTTCGAAATACTCGCCGACGAGTCCGACTTACTCGCCGACGAGTCCCGCGTACTCCGGGCCGAGCTCGCCTCAGTACACGACCGGCGGCAGCACGAGATACTCTCCGAGCAGTTCGAATTATTCTCCAACGAGCCCAATTTACTCGCCTTCCAGTCCGCAGTACTCACCTTCGAGCACCAAATATTCACCTACCAGTCCAACTTACACACCGGACAGTCCGAGTTACTCGCCTTCGAGTCCGACTTACTCGCCACCGGTGCCGGGCTACTCGCCCACAAGTCCGACTTACTCACCGGCATCGCCGGCTTACGAGACCGACGACGACACCGAATCGAAGGACGATTGAGCGTCCCGTTGAGATTCGATAACCACTGAAACAAAATTTTGTCCTACCCCGACATGAAACTTCTCACAGCAATCGTGACGTATCTTAATATCTATCATTAACGTATTACCTCGGTGAGTCGTCTCTAGACAACAATAATTTTACTTCGTTTACGTACTCTCGTTTTGAGTTCGTTAAAACATTTTTCTTGTTTCTTCTTTTTTTTTCTTTTTTATTCACGACGGAACAGAGACGCTCATGGCAATGCAAATTTATTAGACACATTTATGTAAGTTATTATTAATATTATTATTTTCATGATAATTATGGGCCTCGCGGACAGCCTTTCTTTTTGTTCTTTTATACGAATAGTCCGTTTGATACTTCGTCGAAGGTAGACAAAACAAAAAACAAAGAAGAAATACCATACGTTCGTAGATGTAAGCCGTTCGCTGCTATTTTTTGTAAATAAATTTGATGGTTGAACGACAGAGAAGCTTCAGCTTTTGTCCTTACCGTTAGTTTTATGAATCAAGGGTTTGTAGGGGGATAATTTGTCGGATAAGAGCCACACGTGGTGGTAGGGCGACGAACACCAAGAGCGTGAGACTGTCTTTGTGGGTCTTCGCTCCCACCGTCGACAACGAGTCATCCATTCCTGTTCAATAACTATCGAGTTACAACTGGCCGCCAAGAAGTAACCGGTTCGTCTCAAGCCGAGGCTCCAATATCGAGCTCTGGCAATTCTCGCTCTGAGTCGCGAATTGCGAATCGCGCGATGCATCGCGAAAATATACCGCTGTTGTACAAAGACCCGAACACCGGACTGTCGTTGCTCTTCGCGACTCTGTGCGTCGTTGATATTTTCGGTGTCTTCCCAATACTAGCATTGCCACGGGCGATTGTTCAATGCGGTGAGTTTTAAAAAATGTATATATTAAAAGAAGCTGATTATTTTCTTCTCTACATTTTACATAACGATACTCCAGCACAGTGGGGATGTTATGTCATGGAGAATTATTGCAACCAACGCCGACCGTACCAGTGGACTGTGCAAGGTCGTTGGGTCTTTAAGTGAGAAACGGTCTTTTCATAATATCGTACGATATTTATTCGTAGGATTGCTCGGCATACCTCTGGTTCTTGTCGTTTTCGGACTTCAGATCTACACGGCGGGTCTACTCGGCAAATCATGGACAATCGCAAACTCCATCGATCCTCAAATATCGCGCAAAAATCGGTATGTAAAAATAAATTGTGCGTCTAATTTACTGGATTTTAAAGTTTTCGTCTATTGCTTGTATCAGATTGACATTTATGTATTTTTTTTAAGATTCATCCAGCTGAGAGATTTGTTATTTTAATAAATTACAAATCTTTCAGCTGGAACTTAATCAAAATTATATTAAAGAAATATTTATAGTGAATATTTATACTGGAACTATAGTATTCGATAGATTTTTATTTCTAACGTTCTACCAGATTGTTGAATGAAAATTTTCGGTTTCACAAATCAATGGCGGGCATACGAAGCGCCCGAGCCACAACGAAAAGTTAGTAAGATAATTCAATAATTGTATTGCAGATATCCTCTCGCAGCTGTGACCGAAATGACACTCGGTCCGAGGGCTCGAACTTGCGTAAACGTTCTCCTCGATCTCACGGTCTTCGGATGCGGAATTCCTAATCTACTGGTCGGTGAGTCGGCTTCTCGAAAATTTCACCTTAATCGATGTTGCGTCTCTTACTGCATGAACTATTCAACATTTTCAGCGTCGCAGAACTTGCAGATTTTCGGCCTCAAAGTATCGGACAATACATTCGATCTTTCCTTCTGCTACTGGCTTCTACTCGTTGGAGTTCTTCTCTGTCCTTTGATGTGGCTCGGCAGTCCTCGGGACATGAAGTAAGAGGAAAACAAAGAAGTCGTGAAAGCAACTAATTTTATCTTCATTTTGTAGGTGGGTTGCGATTTTTTCCTGTGCCACCGTAGGTGTCTCAGCGATTCTGATATGGTGGTGCATTATCGTGGATGATCGTGTCCTCGATACACTTCCGGTACCAAATTCACCAACGTGGGACAAATTTATTTCAGCGTTAGTACGCGAATCTAGAAACCACTTTGAACATTGCTTTGTAATTCAGTAAAATATGTATATATATTTTTCGCAGTTACGGAATGTTGGCCTTCCAGTTTGACGTCCATCCGACCTTGATGACTGTTCAGGTTGACATGAGACAGCCTCGAGAAATCGACAAGGCCGTGATACTTGCTTTCATGAGTTCGTAGATACAAACTGAATTTTATTGATCCATCGTCCATTATAATCGGCAAGACAATATTCTTTAATTTTTTTGTTTCTACATTTCCATACAGTTACCGGTTCGTTTTTCGGTGTAACCACTGGTCTCGCAGTTTGGAGATACGGGGGAAGTACCACGGCTAATATTCTTCAAGTGGTAGGATCCGGCTACGTTATACGAGGTGCGATATTACTCGCTGCCCTTCAGCTGTGTTTTTCGAGCGCCATAGGACACTCAGCACTCTTTCAGCATTTGGAGGATCGTATGCACGTTCATAGATGTAAGGTTAAGATAAAAAAATATCTCCGTGGCGTACCGAACCCATAAAAAGAACGACCATGAAAATATCTGCGTCTGCAATAATTCATTCGGTAACGTATAGCGCCTAAATTATCCGTTTAAAATAAAAAAGTGGGAGGGTTTTTTTGTCCGTTTTTTGGTTATCTACCAACGCATTGTCTCGAATTTGCTTTTTTCAATTTTTGTGAGCTGGTTTTCATAAATTTAAGATGTATTAAATTTATGAAAACTCGCCCAAATGTTTGAAATTTTTTGGACGAGTTTACATGAATACTAAATTCATGCAAAACTTGGCCGAAAAATGTTTGAAAATTTTTTTTTGGGCGAGTTTTCATGAATTTAATATTCATGAAAACTCGCCCAAATGTTTAAAATTTTTAAGGCGAGTTTTCATGAATTTTAAATTCATGAAAACTTGGCCGAAAAATTTTTGAAAAATTTTTTTTGGGCGAGTTTTCATGAATTTAATATTCATGAAAACTCGCCCAAATGTTTAAAATTTTTAAGGCGAGTTTTCATGAATTTTAAATTCATGAAAACTTGGCCGAAAAATGTTTGAAACATTTTTTTGGGCGAGTTTTCATGAATTTAATATTCATGAAAACTCGCCCAAATGTTTAAAAATTTTAAGGCGAGTTTTCATGAATTTTAAATTCATGAAAACTTGGCCGAAAAATGTTTGAAAAATTTTTTTGGGCGAGTGTTCATGAATTTAATATTCATGAAAACTCGCCCAAATGTTTAAAAATTTTAAGGCGAGTTTTCATGAGTATTAAATTCATGAAAACTTGGCCGAAAAATTTTTGAAAAAATTTTTTTTGGGCGAGTTTTCATGAATTTAATATTCATGAAAACTCGCCCAAATGTTTAAAATTTTTAAGGCGGGTTTTCATGAATTTTAAATTCATGAAAACTTGGCCGAAAAATTTTTGAAAAAATTTTTTTGGGCGAGTTTTCATGAATTTAATATTCATGAAAACTCGCCCAAATGTTTAAAATTTTTAAGGCGAGTTTTCATGAATTTAAAATTCATGAAAACTTGGCCGAAAAATGTTTGAAACATTTTTTTTGGGCGAGTTTTCATGAATTTAATATTCATGAAAACTCGCCCAAATGTTTAAAATTTTTAAGGCGAGTTTTCATGAATTTAAAATTCATGAAAACTTGGCCGAAAAATTGTTGAAAAATTTTTTTTGGGCGAGTTTTCATGAATTTAATATTCATGAAAACTCGCCCAAATGTTTAAAAATTTTAAGGCGAGTTTTCATGAATATTAAATTCATGAAAACTTGGCCGAAAAATTTTTGAAAAATTTTTTTTGGGCGAGTTTTCATGAATTTAATATTCATGAAAACTCGCCCAAATGTTTAAAAATTTTAAGGCGAGTTTTCATGAATTTTAAATTCATGAAAACTTGGCCGAAAAATGTTTGAAAAATTTTTTTTGGGCGAGTTTTCATGAATTTAATATTCATGAAAACTCGCCCAAATGTTTAAAAATTTTAAGGCGAGTTTTCATGAATTTTAAATTCATGAAAACTTGGCCGAAAAATGTTTGAAAAATTTTTTTGGGCGAGTTTTCATGAATTTAATATTCATGAAAACTCGCCCAAATGTTTAAAATTTTTAAGGCGAGTTTTCATGAATATTAAATTCATGAAAACTCGCCCAAAAAAAATTTTTCAAACATTTTTCGGCCAAGTTTTCATGAATTTAAAATTCATGAAAACTCGCCTTAAAAATTTTAAACATTTGGGCGAGTTTTCATGAATATTAAATTCATGAAAACTCGCCCAAAAAAAATTTTTCAAAAATTTTTCGGCCAAGTTTTCATGAATTTAATACTCATGAAAACTCGCCTTAAAATTTTTAAACATTTGGGCGAGTTTTCATGAATATTAAATTCATGAAAACTCGCCCAAAAAAAATTTTTCAAACATTTTTCGGCCAAGTTTTCATGAATTTTAAATTCATGAAAACTCGCCTTAAAAATTTTAAACATTTGGGCGAGTTTTCATGAATATTAAATTCATGAAAACTCGCCCAAAAAAAATTTTTCAAAAATTTTTCGGCCAAGTTTTCACGAATTTAATATTCATGAAAACTCGCCTTAAAATTTTTAAACATTTGGGCGAGTTTTCATGAATATTAAATTCATGAAAACTCGCCCAAAAAAAATTTTTCAAACATTTTTCGGCCAAGTTTTCATGAATTTAAAATTCATGAAAACTCGCCTTAAAAATTTTAAACATTTGGGCGAGTTTTCATGAATATTAAATTCATGAAAACTCGCCCAAAAAAAATTTTTCAAACATTTTTCGGCCAAGTTTTCATGAATTTAATACTCATGAAAACTCGCCTTAAAATTTTTAAACATTTGGGCGAGTTTTCATGAATATTAAATTCATGAAAACTCGCCCAAAAAAAATTTTTCAAACATTTTTCGGCCAAGTTTTCATGAATTTTAAATTCATGAAAACTCGCCTTAAAAATTTTAAACATTTGGGCGAGTTTTCATGAATATTAAATTCATGAAAACTCGCCCAAAAAAAATTTTTCAAAAATTTTTCGGCCAAGTTTTCATGAATTTTAAATTCATGAAAACTCGCCTTAAAAATTTTGAACATTTGGGCGAGTTTTCATGAATATTAAATTCATGAAAACTCGCCCAAAAAAAATTTTTCAAAAATTTTTCGGCCAAGTTTTCATGAATTTAAAATTCATGAAAACTCGCCTTAAAAATTTCAAACATTTGGGCGAGTTTTCATGAATATTAAATTCATGAAAACTCGCCCAAAAAAAATTTTTCAAAAATTTTTCGGCCAAGTTTTCATGAATTTTAAATTCATGAAAACTCGCCTTAAAAATTTTAAACATTTGGGCGAGTTTTCATGAATATTAAATTCATGAAAACTCGCCCAAAAAAAATTTTTCAACAATTTTTCGGCCAAGTTTTCATGAATTTTAAATTCATGAAAACTCGCCTTAAAATTTTTAAACATTTGGGCGAGTTTTCATGAATATTAAATTCATGAAAACTCGCCCAAAAAAAATTTTTCAAAAATTTTTCGGCCAAGTTTTCATGAATTTAATACTCATGAAAACTCGCCTTAAATTTTTTAAACATTTGGGCGAGTTTTCATGAATATTAAATTCATGAAAACTCGCCCAAAAAAATTTTTTCAAAAATTTTTCGGCCAAGTTTTCATGAATTTAATATTCATGAAAACTCGCCTTAAAATTTTTAAACATTTGGGCGAGTTTTCATGAATATTAAATTCATGAAAACTCGCCCAAAAAAAATTTTTCAAAAATTTTTCGGCCAACTTTTCATGAATTTAATATTCATGAAAACTCGCCCAAATGTCTGAAATTTATTGGGCGAGTTTCAATGAATATTAAATTCATGATAAATTCGCGTACAATGCGTTGGTAAAGTACTAAAAAACGATCCAAAAAATCTTGACAATTTTTTTCTCTTAAACCTATAATTTACCCGATATAAGTTGCCAAATTGAAATTTTGCAGATGCAGATATTTTCATGGTCATATAAAATGGGTTGATTAGTTTTCAGGTTGGTCTGAACGGGAGCGCACTATTTCTTCTTTAAGTTTGACTTCAATCCTTCCCAACAGTAAAAAATAAATCGTTTGTCAGCGTTCTCGATAGATTTCGTCGGTCGGCCTATTACGAATTACTTACAAATTAGCGTGGGCGATACAGAATCCCTCGACAATGTTATTAATATTTTATTCTGTTTTCAGCATTCGGTTGGAAGCGTTGCGCTATGAGATCTGCAATCGTCTTTCTCGGAGTGGCTTTAGGCGAATCGGTGCCACGTTTCGACATCGTGATGGCTCTGATCGGTGGAACACTGACCGGTCCTCTCGTATTTGTTCTTCCGCCTTTGATGTACGCAAGAGCTCGAGCCCTGAAGATCGAGTCCTCTGCTAGGCGACCGGATCTGGAGGTATTCTCGCCTTCGGAGCGTCGCACCGGCACGGAAATGCTCGACGATCCAAGAATACACTCACAATCCGTTTACTACGGTTTCCTTGACGACAACGTGAACAATCATCGGTACTCGTACGTCTACTACGACGACGATTCACCCGGCATTCTCAGTGATATCGAGGATGACTCGACGATTCGGGAGGAACGAGCTATCGCTGATGAATTGCGACTGAGAGATCTCGATACGGAGCCTCGTCCTGTACTCGTCGAAGCCGCTCGACCCGAGAAAATGCGGCGAATAAAGAGCGTGAGACGCGTTGTCGTCGAACACGTCGAGGACGATCGACTCTACGTACACCGACTCGTTGATTGGTTCGGCTATTTCATCGCTCTACTCGGTGTTGCAATAACGATATCGTCGACCTACATAAATATCGTCAACACGATTAAGTTTGTAAATTTTACACCGCCTTGCATAATCAATGCGACGACCGCTGCAAACGTCCTGAGTCTCGCGTGATGAAGAATATTTTTCGAATCAGGCTTCTTTTGATAATTTGATATTTCGATAGATAAAATTAACATTGATTTTTTTACTGCATAGATTTCTATCACACACTTTTGTAACGTTTCCGGAGGAGACACGATAATGTTTATCGTGATAATAGTTTTCTATCGAGTATGAATTGTTAACTTTAAAAAAATCGTATCTTGGCTCTTTGCTCTTACAGGCTAAATATAAAATGAAAACTGAAAAAAAATTACCACGATGACTAAAGACGAAGAGTTTACGTCGTTGAAGTGAGCAACGTCTTATCAGCTGTCGCGTCCCCACTAAGAAAATACTTTAGAATATTGACTTCTCAGTGGGATTGTCGTTTTAGGAAAGATTGTCATATTCGGTTAGAAAATCACTTTTTTTGTCCGGAAACTCATAATTTCCGATTTGATAAACTCATTCTTTGAAGCGAAAGTGACGTTATCAGGAAAATACGTCACTTTTGGTTTGGAAGTCTTATTTTTCGAATGACTAACACCGAAGTGGATATCTTTGCGTCAAGTTGATTTGTGCGGAACTGTCT
Source organism: Listrodromus nycthemerus (assembly GCA_963978505.1). NCBI lineage: Eukaryota > Metazoa > Arthropoda > Insecta > Hymenoptera > Ichneumonidae > Listrodromus > Listrodromus nycthemerus. Next base: position 1,551,972 of record OZ021682.1, on the reverse strand, counting down.
AAAAACGTTGCGTGTTTATTTTCACGGTGTAAGCTTTCGTCTTCAGTTGTCACGATGTGGATTTTTTCGGTGATGAATTGATTACGCCGCCGTATTTTATCGGCCTAAGCGTTTAATTATTTTTTGGTATCGCGATGGGAAATAATTTCCGAAAGATCATGGTCGTTCGAGGCGAGTCGATTGCTCGTCCCGAAGAAGCTAACAATTGCTCTTGCCTATCGGACAATGTCGAGAAACCGAGAGTCGACTGGCCGGAACAACCTGAAGCCAAGAACTTCGTACAGTCATTTACGATCGACGAAGAGAGCTTCGATAAATCGGTTCAACCCACTTCGTGCCTCTGCGTTAAATATGGAACCGAGCCGAGGGATTGCATCGCGTGCGGAGCGGAGCGACGCCTCAGAGAATTGCTCGAATCGAGTAAAGACGAGGAAGCGACGAAGTTAAGCCAACCGAGTGGCCGACGAAGTTCTTCGATTACGACTGAAGTGGCCGGTGAATATCCACACTCGGCAAACGTCACAACCGAGAGCCGCGAAGAATCGGAAAAGGGGCTATCAACATCCTTGGAGAAAAAGAAGAAAATAAAAGGTCTCTACGAGCGGTTGAAAGGCCTGAAGAGTTTCTGCATATCCGGCAACTGTATGGAACGTCGTCGCAGAACCACGCGATGTGCATGCAGTCGAGCTGGAATTTATACTTATGTCATACAAAGTTGAAACAAAAAAGAGTCATTCGGCGGAATATCAGCTTCATCGCTTTCGACCTGACATTGTGTAAATTTGAAGTGGCACACAATGCGGAGTAACCGCGATGGGACCGAAGTATCGAGGGAAGATGATGATTCTTCAGATAATCGAAAAGAAGCGATCTCCGTCGCGCTCGTGCCGTGGAAACCGGCGGAGGTCGAAATTTTTGAGCAAAAAACGAGTTCATCGAGCAGCGGGGCTCAATCCGACGAGACTGTCGAGAAATTAGCTATACGAGAGTTGCTCGCAGAACGTCGTGAGATTTATGAAGTTATGCTTGAGGTGAGAGATTTCTTGCGGGAGGGTCAGAAATCGAAGACTATCGACGATGAGGAATCGAAAGAGGAGAAAGCTGCTGGACCGTGTGGAGAAGGAATGCCCTGCTCCGGAAGCTTGATCGGAAACAGCTGCAATCGTCGTGCTCTCTTCATTCGATGGTACGTCAATGGAAGAAAGAAAAACAAACGCTCGGACGAGGGATAAACCGGAGGCTCGTCCTGATGTGAATAACTCGTTACTTACGTAGCAAACATATTTATTTAGAAAACACTTATAATTAAAACGGATCGTTATTGTATATCGCACATGTACTTAACACAATCGTTTGAAATAAAGTTCATCTCGACGTTGAGTGACAGTGTTTAGTCTCTTGTTATTTTTGTATGATACTTTCTACGAGGGCAATCGATACCTTCGTGAAAGCACATGAAAAGACACTGACCTCGTTCATTCCTATTCGTTTATTACATTCGCCCGTTTTGTTCGCGACACAGAGCGACAATAATTTTACAGTAAAGCTGGAGCCTCTTCGATGCACTTTCGATGAATAATTTTTTCGTTTTTGTCGAGGCTTTTATCTCTTCTCGGCTGTATCTACGCGGGGGCGTTAACGTTCTCGTCCAGTCGGAGATAAAATAATATGCGAAGCTCTAAACACAAATATACATTTTTTCAATACGATAGAAAGAAACCTGTAACAACTACGATATCTTCACACAGTGTGATACGATGAGCCTCGTTAGATTCACTGTTCCTGTGTCGACGAAGCGCATATCCGCTTTATCCATCTTTTCTTGACGATCTTTCTCGCCGTAAAGAAGATTATATTTGGCGCGAAAGCCCGGACGATTATCAAATGTCCGTCTGCTGGCCGACCTCGTCGATCCGCTCCTCAGTGTTCGTCGGTTGGGTCAGAGTATTTTTAAACCACATCATCCAGTTGCTGAGGTAGTGACCGCTCAATTGATTATCCGGATCGTCCTTCATCTGCACATTGTTTAATTCCTCAAAATTCCGTACCGTTTTCAATTCGGTAAAATTGCTCATCGACGTTTCTCCATGCATTCTTAATTCTCTCTTTCTAAGAGCATCTTTTACTAACCTTTCACGCCGTTGGTCCTCCGTCTCAATAGCGGATCTCGTGAATCTCATTTCACGCGCTCTCAGAGCGTCTTTGCGCAGTCTCTCTTGTCTCTGATCCTCGGTCTCCTTCGCGTACTGATTCAATCGAGCCTCTCGTCTCTTTGCTGACTCTCTGTTCAATCTCTCTCTTCTTTGCTCGGGTGTCTCACTGGCGTACATTGTAAACCTTTTCACTCTGCGACGTTCTGCCTCGCGGTCCAGCCGCTTTCTTCTCTCATCTGGCGTCTCATTGTACATTCTGTACTCCCTCTTTCTCGCTGCTTCAGCGTCGAGCCTCTTTCTTCGTTGATCCGGCGTCTCATAGTACATTCTCATTTCCCTTCTCTTCGCCGCTTCCCTCGCAAGTCTCCGCAGTCTCTCCTCCTGACTCTCCTCTTCATACAGTTTCTTTCGCTTCTCTCTCATGCACTCGGCTTTCCTACGCAGACGCTCTCGATATTCGTTTCTCAAACCCACTCGTCCGAGTCTTCTTCTTCGCAGCTTCTCGCTGCTTCTGCGATCTTCCTCTCTGTAATCGTCGATCGAACCTCTACGAGCTTCAATAGTTTTTTTCCTCGACGGAGACTTACAGGTTTTGTACCAAGTCTTGTCACTGTCCACGTCCGAACTCTCCTTCTTTACGTTGAAACTAAGTTCGTCCAAAATATCGCTGGTTATCACTACGGTAGAGATATTGTAACTCGTACATGTGTGATCTTCGCACCTTGGGTACGCATCTGTCGAATCTTCTGTATGCCTCGACTCGTCACAGAGCGACTGGGAGGCCTGTGCATCAAGGTACACGGACTCTATCAGTACATTGCCGGAGCTCAATGTTTCGTGCTGTATGGAATTAAGATTCGGCTCACGGAACTCCAAGACGCCGTCTATGTAATCGTAATTTCTTCTTGCATTGAAACGGCTCTCCTCCTTTACACCAATGGCGTAGAAAACATTGATCTCCGACTCTTGATCCTCGCTCTTCTCATGTTTGTGACCGACGTTGATAAATTCATTTGTGTAGTCACCTATCCGCAGGTCGGCTTGAGTTATTTCCATGTCACCTCAGCAGCGGCAAAGGCAGCCTCTGAAAGAAAAAGTAGATTAGTTGATTTCTGTGAATCTCATTCATCGAGGCAATCAACGAGCCGGCGATCAATCGTGATAAGACAAACGATTAAAAGGAAGCTATACAGAAAAATCTCTTTCACCTACCCTCTTTGATTATAATTACAGCAGGAAACAAACGTAACGTTATATCATCTTTCCATCGATTAAGAATGAATCTTCAATCAACGACACAGGGTTCTTTTTCTTTTTCTTTAAGACTGGAAAAAAACATTCGACGCGAGAGAATAGTTTTGAATTTGAGCGCCCTAATTTTGTTAGGGACGACGATGTGATCGATGGTTGACGAATGAATCGTGAAGCTATGAGACGGTTGAATCTCGCAAGGATCGTCAGAAAATGTGCGATGCAAAAGCGACGATTCGAGCGTAATCTTGGCGTAATAAAGGCCTCGAGAAAAATAGTGAATCAAAGATATCTCCTACCTGCTTATCGTCTGCTCGTGACAGCTGATATCAAGATGGCGCCTTGATTATTGTAGGTCGATGCATTTTCGCGAGAAATTACGTATCCGCGTACATTGTTCGAAACCTCCGGCCTCTCGATCTGTTCTCCGTTGGATCTTCACATCGTGAAGCCGGTCACGTTGCCCGGTTCGACGATCGAGCCGGCGGATTCTCGAGCGTTTCCCCTCACACGATCAGTTTACTCGCGTACGAACGCCGATCGGTTCTCGACTGCCAGCGAGTCGCGCGTCATTGCTAAGTAACGTCGAGCTTGCGGAGTTCTCCCCGGTGCACTTAGTTGGCGCATGCGCGCCTCCCTATTCCACTGCAGTTGCAATTGCACTTAATTAAAGCTGAAAAAAATTCATTGAAATGCCGATTAAAAATAATTATTATTGCGATGCTTTCGACAAGTTCGATGAAGTAAATATATATAAAAGAAGAATCACAAAAAAAAAAAGAAGAAAAAGATGTACGAATGTACGAATACTTTGGACGACGTAGGCGCGTATTATTTAACGGATATAAAATATTCACGTGGAAATCATAGACTTTATTTTTAGAGTAATCTTGAATATCATTTTAAACAACGTAAACATTCACAACAAATGGGAAGTTTCAATGGGTCGGAGCGGGATAGGGGGGCAGGAGGGGGAGATAGGTTTTTTTTGTTTATCATTTTTAATAGTAATAATGAGAATAATAAGATATATTACCATAGTAATTAATTGTTACGTATATATCATCATGATGTATTCATAATTATGTATAAGTAAGACTTTGTTTTTTTTTTTTGTATTTTTTTTTTCTTCCCGCTTTCCTTTTTCATTCTTTTTTTTTTTTTAAGTTCATATTAATAATTACTCATCGTATCACCACCTTTGATAATCATAAAGCAATAATAAATTTATAACGATGAATGATGATGACAATATTATTGTTGTTCAATAATAATCGTCGTTATTTAATGTATATTTTATATAAACAAATATATATATATATATATATATATATATTATAGTTAATTTCGTGAGAGATAGAGTCGCAATGACGCTAAAACAACTTACACACACGCAAATGCGTGTCGCACCATCCGGATTTTATTCGGCATTATCTTTCTTCAATAATCTTTTTTTTTTTTTTTACTTTTCTTCTTCTTCTTCTTTAATCTTTTTTTGTTTTTCTCTTTTTGTTCATTCTCGCCGTTCCTCTTAAATCTTAGTCTCATATCGATAAAATCGAATAGTCGAAGATCTTAACAGATTAAGTTTCACAATAGTAATAAATAGGTAATAGTAAACGCACGATTATTTACAGTTTTATATAGTGGATTTTTTTTTTAATTTTTAATTTTTTTTTTGTTTCTTTTTTTCTTTTTAATAATTTCATATGCCTTTCGGATATCGCGAATTAATTGAAAGTTCAAGGAGAGGGTAGACAGCTTTATTCGTTCACCAACGTTTAATTCGTGTATCATCGTTTTTGTACGCGTCGTCGCGAACAGAACAGATCTTCATCATCGTACAAGTATATAGTCGGGATTTTTTGGAGTCTCAGAGATTTTTGGGAATTAAATATTTCACCAAAATTGTCCGAAGGGTGGCGAAATATGTTTCGCGGATCTGAGGGAAAATAATAAATCGAGGCGGAAAAGCGAGCAACAAATTAACAATCTGAAGTTTCAAACAAATTCCGGTTCACGATAATTATGATTTTTTTTTTTTCAAACACTTGACTTTTTTTTTTCCAACAATCTTGAACGCGCTTTTCATTTGTTAAAACGGGGATTATTGTACTTATCTATCGAGAATTGTATCTTCTTGTTTCAATGACGAGATGACCGAACCGAAAAATCGCTACCGAGCTACGTCAAACTTGTTCCGAACGAGAAGATAATTTTTTTTTTTTTAGAGTCGTACCCGCGCATTTGCGAAAATTTTGTCTCCTTGAATTGCCTTCATTTACCCTTTTCGCTGTGTCTCTCACAATAGGTCGATTTTCCATTTCGTTTATTTATTTTTTTATTTTTTTTTTTCATTCACTGGCACGATTTTTTTTTGTCGAATGATTTTTCGAAGCGTGCTCTATTGGTCTCGATTATGGGAAGGGGGACTCTGATAAAATTCTCAAAGAAGCTATCGTCGTATTCGTGCATTTTCCCTCGTAAAATTGCCGGCCCAGAGAGTTCAGAGACACTGCCTTCAACCTTTTCTTTTTTTTTTTTTTGTTACTTTCATAATATAATTGCGCGACGGTGAAGGCGGCTGCCGTGTGAACGCTCTGTACACGTGTATACAATTATTTATATAATATGTATATGTATGTGCATAATGAGTGTCGCTTGCATGGCTCTTTATGTGTTTAAATAGTCACGGTGCTTCAATGTTTTTTCATTTAATTTATTATTATTATTTTTGTGTGTGGGGGTTTTTTTTTTTTAATTTTTATTTTCATATATAAAGATGAGAGAGAGATGAGAACTTCGCTTTAGCGTTTATTATACTTCGGTACGATTTTCGTTTTCTAATGTTTCCCATTATTCCCGCGTCTATCTCTTCATCGTCGTTCTACTCTCCAAAGTCGTCGGAATGGTCAACGCAATGATGAATTTTTATCATCTTCTTTTTTGACCGATTTACTTTGTGCTATCGTAACGAATTAACGTCAATGACGATCAATAATTAATTGGTTGTTCGACAATGCTCCGTTTGCAATTTCGACTTTTGATCAACGATTGACAATCCGCGTTAATGGATTTCTTTTATTTTTATTTTTTTTTATTTTTTTTTTGGTAATTGCTGGATCGAAAAATAGAAAAGCAAAGCGATAGAAAAAAGTCGATCTCGACGAATGTCGTCCGTACACGAGATATTCCACGAGGGTATTTTTTTTCTTCTTTCTGTTTTTTTTTTTTATCGAGGTGCTCGCATAAAATTCGCGTACGTTGAGCCGCGATATAAACGTTACAAGATTTTTTTTTTTCATTTTTTTTCTTTTTTTTTTTTTTAAGAAGACGCATGAACGACCTACGAGTACAACATAATTTTTTCTTTTTTTTTTTATGTAGGTCTATTTATAGTATATGTATATTATGTATATTATGTATATATGTATATTTACGTGTATGTATCACGGAGGGACAGAGTGTAGAACAAGTTGTTTTTTTTCTTGATAATAATAATATCTAAGAGGTTGCGCCTCCCGCGATCCGAGGATTTCTCCATGACTAACTATGTCGCGTTGCATCTCACTTGGTGATTTTTTTTTTCCCATCATTTTTTATTCATTTTATTTTTTTTTAATACCCGTACTTGAAAATGAAATTGGTTGTGTGGACCAATTTTAGTGATTTTGTGTTCGTTGAAAAAATCGTCAGATCTCGGTTGCGAGAGGCGCGATAAGTCTAAGAGAAAGGCGCTGGGTTCTTCCCCCCCAATCGTACACACACATCGTCATCAATTATACACATCACGCTTGCATGGTACGTCTTCAATTTACAATCTCTCTCATTTTTTGTGTCTTCCGTTCGTTCTTTTCGTTTGACTTCATTATTTGTTTGTTCTCTTCGTTAAGAAATCACTCGGAAGCAGACTAGTCACCACTCGCATATCCTACTTATAGCGTGCCTCAAACTTTGTTTCTTGCAACCCTTCGTTTCTTCAACGAACATTTATTAGTTTTTATTTTCACGCGATCGGTTATATAAATAATCGTTTCGCTTATTTTGTTCGTGTTGTAACAGTGGAATCAAAGGACACAAGTTGAAATCGCGTTGCCAGCTATAATATAATATGTACAGCGGTGAATCGCTGCTCGGCGGCTGCTCGAAACTAAAAAAACAATAAATCAAATGAAACATAATAATCAACGAGCCAATTAAACACTAAACGCAATCGAATGAATAATCGTTGCGAACGACTATGGATTTATTTATAGCTAATTTCCTCGTGATATTGTGTATTATCGACCGTATCGTAACACTCTCATAGTCGCAATGACTCAGTTGGACGAGAATGATTTTTCTCTCGGTGAGCGAAGCGATTGGGAAGAGAAAGGATTGACAGACTAGAGATATATATTTCTATTTTTTGTGAGACCCGCAATTTCAGCCTCTTGGGCTTGATGTCCATTCGACATTTGTTGCTCGAAGATCAGCGAGAGTGGATGGAAATTCCGATCCGATAAAATGTGTATTGGATAATTATTTCAAAAAATAATGATAATAAAAATATTAAATATAACAATGACGGTGAAACGACGACTTATTCAGCGAAAATAAATGAGAAAGCAGCATGGGCGTAGCCGCCAGCGTACGAGATTTAACCCTGGAACGCATTTATATAATTCGTGTTTAACACTACTACATTAAATTGTTTACAGTAAAACGTTTGATAACAGGTTTACCCTCTTTTGAGATAACTTTCTCAGATTAAAACTTGACGACAATTTAATGGCCGAATTCAAGGCGTCCACGAAATCCAACGGACTTTAATTTATTTTATTAATTCATGAATTAATTTAATTTATTTTTAAAGACAGCTTTTGTCTCTTCCGATATAATTAAGCGATTGCGTTCCACGATTAATTAACGTCGCTCACGTACACTATTTATCATTAGCATCGTAATGTATAGTTAATTTATTCAACGTTTTTCATTAGATTGGCCTTACACACGAAAAAAAATGAACTACCCATAAATTGCAATTTCATCATTCCTCCCTCCCTCCACCTTTTCACACCGAAGTATTATTTTCACATGTTTTTTTTTGCGCTTTGTTTTGTCTGTTCGTTTTTTCTTAAATCTTTCCTTTTTTGCACGTAAAGGGCGATCACAATTCTCAGTTCTCGTCGTAATACATAATGCTCTCGATCCGTTCACATATTGGCTCGTATCGCACGTCATTCATTCTCCCTATGCGTTTTGTTTTCTTAACTTTTATTTTTCCTTTTGTTTCTGTTCGATAGTGATATCAATGAGTAATAATAATAACCATAATCATACTGTAATTAATGTTATGATATATTTATATATAATATGTATTATGTATACTTTTATATCATATTTATTATTTAACACATTTTTTTGTACAAGTAAATTAATTAAGAATAAGTACAACTTGGTAGCAAAGAGAGATAGAATTATTATTCATTATATTTATCGTAGTGAAGAGAGAGAGAGTGAGAGAGATATTTTATTCTTTTTTTTAATAATTCATTTAGTATTTCTATTTATTTTTTTTTCAATTTTTATTATTCGCGGTATGTTTCTGATCGTTATTTGTGCCACATTCGACAGGGACAGCGAGACCTTTGCCATTTAATATTTTGCGTTTATTTTATTTTCGTGTCCATCGAAGACGTCGTCATGAGCGACAATAGTCCGCGTACAATTTGTATTTTAAATAACGGCACGTATAATCCGTGGTAGTTGAATCGTACGTCGATCCTCACGACATGAAACCCCTAGAGGAAAGGTGGAATAATGTAAGAGCTAATACGACGAATTACTCGACTGATGCGAGATAAATATATGTATATAATTTATTAGTTTCACGCGTTAGCCTCGAGCATTTTAATAAAGCGTCGAAGGCTTTTGGAGTTTCACGAGGTTTTGTCGACGCACGATTTTTTTCTTCTTATTTTCACTGCTTCATTTCTCCAATAAAATTTCACAAAATTTATTTTCGCAAATGGCAAAGATCCCGAAGATCCGAGTAACGACGATTGGGCTAACGACGCGCGAGCGACGCCCGCGTACTTATTTTTCGATAGCAAGAACACACATTTAAAAATCATAGGTAGATTCAACGCAATTTTTCATTTTCTGGCTGCTGCTTGTATTTATTTTTTTTTTTTTGTTTTCTTTCTTCATTCTCCTCAAATGATTATTTCGTTATCAAGATGCAGTGCAAGTATAGTTTGCGCCTTTGGCTCTGCTCTTCGCTCGAGCTTCACGCCTCGCTTTATAACTGTTGCTCGTTTAATCCGCAGATTCGTTTTCTCATTTTTATTTTCTATTGATCGCGATCGTAGATTCATCCTCCCTTCCTCTCCTCTCCTTTGTTTTTTCTACGCGAGAACGCTCCGTATTCGATGCACCTTGCTCGCCATCCCTCATCTAATATGCATACATCAATGATTTCGATAGCCACCCTTGTGGTAGCGGATTCAAAAAGATTCTTTTTTAACGAATATACACCGACAGTTTAATGCCAGAAGTTCACACTCGCCGTATATAAGTACAGCCTACACGCTCTTGTGGCATTAGAACATCGATATAATTATATCCTAGACGATTCGTGTCTTTGTGTGTTGTGTGTGTTAATTATACATATTATGAAGGACGAAAGTGAGAGATGCTAGCGCTCGTAGTTAAATTTTTTTAAATATATTTTTCAATCGTTTTCATTGAACGCCTCCCAAACGATCGTACAGTCTGGCTGGAGCAAGGGCCTGCACTCATCGCGACAAATATCTGGGCGATAATGTGTCATGGCTCGATTACCAATTATACTATGCCTTTGTTTTATTAAGTTATTCGTAAAATGTGTTTTTAAAAAATTTTTTTTAGATCTACAATCGTGTTATTGTTGCCCAGAAAAGGTACAGTAAAGTATAGTATAGTTTTTTTCGGAGGCTCGTACACGTGCCTCCGCGAGATTCTATTCCCATCGCCGTCTACGCCGTTGATTTACATTGTCGAAACGTGAAGTGATATTGTACGATGACTTGACTAGACCTCGTCGAGGAATTCCAGACTTCGCCTAACTACTGCAACCGACGTAGACAAAAAAAAATATCCAAACAAGTGGTTAAGGGAAAAGAAGACAAAAAAACGTCTCGTGGGATTGGCAATGAACATTGCGATAGATGACTCCCAGAGAGCGAGAAATGGGCTCGATAAGTACAGTGGCAAAATGAGAGAACGAGTAGTTGATGATTTCTTTTTTCCCCATGGCAAGTTGACTTTCAAGACAAGATAAGGAAGGGCTATCGCGACGCGAGACTCGAGATGTAATTCAAACGGTTTTGACGGCGATCAGCCAATGTGAAAGGAGAAAGAAAAACAATTTCTTCCTTGTGTATCGCGCACGAAGACGCCCACGCTAATGGGCATTCCGTAAACTCTCGGCATAAAGTTATCCGAGACTCGCGAGACGTGCATGTTTATCGGTTGCCGCTTTTCTTTTTTTAATCCGCGTTTCTGGGTCGTCGTGCGTGCACGTGTGTTACATTTTATGATTCTGTTTGCGTGTTGGTTCGTGTGTGATTAATATATTAAATAAACTTCTCCGATGTAATTACGACTTAGCCTAGGCTTAGCGCGACTTAACATTAAGTAATTCCACTCGACGTGGAGGGGGGCGGATAGCCCTTGCACCACCCATGGCGGATCTAGGAGTCTATAATATAAAGGTGGGGGAGGGGGTGGGGCAGATAATTCTAAACCGGAAGTCCCGACATCGCGACAGGCCAGCTGCCGGTAGACGGTGACGTGTATTTTATCTATGTGTTTTCTCGGTCTCGTTTCTTCTCGATGTTCTATTCTATTCCGTATGTCGCGCGATATTCGTGTTTTTTTGTCGCTTTCGCTTACACATTTTCTAAAAATCGTTTCTCGAGTCTATGCGCGTGTCTCTCTGCTGCGTCGGTGCATTTAATCGCTTCGCTGCATTTTTTTCTTCTTTGTTTTTTCGTTCGTATCTCAATTAACTCGTTCGATAATTATTCGATTATTTTTCAAAGGTTCGTTGACTTGTGTCGCGCTTCTTTAATTTTTTCCGTCAGCGTTTCGAGCTTACACCTATTTTCAATAATCTTCAACTCGAGTTTCAGCGATGTTTTTTTTCTTCTTACAATCGAAGTGTGTCGTCGTAACTGCTGAGATATCATTTCTGTAGTCGCGTAGCGGATTTAGTTTTTGCGCATCGAATTACTATCGAGTTACGAGATTTTCTATTGTATTCTCATGTCAGAGAAAATATCGTCTATTCGTTTTGGGATCCGAGCGCGACGAGAGAATCGATGAAATTATATAAATTTTCTATCCAATGCCTATTGACGAAAATTATTCAAGTTAATTGTATTATATATTATTATTATTTATATCATTATTATATATATTTTTTGAGAGATTAAAAAAACCCTCGAGCTACGGACACGCGTGTACACTCAGAATTATTGAGACGACGATATATATATATAAAATCGAGCGACTCATGCGTGTGTCTCACGTTCGTAAATTTTTAGCGAATATTACGACACGTTGCTTAGATGATAGGTAAACTGAATATGATTTTTGTTGTTGTTTGTTTGTTTTGCGATGCTAAGAGAGATAGAGAGTGATGCGTCAAGCGATGAATAGACTTTCTTGACCCGTAGAACGCATTTTTTGTTTGTTTGTTAGATACACTATCCTTGCTTGTTTCTTCTGCTGCTGCTGCTGCTGGTTACATTTTATTAAACTTCAATTCTTCTTTTCTTCCGGGGAGAGACGAGCAATGGTTGTAACGCGGTTGTGAAGGCGACCTGCCGGGAATCTACGTCCCATCCTCGTCACCTGCAAAATAGCGAGAAATATTCCATTAATATCCTCAAAAATCAATCGTCACTAAAGTCAATTTAATAACACAATAATGATGAATAATAAATAATATCGAACATTGTAACATCTTTTTGGAGTCGGAAAGTGGTTAAAAAAATTGGTAAAGTTGTTTTGGTTGAAGGGATTGAAAAAAAAAAATTCTAACACATTTTCATTCCGAACTGTTATCTAGCAGATTTTTCTTTATTTTAGAGAAATGAGCTTCGGACTTGAACGTGAGAGTTTACCTTGATTAGACGCATATGTGGCTCACGAATGGGGCTGGGGCGTGCAGTGGTCCCGCTTGTCTCCCGCGGCGGCCGGTGGCTTTATAACGGGTTTCTCTTCGTTTACGGGGGTCGGCGGTGCGTCCTTTCGCGGTGGCATTCTCTCGTTTATCGCGTCCAGCCCCTTGGCCTCAGCGAACGACGTGATCTTGTGGTTCGGCGAGAAGCCTTGGAGCGCTGAAATTTTCAAGAGGCCATTAACATCCACTTTATTCTCGAACTCTCAGGATTTTCTCCCTGAGCGGATCCTGGAGGCTTTTTTCAAGAGGCTCATAATTCTTTATTATATCATACAGATGAATATAATAAATATATAGCCGACGATAACGAAATATTATCTTGCAAATATTTTTTTCATTGTTTATTTTGTTGTCGGTTCATTTGTGTCAAATTTTAAGGATCCAGAAAATTTCTTCTGAATATTATGAGCTTTATTATTTTTTTTAACGAGAATGATTGGTATGAAATTTTTTTCTTTATGTAATTTCTGGTCGAAATATTTAATTTTTAATTCGGATGTGACGAATTTTTGGTAAATCTACGAAACGAAAAATTGTAGGTTTTCGAATCCAATGGTCTGCAGCTATGATTATATTTCTTACCATTTTTAAGTGACGTCTTGCCGCCGGACAGTGCACCCAAGGGCAAAGCTCCAGTCGGTGTGAGACCTTTAAGCTGCAGGACACTCTCGCTTTCCTCCCTATAAATTATTGAAATGTAAAATTTTTTTTTTTTTGCCAAACAGTGTAAATTCAATAATAAATTTTTGCATGTGTCTTCTCTTCGGTTGGGCTGACCTGAGGACTGAGAATACTCGCGCCATTTTTCCAATCGCCCTGATCTTGTTCCTGATGACTTCCTTGCGAAGATTGGCTGCTGCACCTGTTTCGACAGAATAACCATTGGATATCTCGTACCACATTATAAATTTATCACCTTCGAAGGCGATGCAATTAATTCGAGAGTCAGAGTCGTCAAGATTAAATACCACATGTATATTAAATAAATGAATAAAAATTAAAAAAAAACATTGAATTTTTTTGTGGAAAGCTAAAATCGACTCGACGACTAATCACTCTCGTCGATAATAGTTTAATCGTATTTTCTAAAAAATAATAAATAATACTAGCGAGAATTCGAAAATTCAAGGCTGTGCGAAAATGTACTCGGTAACTGGAAACAAAAAATGTCAACCAATTTCGTCGGAGAACGTTGATGTTTTGAGAAAATTCGAGGACCACGGTCGTCCAAAATCTCCGCAATTTTGCTTCTTTCACCTTTTTTTTTTTTTTTAATCTCGCAAAAAAAAAGCGATGACATTTCGCGACAATTTTTTTTCCTATTTATTCACGTCACTCAGTTAAAATTTCGTTCAGCCTTAATTCTCATGATTTTTGGGCAACACTGAGGCAGCTTCCGTTCGCCGCGCAAACTTGATGGCGAATATAATCGTGACACGCGATACCGTGCAAAGCTTTTGTGTCATCGCTTACGCAATATGCAGTTAAAAAAAAAAATTTATTTAACAAAAAAAAAAAAATTAAATAAAATCTCAAATAAGTAGGCAAAAACAAAGCATGCACATGCGGGAAGAATCCGACTCACGGGTCAGATTTTTTTTTTCTTTCAATCCTACAGAAATTACTTGGCCGATTCGTACGGGTAAAATCCCTTACATTAGCGATTTTTTTTCGTCACCTGCAACGCTTTCGTTGCACATTTGGTACCACGATCGGGCTTTCTCAACTCCCGCTGATCCGCTCATTTTTTTTACGCTTAAGGTAATCCGACGAAATTTCGTTTCAGGGAAAAATACAAACATTTATTGATGGGATAAAAATCTAAAAAATCAGGCGCGTGAAAGGTGAACAATTGAGCAATTAACTATCAAAATTATTGTTTAACGAATTACTCGGCAACGCAACTACATACACATATATATTTAATTATACAATTGTCTTTGATTTTTGTGCAACTGGTCGAGGGATTTCGTCGTTCACGAATTTGTTAATAATATTTTGGAATTATTTTTATGCAAGATTTTTTTTCCTCGGCATCGCTCGATTACGCTCGATTATTTCGAAGGATTTTTATGCAATCAACTGTCTGCGATTGAATTTTATTTTTCTGAAACTTCTCGTGAAGCTAAAAAAAAAAATTCGGAGTATAAAAATCGAGTCCTCGGCGTCGTCGAACGACGACAAAATAAATCGGCTTTCCCGCATCGGGAAGCGGAAGGAGTAGACAATTGCGGAAGTCGCGTCGGCCGGGAAACTTCGATCGCGTGGGAAATTCGACGTGCGACTGTGGTTAATTGGTCGGCGCGGTGTCGCGGATCGTTCAAATTTCAAGGGTAATCGCACGCGTTAATTCCACCGCCGTTTCCGACCGATTTACAGGCTCGCAATTTCCCGATTAATTTTTTTCGACTATTTCACTATCTCGTGAGAACAAAAATGCTCCGAAAAAAAAAAATACACGTTCCCGCGTCTCTTATCGGATCGCCCTTTTCCATCCGAGATAAGACAATTTTTTAAATAGCCGAAAAAAATATTCCCGATTTTTTGCCGTATTATTATTTTCACATTTTTTTTTTCGAGCCGTAAACGGTACAACTGAAACTACAACAATAGACATTTATTCGAGCATACGACACGAACCTAAGAGGAATGAAATTCCATCTTTTGACCGAGTGTGAAGTTCGATGCTAGAGCTAGGCAAGGGCAGAAATTCACACGAGGCGAAAAGGCGATTTCTTCCTTTTATCCTACGGTTTTTTTTTTTTTTTTTTTTTCCTCGACTGTGTTAAAATTGAGCAGATATTTTTATGCCTGCAATTACGTAACGGGAGTAAATTTTTTTTACCCGGGAGTAAAAGTACTTTTGGATGACCGTGAATTGGTAAATTTTTACCCACCTTGCAGGCATAAAATATCGTCACTCCAGCACAGCCGTGGAGTAAATTATTATTATTATTATTTTTTTTTTTTTTTTTCGGTGGAAAAGATTTCACTGTCAATGGGGGGGGGGGGGGACGATATACAATATTTAACTGTGTCGACATTGTCTATAAATATTTACAATACGAATACTTTCTTGCTCTACTAAACTAACATTTATCAACGTGTATTCGAGCCTGGCACCGGGCGTACGAAATTCGTTCAACGACACGGAGCTCCGAGGATATTCGATGGAAAAAAAAAAAAAAAAAAAAACAAAAATTTATCTACCCAATGCGAAGAAAAAAAAAATGCAATTTTTTTTTTTTTTTTTTTTTTTTTTTCACACAGTGTCCGGAACTCCGTTCGTCACGTAATCTCGTGACCGCGCTACGACACAGTCTCCACCAACGTTCGTCACACTAATTCGCATTCTAATTATGTAACGAACAGGAAAAAAAAAATTAAACACAAAACTCACCGTACGCGGTTGATATTCGGGGCAGATTTCGGAGCCGGACCGTCGGGTTAGCACGTCGGGGTGGAACGGTGCGTTATAACGGTACCGCAGGTTTCCCGACGGCGACGGCACGGTCGCAAGTAAAAGGACAGAAGTACCAGTAATGTGAGAGCAGCATCAATGCGGCCGATTTTTTTTTTTTTTTTTTTTTTTTTCGTTCGTGGTCGGTGGATTTTTTTTTTTTTTTTTTTTTTTTTTTTTTTTTTTTTTTTCGTGACGGTGATGGTGGTGGTGATGGTACAGTATTCGGTAGTAGCGGTAGGTAGTAGAAGTGTAGTGGATAGGAAACAACACATAGAACAGACGAAAAAAACAAGTGCACAGCGTAAGTTGCATTCTCAAGCGTGTGCTATAAACAATTGTAATTTTTGTACGATATTAGAATGTTAATAATACGATATTGTAAATTTATCGGGGAAAGATGAAAACTGGTCGCTCTTGCGACGCGAGAGAGATTTGTTTGTTTTTGTTTTTGTTTTTTTTTTTAAATTTAATTTATCGTTATTATGGTCGGTCGACAATGAATTGTTGGTTTTGTAAATTTTATTTCGATGTGTACTGTGAAAAAAATTATATATATATATTTGAAATTTAATGAACCAATGTATTTTTCATTGAAGCTCATTCGAGTTTCGAGGGAAAGATTTTCGAATGCGACACGTCGGTTTTTTCTGTTTTTCAAATGATATTGAGTAAATTGAATTTACAATTAATTTTTACCGGAAAAAATGAATTTAACATTGTCGTTCAAGAGCGACCGAGTCCCTTCCAATCTAACATGTTTCCGTCTTTCTATCGTTATCCGTTGTCTCGATTTTTTTTTTTTTTTTTCACTTTCACTCTACAATGCACAATATATTTTCCCATCGTTTCTATTTTTTCTCTTTGATTTTTGCGCGCCTTTTGCGCGAGGCTCGGCTCTCTTTCCCCGGAAACAATTTGAAAGACGTTTTCTCTTTTTTTTTTTTTTTTTCTTTTCTTTTTTCGAATGTACCGTATTACTGAAAGCACAAGAATAATTCATTAGTGAGGAAAAACGGTGCACCGCCTGCGGCGAATACGTTTCGTGTGGCTTTGCCGTGCGATGATAAACCGCAAAGCTTCATCATCGGTGAATTAATTGCTGCACCGGAATCGCGAGCAAAGAAATCCCGCGGGGCTTCGAACCGGGCAAAATAAATGTAAAAAAAAAAAAATTAAAAAAAAATTAAAGAATGCTTGAAAAAAAAAAAAAAAAGAGGAAGAAAAAATCGCAGCAACTTGCAATCACAGAGAAACGAGTTTTCGTTAATTCGACAATTTCGCCTCGACTCGCGATCACCGACCGAGTCTAAGAGAGCCAATTAATTTTTTTTTTCATCGTCCAGATCGTTTATCGCCGCAGACTGTGCAACGGTGGTTGCTATGCTCGTCATACGAGTCCAAAGTCCACTTTGTCGACGATTATTCATTTTGAGTTGCTTACGAATTAATGTCGATTTTTTTTTTTTTTAAGGCACCGCAGATCAATCAGCTTCGCATAATTTCGTAAGACAAGCATTTGCGAGAACGTATCCTGGAAATGTGAATTTATAAAAAATTATTGTGCCGCGTTCAGCGATTTTTTAATCATCATTAATTCGTCAATGAAATACCGACATTGTTATTGGTGAAAATTAATATTTTCACCTACTTGAATTATTTCCAATTAGTTGGAATTTTTTTTAAACTCATGCGAAGCGAGCGCAAAGATTTTTTTCGACGACCGTCGGAGTGGCCTTTGAACTTCGACGATTTACTTCTATGATACATTAAGATACATAAGAATATAATGGTTATTGGTAATGGCTAAATTGTGCGTGCTGCACAACACTGCTACATAGAAGCTTCCTGAAAGAAAAAAAAATTTCAAAGACAAACCTCTCGCGAGAGAGAAATTTATTAATGAGGAAACATGGAGAAACGTGGAGGGTTCAAGGGCGAAATCTTCCTTCGTAATATTTTGATTCGGAACATTATTTTTCTCCGTAATAAACTGCTACTGAAAAAAAAAAAAAAAACGATAAAGAAAAACGGTTTTCCGTCCCTGACAATCCACATTCCTCGATAAACAAACTTTAGCGAGATATAAATAGTGAATCGAGCGACTCGTGTACAATTAAAATAGTAGATAATTATGATAATAATAATATCTTAGGGGTGAGATTAATCGTGCGCTGAGTATAAAAAATTTAAAAAATTAAAAAAAACAGAGACGAATGAACAAAAGAAAACGTATACAAAAACGAAGAAAACCATTAAAAAAAACAACGACAAAAAAAAAAAATGAAAACCGACAATTTCTTTTTCTCAATAAAAAATTAGAGGATTTTTTTAAAAAAATAAACCGAGGATGCAGTAAGTTACGAAGTGCAATGAGTAAAAAAACGTTACAGATAGGATTATCGAAAATTTCGACAGTACAGTGTGAACGAGATACTAACGATATCTACGAGATAAACTTTGTAGTATTTTATGTCGTGAGATAATTTTTTATTGTGGTTCGGTAAAAAAAAAAAAAAAAAAAAAATAATAATTCATCAACGGGCAATGAAAAAAAATTACCCGACTGTGTGTTAAATAATACGCACACTCGACCGGTGGAATAAAACGGTCACACCAAACAGGAAGCATACTCGTGGACAGGTGGAAATGGAATGGACGACACAAGAATTTAGAAGAAAGCGGAAGTAAGGTTTTTGGAGTATGGCAGAGTGGGCAAAACGGCCCCGTCACATTCCTCAGACACGAGATCTCGTTGGTTAATGTCCCGGGAAAAATTTTTACGTCTGGTCCGTCTTGCCCCGCTCTCTCTCTCTCTCACACAATAAACAAGATAAATTATTGTATTTCAACGTCGCGATTAATTTCTGTGGGAAAAATAGTGCAGAATTTACGGCGGGGACGAGGATGGCCGACGTAGCTGGAGCAGGAAAGTGTACGCAAAGTGGGCGGCCAAGTGGAAACGGACGGAGTTGTGCAGACACTCGGATGGAGAAAGAAAGGGTGAAAAAAAAAATTAAATAAAAATATGAGATTTCACGATCCGACGAAGACTCGAGAGTTCGAGTGTGTACTGTAAAAAAAAAAAAACAATTTTCTCGAAAATTAATTAACGGTATTGAAGGATTTTTATACACCGTTTAAAAATTTTTAAAAATAAAAAACAAAAGATTTAATAATTTTAATATCCGTCATTTTGACTCTCACGAGAGAGAGAGAGCAATGTAAATAAATGAATGTCCACAAAATTTCATGACCAGGCACAACAATAAATTATGCAGAGAAAACAGAATAAAAAATAAAATTGTGATTTTCGTTACTCACAATGGAAAACCAAAATTTGCAATGCGAGAAAATTATGTGAAGATCGTATCGACGATTTGAAAATTTAGTTCCATCTACTCAGTCGTATAATGGGAGAATATATTGATTAGATACGACGAACGTTTATCTGTGTCTCTTCATGGCTCGTCCGGGATGATTAAAGTGGGTTAAATACTAAAATGGCTTAAAGTCTCTTTTTCAATTTTTCCCCCCCCCCCCCAAGGAAGGACAGTGGTCCATTCGTGTAAATTAGATTTGCTCGACGGGAGGCAAGAGTGAACAAAAGTGATAGAAAGTGGGACGAGACAGCTGGAGGAGAATCCGGAGCTTTTCGAAGCATCCGGCTTGCGGCCCGGGCACGGTCGCTGAAGAGCGAGCGCGCATGAGTTCAAACCCCGGATCTCTCTCTGTTTCTCACCCCCGTTACTCTCGAAGGGGTTGATCGATGCCCGCGGCTCGCGACCTTCCTCTTATCTCGCGAAACTCCTGGCATTGCGTTGCGCTTAATCGATTGGGCGAATCGTGGCTCACCGCACCCGGCCAGTACTGGCAACATTTACTCGCAGCGATTAATATATTTATATACACGTACACATATAAATATAAATATATATGTGCGATTATATGCATACGTGCATAGAAGTAAGGGGGTTTTTGGCGCGGTCTTGGAATATGACGAGGCTCGGTGGCCGGAAAATTCCGAGAGATAAATAGACGGTTGAATAAGATGAAAATGCAATTGACGGTTGGACGATAAAAATTTGGGAAAATTTCTGTCGCTCGGAAAAATCGTCGAGTTAACGTACGATTTTTTTTTACGAACATTTTCGTTTTACAGATGTTTTCTAAAAATAAATTGCAATGGGTTTCGATAAGCGCAATTTGAAAAAAAAAAAAAAAAAAAAGAAAAGAAAAAAAAAACCAAACAATTCAGCAATTAGTAAACTGTCGGCGTAGGCGGGTAAATCGATGGAGAAGTACAAACGCATACCAGGGTGTGGGAAATCGGGGAGGGAAGAGCCAACTTTTTTTTTTTTTTTTTTTTTTTAATATAAAAAATTTAATTTCATTCAAGAAGCGTTTATTCAAGAGATAGAGATAGATTGTGTGAGTATGTCGTGTGTGGG
This sequence comes from Listrodromus nycthemerus, assembly GCA_963978505.1. Lineage (NCBI taxonomy): Eukaryota > Metazoa > Arthropoda > Insecta > Hymenoptera > Ichneumonidae > Listrodromus > Listrodromus nycthemerus. The sequence goes on along the minus strand of OZ021682.1, from coordinate 1,531,446 downwards.
TGGGTGTGTGTGTGTGTGTGTGTTTGTAGGGGAAACGAATGTGTTAACGCGAGCAGCGCAATGTGTAAAGAGTAATTGTTGCGTTCAGTGGTATTCATATTGTGAGAATTATATTAAATATGTCGATTAATGTTGTGCTAATATGAAACGAAAGTTATTTTTTAATAAATTCAAAGGAGAACGATGACAATATCAAATTTTACCAAAGGTATAAAAATGTGAATTTCAAATCGGCTATCGATGCAGTAGTAGTTACTTTGCATTTGCTAATTTTCATTATTTTACGATGTAGTAATTTATTAAAGAAATAAAAACTGACAAACGAAGCGAGTAGAAAAATAACGTGCCGATTCGCCCGGAACGTTCGTGACGAAGTCGCGCTGCTGCCACCAATTTGTATAACTATTGTTGAAAAAAAAAAAAAAAAAATACAATTTTTACAATAAGGAGGAAAAATTTATAACGATTAAAAAAATTGGATCCTGCACTTATCGATCTTCGAGAATGGAATTAATGCTGATTTTACGTTAATCTCCTATTTGATCGGTCACTTCTAAATTGAAAAAAGAATTTAAACCAAATTAATAAATAGGACGAAGACACGATGCTCTGCAGTTGGAGAACATATTTTGTTGGGTCGGGCCAGGAAACGAAAAAAAAAAAATGAAAAACTAGTAAAACACGAATAGTATAAAGACGTTTGGATTTACAGCTCGCGACATAAATTTACAGATAAGACACTTTACTTGGACAACGTTGAGATGAGATAGTACGAGTAAGCGATTTACAAAAAAAAAATTTAAAAAAAAAAAAATCTGTATGTATTTTTTTGTTGTAATTATTGAGACGACAGGTGCAAAGCTCGAGGTCCAGCAGAACGACGAACGACAATGACTCGGAACGTGACCGCGCGGAAAAGAACACTGACACTGATGGTCTCAGGTTTAAAGCCAACGTACAGGACTTATTATCATAGATGTGATTGAGTGAACAAAATACTATGATAAATATTAAAAACAAAATGCAAAAACAGAAAGAAAAATCGAAACAAAAAAACAAATAGAAAAAAAAAATTAAATAAACAGAATACCAATCGTTTAATTTCGTTCCTAAATCACGTTTTGTTTGCGTTAATTTGCGTTTCTCAAGTAAGTCTTCAGGCGGACTTACCATTCTTTTTTTGGACAACGACTTTGGCTGCGACTTAACGGGGTTGAGTTTGCCGGTATCAATGGAGTTTTGAGTGGTAGTAGTAGAAGTAGTAGAAGTAGTAGAGGTAGTAGTAGCATAGTGTCGTGCCGATATAGGAGGAGTCCAAGGCCAGTGTGATTGACACAAATATAATAGAGAAGGAGTACGATAAAAGACAATCAGTGCATTTTTCGGGGTACGAGGCTGTTTTTCTTCCTTCTTTCATACTACGTTTTCTTCCATACTCTCGCTCGTAATGCTCAATTTTAACTTTTTCATTAAACACCGTATGAAAATGTCTTAATTTTTTTATTTATATTTTTTTAGTATATATATATTTTTTTTTTAAATCTTTTGCGACAATACGGGACCAATGTGACATTACGAGAATTTTTGTATGGACAACTATGAGTTTGCGGGGATGACTTGAGGACGAGGGCCCGATCAAATTTCATGAATTTTTCCGTCTGGATATCATTGAATATTAATTTTTTTTCATATATATTTTTTTTAATTTTATAATGGACCTTTTTTTTTTCCTTCAGGAACGTTCGTTACTCCAAGGGAGTTACAATTAGAGTGAAGAATGGGTCTCCGATGAAAAGAGGTTTAACGAAGAGTTCCTCTTTGGCGCTTTGCCGCCCAACTCTCGAACGGAGCTCTCGCTCTAGTCCGCGAATCACGACCGAAATAATCGCGGACGTAATCGCATCATCCGCGGAACGAGATTGTCGGAGCGATTTCAATTTCCCGCTTAATACGTCGGTCCCAACGGCTATGACGTCGTTCGCCGTTGGAACGTTAAGGCGACGTGAAAATGTCTACTGTTGCCGGACTCGGTCGGTAACGAAAACTGTAATGAACGGCATTCGACATGGTAAAATTTCACGAGAAAGCAAAGTATTCGCAGATGAAAAATCGATATTTTTATTTAATCCCAAATGCCAATAATTTTGCATGACGCCGATTTGAAAAATGTAACTATATTTCAGGTACTCGTCTGTAACGTTCCATATGTTTCACCTCGCCTTGAACGAAGGAATTTTTTAAGTGAAGAAAACCGGCCATTTAATCGGGGAAATTCGATCGAGACCTCTGTGCGATATGTTTATGCATGAAACGAAAATACGTCACTACAAAAGTCGCATAAATAAATCAACGATTCATAAATAAAAAAATTAATACATTTATATGTATATATATATATATGTGACAAATTATTTGATCAAAGGGGCTACGAAAAACCGATTGAATGATATATGGATAGAAAAAAATATTTTGGAAAAAAAATAAAAATAAAACGATTATTCGATTTTTCGTTGAACGAGCGTTCCATGCCGGATATCGTCTCGTTTGTTGGAACGATGTTGGGCGACCGTTTCGACAAACGTTCGATTACTCCTCGTTAAATGTTACTGTATATAATACATATATAGTTATGAAGGAGTGAGATATCGAAAGAATCCAAGATAGCTAAAATTCGGTGTGAATATGTTGAAAATTTCAGGCTGTGTGTGTCGTTGCAAATTCATTGATTAAAATGTATATATTCATACAGAGTATCGTAAATAGAAGTAGCTGTAAAAAAAAAAAAATTATAAAATAAAAAAAAATCAAAAATATCGAAAGTCCTTCGTGTTTCGAGAAACATTGAATTCTTCCTCGGTACGCGAAGCTAGATTTACAAGTGGTGCAGTGGACATGTCAATTAAATTTAAAAAACCGGAGTAGGGTACGGGGTGTTTCGTGATCGTGACGGGGTGACGTTTTGTGGTATTGTGTCTTCGTAATATGGCGCATATAGGGTATGAAAAATATAAAATAGAAACTCGACACACTTATGTAAACAAAAAAAAGATGTGAATAAAGTAAAGAAAATTCTATGTAGCGAAATATAACAGTATAGGAACGAAAAATCAATGATAATGGGAAGCTCTCGGTATAATGTGGCGATTATTTTTTTTTTACGTAAATATAAATCGTGTGACGCTTTCTTACCATCTGTCCGTGCGGCGTGTAAAATGAAAAAAAAAGAGAATAATATTTTCGCACTTTAGAAACTGTTTTTCTGTTGATATTATAAATTTTTTAGGGCCCGGGGGGGATTTTTTGATGAAATATGTTACACGACCACGATATCTTAAATTCTCAGACTATCGGACAGTTGCAAAGATATTTTCATTAATTGACTCGATTGGCTCAATCTTGGGTTGCACGGGAGGGAAATTTCATTTGAATTCCGTTCGAAAAATTTCATTGGGAACCGTGTAATATTAATTTCGTACGAAAATAATTGACAACGGATATTACCTTCCTCGAGGGCGTCGTCGCCATCGCTCATGAGCTCGTCGTCGGAGCAAATGTTCAATACGTTAACCAACATCTCCGTCACTGTAAAAAAAAGGTCAAATGAGATATTTATCATTCGTGGTAAAAAATGAATAAATAAATAAAAATAAAAGAAAAAAAAATCGTTAACGTAAAATATAAAAATTTTTATAAGAAAACATGTGGAGACATTTCTTCAATTAGAAAATCAGAAAATTAATTTTGTATTGATAAATTCTAAAACTCACCTTTCTCGCCTACGAAAGGCAGAGACCACGTGAAAACATCCATGAAATTGGGCAACCAGTAGGGATGGGGCGAGCAGTTGAATTGCCTGATGTTCATCACGTTGTTTTCGTACTTGAGCACGGCCGCCTGTTGCCAATGGTAAAATTAGTTTTCGAGAACAAATCATCAAATGAATTCTTTTGCGCAAAAAAAAAAAAAAAAGAAATATCAAAGTACGACGAACGTTCACCAAGTGCGCGACCAAAATTACCAAAGCAAACATTATCTCGATTGTTCTCGAGGCTCTCGCCTTTCGGAAACAATGCAGAGTGAAGTGGGGGCAAAATGAATTTTTCTAAATCAATACGTTTTGCCCCACCTCAGAGTGGAAGAACGGCTTTGAACGGTGAAAAAAAAAAAAAAAAAAAAAAAAAAAAAAAAAACCGAATGCACTGTGAATTCTCACCTTGTTGTTGTAGACGTCGAGGTAATTGGGCGCGCTGAAAATGGTGATGAGCGACGGGAAGCCCGTCGTCTGCGATTTTCGGTACATTCGATAGCCGGCATCCTGCGCCTCGTGCGCCCTAATAATACTCAGGAGGCTGTTGTTCTGCAGAAAGTCACAGCACGCCGCGTAACTGCAATGTCAATTAAAAAAATAAATAAAAATAAATAATCAGATAAAATTAATTATCGTTCCATTAAAAAAAAAAAAAAAACATCGACAATTGTTATACAGAGGACGAATATGTGAGCCATTCGAGGGAGAACTTTGTGCTCTCGACAAATATTGTCCAATGATTTTTAGACCGTAACATGAAACCTCGCCCGTATCCTCATTCTCCCCCTTTGTCCGACGTTTCCTTGAGTGACGGTGAAGTGGGGCAAATCGGACCCGTCTACTCGAGACGTTTTTTTTTTTTTTTTTTTTCAAATGGCTCCAAAAATCTAAAGACACAAAAAAAAAAAAAATCTTTCCAGATGTGTGTTATCGAAGCTTGGGGAATTTTTTTTTTTTTTTACCCCACGAAGATAAAATAAAAATCGTCGTGGCCCGAGTTTTTCGTTACGAGACTCGGGTAATTTTTCGTAATGGTCTGAGCTTTATGGCTCCAAAAGCTTTGGGTTGACGCTGAAACACTTGATGCCTCGTAAAAGCTCCAGCGACGGCGAGAAAGAGGGATGGAAACGGTTCCGGCCGATACAACGGCACCCACGTTTCTCATTTCATTCGAACTCGTAAACGCTTGACCCTCTTTTTCGCATCGCCGTTTTACCGCTATATTCACGCTTTTCCTCGCCGATCGAACGCTCCCGGAACTCTCTTTGTTATTTCTTTGAGCCGATGGGGTAGACGCAAACGAAATGGAACGAAAATGGACCACCGGGGCAAAATGGACCACCTGCATCTCATCTATACGAGACGCGGATGTAAACATTTCTGAACGCAGTCCGTTTTGCCCCGTGCACCATTCACCAACAAGCGTGTCTTCGATGAGGAAAAATCCTCGACGAGATATCGCCGTTTTTTTTCGTCGACGACCACGTGGTTTTTTTAGATTGTCAATCTATAATTGTCGTATTTCCGGCACGACGTTACTTCCGGTCGGAAAAAAATAAATAAATTTTTGCTAAATGAGATTTCACTCGCCGTTAAAAAAAATTATTTCCAAACCGGAAGTGGAAACGTTTTTGTGGGTTTATTTATTTTTTTTTTTTTTTAAATTAATGGTCGCTTTGAAGGATGGAGTAAAAATCGGAGACTCGCGGTTGCAAGTTCGGTTGTTCTGCCTGTGCGGCGATGATTCACGTGGATTTACGGTTAATTCTTCGAGGATGATTTTAATTTGCAGTTTGTCGCGAGCGCGCCCTGGGCGATGTTTTCCCTCGGCGATTAACTTTCCGCCACGAGGCTCGTGGCGGAAAGGTTCGAGCGTCGAGTCGAGAGAGCGGAGCACGAAATCGTAGCGCGTTCGGATATCGCGCACGTGTCGCATAACGAAACCGCGCACATTTATCCTATCGGGCTGCATGCATTCTTTACGTCTGTAATTTCCCACGGGACGAACAGGGTATCGTGTGCATGGGCGATGGGGTGGGAAGCAGCGGGGATCAATTTTCGCTCTCCGGTCTCGTCGAGAGATCCCTCGACCCAATCCGATTGATACAGGATATCTCTTCTCCTCGCTCATCTATCTCGGTTTAATTGGGCCGACCGGATACACCGAGACAAATCTTTCGCGGATATCATGGCCGGGCTTTTTTTTTTTTTTTTTTCTCCCTTGGATTTATCGTCGCTCCGACTAATCGAGTCTTTATCCGGACTTTTTTCATGCGGCACATTTTTTTTTTTAATTTAATTTTTATTTTTTTAAATATAAGTTTATGTTCAACGATGGTATTATATGTATGATAAAATAATAAAATGTTGTATTTTATGAATGGATCTTGATTTTTTAAAATTGTCAAGGTGTCGAGAATTTTTTTGTTTTTGTTTTTGTTTTTTTTTTTTTTTCCGATAGAATTTTTATGCTCGAAATTTTTACACGCCATTAAACCGTTCGAGTTTCGAGCTTCTTCTTTATTAGAAAAATAATAATAATAATAATAATAATTTTTCGTATGCGGATTGAAAGTTTGTTTTCCAAGGTATTTTTTGTTATGCGCTGGGTAAACCTTTGGGTTTTTCAAATTGTATTTACGTTACCGTCTTTTAATAAAAAAAAAATCCAAAACAATTTTCAATTTTTTATTATAATTAATCCAGCTCTTATTTATCGGTGGAAATGTCGGTCCCGAAATATCCTTCCTGATCGGAGCTCGACTGTATCTCAATAAAAAAATTCACTAAAGAATTATCTTCAATTTATATTTTCTAAAAAATATCATTAAAATTATTAATATTATAAAGCTATTATGAAAAAAAAAAAAAATTCTTCCAATTCTCCATTGTTTCCATACCGAAAAAATTCGCTTTTGAAATTTAAAGTGTGTCCATTTTTTTACTCACGCGGACGTATCCGATCTTATTCCTTCCGGGAGTAATACGTGCGAATTGCGGTACGGCGCACATTATCGGTTCGATCGGCCGACGCATTCAGGTCGCACATCTAACCGTTCATGGCCTTTGTTGATGCCGATGACGATGATTCGTCGCCCGTTCGTCGCGTTGTAATTTATAAACGCTGTGTTAACGCTGAAATCCTCTTATCGCGAGGCTCGGCCCGAGGTAAAATTATCGCGGACGCAATGGACGCGCGCACACGGGAGTTATCCCTCTTTCAGGGTGTTCGGAACGTCGGTGCTCTGGCTATCGTGCTTGTTGGCCGCAAGTTTTGCCACGGTCCGACCTCGCGTGCAACGAGCTGAAGGAAAAAAAAAAAAAAAAAGAAAAAAAAATCGAGGGTCGCCGGGCGATGGGGGAGGATCGAGCCGTTGGAGGGGCTTCGATCGCTTCTACGCACCCTTTTGCGCCCCAAAATTCTGCACCGTACCTCTTTCAATTTTTTCAATTTTTTTTTTAAGATAAAATAAGATTTACCAATTTCGAAGGAGTTCGAAAATGTTTTTTTTCACAAGAATATCCTTGATGAGTTTTTTTTTTGCAGTAGAACCGCGAATTTTCGGTTGTCGTTTGATTCGATTTTTATTCGTGAGCCTCATCGATTTTTGGAGTAATTCGTAGACTCAATTTTTTTTTTCCAATTTCCAACGACCATTTACAATTCTCCCCATTTTTACAAACTTGTGGCGAGGAGAAGGCTCTTTGATTCGCACAAAAAAAAATGTACCTCAATTTCGGAGCTCATGGAAATGGATCGGAGCGCGGCGATTCTCGAGCTCGGGGGTAGCAGCGAGGGTGTTTGGCGGTAACGCTGAGGGCGAGTCGGCAATTTCGCACGGTTATAACTGACCTCGCCCAACGAGCGTGAGAAATATTCGTGCCAAGGCGAGGCAAGGTCTCTCCGGCTATACTTTCCATTGCTATATATATATGAGCGAGTGTTATATCACTGGCTCAAACTGTTATGCACCGTTCCAATGATGTGCATACGTTAACCCACTATCTTGCGGTCGGAGAAGTCTTCGTGCGGCCGCGATGGCTCTCGGTGCAGGAAAATCTCTCCCGCATTTTCGAGGCATAAACCTGGGCTTGTCTCGGTTTGCCCGCCAGCTTGGCCCCGTTTCGCCCGCGACGACGATTGATGTTCCTTTCCTCGCCTTGCTTAACGCGACCACCTTGCCGACTGGGTTTGCTCCACGCTCGCCGAACAGCCTTGTCGCCTCCTCACGGCCAATTTAACCCGCGACTGCTGTGAACTGACTCAGTGCTCGCGGACCGCAAGTACAGACGGAGAGGATGCTGCGAAAATTATAATACTGGATGAAAAAAAAATTAAATTAAAATAAATAAAATCGATGGTAAGGCGTCGGGGAAAATTTCACGATACATTATTTTACGTTATTGTAATTGTGAAGAGCTGCGAGGAGCTTGATGATTTACGAGAAAATAATTACTCCTGTTCTATAATAATTTTACTCCGAAATTCAGAATCATTTGAAAAATTATTTTCGGATCGTAATTGTGTAAATGAGTACTTCATAAATTAACCTTCGAGTGGAAGATATTAATTGTAAATATGATAGATCGATATGTGAATTTTTTTTTAATTCGGCAATTGTTTGCCTGTATTTCAATGTGTATGAAATGTTCTAAAAATTTCAATAAAAAATAAATAACTTTTTCACTATTGAGCCTGAAACTATATCTGTGCTGGCGAATATTTACGTTATCAATAGTGTTTCCTCGTGGAACATTGTCATTTTTTCAAGTCACTCATCACCGTCTTCTCGATCGGTTGACTTTTTTTTTTTTATTCGTGCGATTTCTGGAACTCGTTACTTTCGCTTCGACTGTTCCGGCTCGTTCTCATCGAGCTTCGACTTCGAGCAATTTTTTTTTTTTTTTTTTTATAGACAGAAAGGATAAAACCGCCGTCGACTTTTTCCATTATCTCGAACGACTCGATTCTCATTTCGTTCCGCAGCCCTCGCCGTCTTTTCTCTCGACCGTAGGCCGGTATTTAATTTCCTCGGAGACACGGACATCGTTTTTATCCGATTGGCTGAATATATGTGCAGCTTCGTTCGATGATACAACTTCGTCCTGCGAGCTTCACTGCTCCCGACAGGTTCAAAGGAGTCGGGAAACCCGGCGAACAATCCTCGTTGCAGTCTCTTCGGGGTCATCTTTCCGTTTCGAAGCTTCCTGGCTAGACGACATTCACACGCTGCCGAGTTACTCCAATCTTCCGGTGTTTCCTTTCGATTTGTGACCGGCCTCGTGACGACGGTGGAAATGTCAATGGCGAGACAAAAAACGACGCTCTCTCCTGATCCATCAGCAATTTCACCCTACTAATTTAATCAATATTATTATTATTATTATTATTATTTAATTTCACTCGAACTTTTTTCGGCCGACAATTCGCATTTCGTCGTGAATTCTGGAACTTTTCGAAAAATTATTTTGGGAATTGGAGTGCCGTTTTTGCGTATCGGTGAGAGTCTGGGTTTTTATTTTGCTACCATCGAACGGGGCGACTAAGAACTCGGTCCGACGGAAGTTTCGTCACGAGCTGATGCGTTTAATATTCGTGCGAGTTTATTAAGGTGGTTCAGTGAAGTTTTAATTTTTTTTTTTTTTTTTTTTTTAATGGATGAATAATTGATTATTTTACTGACCTGTAGAAGTAAGAACAACCCCTGACGCTATTGTGGGAAAAGTGTTCGGCGTTTTTCTCGTTTCCAAAGTCCTCGAGCGGATCCGACCAGAGTAGATCGCACATCGGACCGAATGCCGGTGGCTCTTTGAACCTGTCCAACTGAAACAAACAATATTAACGTTGCGTTAAAACATTATCAAGCTAAATTATTTTTGTATACTGAGCGAGGCACATTCGGGGCGAATCCGTTTTTGCGTTTTGTGAAGAAATTACGAAGATGATTTGTAAATTTGTAAATTTGTAAATTTATAAATTTGTAAATTTGTAAATTTGTAAGTTTGTAAACTTGTCAATTTGTAAATTTGTCAATTTGTAAATTCGTAAATTTCCAAATATCCAAATTTCCGATTTACCAAATTTTAAAATTTTAAAATTTCCATATTTCCAAATGTCCAAATTTCCGAATTTCCAGATTTCCAAATTTCCCAATTTACCCTCAAAATAATTTCTCCTCGTTAGTCGAATATCACGCGGGTTTTTTTTTTTTTTCATTTCGGATTGGTTCGATACATTTACGACATGTTGTCATTGCGTGAAGTTACACAAAGTAATAGCTTTCCTGCGGAGCCTACTTTAACGTGGCGAACCTTCTGACAAACGTTATATGTAATTGTAGATACACTCCAAGTTTTCCTTCGCCCCTCTTGTCGCTCTGCAAATAGCCGCGAGTACTAATTAGTTCATATAGAGGAGCACACAGTGTCGTCGTTGTTGCGGCCATTTCTATCCGTGGTGTTTTCCTCCTTATTTATAAACTCGAATGCTCTGTGTGTGTGTGTGTGTGTGTTTGTTATTCCGATTAAACCATGGATGCGAGGCTTGCACAGAGGAACCGCGTCGACGAAACCGCCGAGCCGTTGTTGGCTAAGATTTAATATTGAGTCTGCGGACTACGAGGGTGACGCAGCAACGCGACGACACAAATATACGTCTAATCTTAATCTCGTCGCCCCACTGTAATCCACAAACCGACAGTCACACGGAGTGTCGAGTAAATATTTTTCGACCTCTCCAAATCGCTCGATTTACCCCTCAAAATTCACCGAAAGTCCGACCACGATTTTCACACACACAATGCACTTTTATTTTCGAGCTCGAAGTAGATTTCCATCTGCGGAAAACGGAAACGAAATGTCGAACGTCAATGCGATGAACAAAAATTAAATTCGACCAAGAAATGAAAAAAAAAAAAAAAAAAAAAAAAAAAAAAAAAAAAAAACCTACTGATTTACTCCAACTAATGATTCGTGTTAAAAAATTAGATTAAATCATGGAAACTCAATTTTACAATGCAATTCAACGAATCTTTGATGCATTTTTCCCCCCATTGATACGTCCACATTTTTAACGCCCTTTTACTCCACTGTTCCGTTTTGCCCCACTGTTCCATTTTTTGCTCCGCCATCTCGTACGCTCTATTTAATAATAATGAGCGATAAACTCGCGAGTCAAGACGTCCCTTGCGATGACAATCTTGTGTTTGATTACCTCAGTTCGTCGACTGCTCATTGCTCGCATGTACTTATAGTTCAGCGAGCAGTTGCACCAGGTGATGAAGCTATAAAGACGCGATACAGCGAGCGTGAATATGCGCGCATTGAAACTGCAGTGCTCTCGTCATTAGAGAGATGGGTTTGCGTGTTCACCATCGCGGATCCATGGAGGGTTAATGAGGAGGGTTTGCGACCGATGTTGATGGACTCTCCGTTAACCGGAAAGACACACATCGATAAACGATGGAATGGGACGACGAATTGGGTTACGGTAGATCAACGACAAGACCATCGCCTTTGATTATCCACTCGACGACTCGAATCAGCCTAGAAATGACTCCCAATCGAAGTCGCTCCACTGATTAATGGAAACTGATTCGAGAAATGACGTTGCACTTGAGTTCGCATCAAACTCATCGGCATTTAGGATTCGAATATGGCAAAAGCCTCGGATCCAAGTCTTTGACCGTAACAAAATGAGTTCCGAATTATCATCGAATTCCAGATGATGTTCAAGTTGGAGCGTAAGACGTTGAGTCCAGAACGAGGATCAGGCCAAACGTTGATCCCAAGTTCCATCTCACGAGTCATCGTCGTTCGCACTAACGTCTTGAAATTCCACTTTGGAATTGTGATCTCCTCGAACGAGGCCAAGTGCTTCGTTTAGTGCACTTTTAATTTCTACATTATCCACTCTGACGATCCTCTACCAGGGAGATAAAGGCTGGAAGGGTTTTTCCTCGCGTGGTCGGAAAATTGTGCTCGCGACCGACTCCGTCAACCGTCTCACAGCTCGTTTCGCATCTGGCGGCTCGGAGACATAAGTCTCTCGAAGCGAGGGAAGGAAAACTCGTAAAGGATATGCAACGAAGCCTTGATTCTCGACTGTTGCTCCACCGAGTGAACGTCGTTAAGAATCTAGCTCCGCGTCGTTTTGATCTGCTCTGGCGTTCCGTCTGCGTGTTTCCTTCCGATGCTCCACGACCGAAACGGACGAAACCCACTTCGGCGAGTGTTATATTCCAGCGTACTCGAGGCCAGAGACACGGACAATTTAGCAACTGGCGCCCAATTGGGTTTACGTGGTGGACGACGCGTTGGAAGAAAGTCTCACCGAATCCCCGGCCACGTCCTGGTCCAACTAGGAAGACGACAACGACGCAACCGGCTGGGCGATTCACCGTCCCGTAATTCTCTATTCAGCCATCCAAACCATTGGGTAACTGCAGTCTTCTCTTCCATTAATCCTCATTTCAGGCCTATCAGGACTGTTCAGGCATATCGTGTATCACAATTGAGGCGCGCGGGCGGAACACGCGCCATTCTTGATTCCTAAGACGCGAGAGCTCGTCGCTTCTGTGCGACATCAGCGGAATGGACACGGACTTGGCAGAGTTGCGAGACACGGAGAACCGCTAGGAAAAATCAAGATTGTCTTCCCATTGCCGGAAGCTGGAAACGATGATTTTCCTTGTCCTCTGAGGTCCCGAATCTGAGGACGAATCATCGTTTTGTTTCACCGACTTCAATATTTGACAAAAAAATATGTCTTCCAGATGAGAAGAGTCTACCGTTTGGGTCGGATGAGAGTTTTCGCGATTCCGACGGAGCTTGGCGCGAAGCGTTGGCCAGATCGAAACGCGGCTGCGACGGAGCTTTCCGGCGAAGGATGAGCCACGAAGGAAAGAACGGAGACGCGGATGTCTGAGCTTCCAACGCGGACCAGCTCGCGTCTGGTCGTTCAACCGTTTGGTATTCATATCGCTCCGGGTCTCTCAGACAAAACCTCGTCTCTTGCACAAACCCTCGGAATAATACATGCCGAAGGGTCCTCCAAGTCCCCCCCCCCGAAGAAGTTCGAACCACCGTTGCCTCATAAATAACTTCCGGATGGTTCGCAACCATCTTCTTCCGGAATCCTGCCGGGACTCTTCCGCGTCGTTCTTTGATGTCGTGTTTTTTTTTCTCGCTCATACAAGCTGGATTCCTCGGCCGGACAGCGAGGCTCATCGACCGAGGGCTTCGAACTTTCGCGATTTCGAATATCAGAGACGAATTTTCGATCCAAAGTTCCAACCCAAATCCGAATTCAAATTCGATTCAGTCACACTTTGAATTTCGCTCCACGTTCGAGTTTAATTTCGAGCTGGACCCCGACAATCCCGATAAGAAATTCGATTGCATCTTCACTCGGATCCCAACTTCGCACTGACAAATCACAAATCGACCTTTGGGAATTTTTTTTTTTGTTTTTTTTTTTAGTACAATCGGACAAATCGGATTGTCGCAAATGGCGCGAAACAAGGAAAATACCCAAAATAATCGCACGTAGCGTTCGAGGAGAAAAGAAAAAAAGGCATTGAGGTGGAGGAAAGCGTGGGAGGAACAAATGGGAAATGAGAGAAGAAAAGGAACGAGTGGAAGTGTCTGTACGTGGGCAGCGAGCTCCAGAAGTACTTCCAGGTGCAACTGGAAGTATATACTTTGCGAAAGTAGAGGGTGCAGCGGTCCGAGGAGGATCGTGCGAGAAAAGAGCGGGTATTCGTCGAAGCGTTAAGGAGCCCCGCCAGCGTTAGCGTTCACGACTCCGGGGTGGGGAAAAAAGCTTCGAAGCTCGTGGAACACGTACCGAACGTTGCATATACGCTTGCCACACAAACGGAATGATAACTTCGGATGAAAAGAGGGTTAGTTCTTTGGATCGACATAGTTAAGATTATGTAAGTTGTATTTTGTATATATATATATATATATATATATATATTAGGGTGGGTAAAAAAAATGGCTTATTTGTTTTTTTTTTTTTTTTACAAATGACACGGAAAAATGGGTTGCTCGACACCTTAAAAAAATTCTCACCAAGCATGATGAGCTCTTAATTTCAATAGGAAAAAAATTCATACCTCATAATTCACTGATTGAACAAAAAAATGTTCCGAGAGAATTTTTTTGGGAAATATATATATATATATATATTTTTTTTGTGGGGTATTTTCTTGGTATCTCGTACCTCGTCGGGACAATAATTGTGATCGATTGAATTTTTTCGATTTTTATGAGTCGATTGTTTTGACGATTTTTTTTTTTTTTTTTGGACGTGAAGAAAAAAATAAAAAAATTTAATCGATGACACTAGTTTGTTTTGTTCCGCGGGTTCATTTTGCCCCGCTCCGCGGGGAGATAGATATCAGTGTGTGTGTGTGTGTGTGTGTACGCGTGCGATACGTAGCGTAGGTGGAACGATCGATAGAGCAGGTGGCAGCACATAGGGTTGTCTGGTTGGCTTCCGGCTCCGAGTTCTCTTCGATAACGAACGCGCCGCTGATGCTTCGACTGATCCGAGTGCGAGGAGTTTCGCTTCCATCGGGCAAAAACCTCCTCGTCTCTCTTCGCCCGGACCCGCTAACGAAATTCCATCGCGACCCTGTCTCTGAGACAATTCTCTGTTTTCGCGATTTATCTACGATTTTCCCACATTTTTTCCTCATTTATTAATCGCAAAATTGTTCGCGCATTTTCCGTTCTCGAGTCTGCTCCATTTTTTTTTTTTTTTTTTTTTTTTTTTTTTTTTTTTTCCCCGGACCCTCGCATCGAATTAGTGGTTCAATTTGCCCAACAAAAATTACATCGATTCAAGATTGTCGGACCGAAAGAGTTTTATATCTACATTGACGGATTACTTAGAGTCGAATTTTTTTAAATTGATCAATTGATCGATGGTTTTTTTTTTTTTTTTTTTTTACTCACTTTGCGTATGTCTTCTAAATGATGAATCTCTGGCGAGAGGCCACCGTGGACGCACAAAAACTGTTGGTTCATGAGGGCCGCTAATGGTAAGCAGTCGAATGCATCCATACAGGCGTCGTACACCCTCTCCGAGTATTTTATTTTGCCTGAAAAAAACAACAAAAAATTAGGAAAAATATGAATGGATGATTCTCAAATAGCTGTGATTTTTTACGTCTAGTACTTGATTTATTGTTTGACATGGTTTTTTTTTTTTTTTTTATAAAAAAATGATAATTATGATAAATTCGATAGTGTTTTACTGTCGACAATGTATATCGAAGCATATTTATTCATGGGTCACGAATAATTTGCAAAATTCTATCGAAAATGTGAGTACCGTGGATGTCAGTACCATGGTATACAAAACGAATAATATTTAAATGAATGTTTCCTTGATGTTTCAATCCATTATCATATTCAATTGATCTAGTATTATAAAAATTTGTTAAAAACTTCAATTAATTTCAATATTCAACTAATGTTAAACTTTGTTTTATTCCAGGACTATTATAAAAATTGTTATTTTAATTCTACTGTTAATAAATTTTAAAGATTGTCAAAATCAAGAAAGAAAATACCGTGAGTGTCTCTGTATAATCATCAAAATCCTATAATTCATCGTTTGTTTTATTATTTCAAGAGATTCAGCCGAATATTTTGAATATTTCATTTTGATGTCAGAACCGTGGTAGTGAAATTTCTAATTTTTGTTCCAGCTTCTTTTCCATTGAAGTCGTAGTAGAGCTACGTTACAGGCTTAATTTTTGAGCACAATAAAAGACCAATAGCACCCAGATCACAAGTTTCGAAGCATTTTTGATTTAAAAAAATGTTGGGTTGTAAAAATCACAGTTATATAAGAATCATCCAAATATGCATGTAAAATAAATATTTCGAAACGTTACAAAAAAAAAATAAAATAAAATAAAAAAATTAATTTGAGCAGCGGTCGAGACTCGGTGTCGTGTCAGTGAGGGAAGATGAAACGGAGCAGAAGAGGCAGCTGCGATATCGCACATTGCGAAACGGAGCAGCTTTCAGCCTTTACTCGGAGGAAACTTTGAAATTGTTCGCCTCGGTTCCGAGGATTTCTTTCGGTGTTCATAAATTTGTTTCAAATGAATTAATTGAATGTGCAACGCTCGGAGCAGGCAATGAATTTTCCACAGGACGTGCCGTTTCCCAGTTGGATTTTCGGAGCGAAGTTTCGCGGTTTGGAGCGCACAGCGTAGTCCGGGAAATTGGAAAAGCTCTCGCTAACCCGAGGGGAGAAAGTGAAATTGTGAAAGCCAATCCGGCGAGAATTCGGAGCTCGGAACAATCTGGTCGGGGAGCCGAGACGGATCGACGTTCGAGATGGATTTGTCTTCGATAAAGTGGCGGCCCGGAGTCCCGATTGACTGACGTGCCAACGGGATTAGAATCGAGGCTGGGGTCGGCGCATCCACGCGAGGGTTGTAGCTGAATAAATTGATGCTCCGAAGTTGCTGCAGCCACAATTTCTCATCCACTTCGGCTCTTCATTAAATTCAGAGTGTTCGGGTGGAGTGAGAAAGTTTTCCCGACTGTCGACTATGACACTCTTGATTTTATCCTTCGACGACGATCAACATAATTCCCTCTATTATGGCTCTTTTTTTTTTTTCCCTCCGAAAAAAGAATTTATTCATAGATTAAAGATGAAAAAAAAAAAAAAAAATTTCAAAAATTACAAAAAATTCAAAAAAAAAAAAAAAAAAAACTTCATACGTTTGCGAAAAAAATTCTTTAATTATTTTTAGGAACAAAAGTCTCCAATCTGCCGGCTAATTCGTTGAGTAATTTTTATCTACAATTATTCTACAGAAATAACCTTTGGAGCATCTCCCATATACTTTATTTTTCTTTATTTTTTTTTTTTTCTTTTCGTTATTTAAAAGAATTTTTTATTGCTCTGTGAAGTGTCAGAATTTCTGAAACTCACGATTGGTGACAACGTACCGTAAGTACCGTCGGCAAATTTAATCTCACAAACTTCGGTCGCTGCGGCTCTCTCACGATTGAATTTATTGACTGCCGTGGCTTTTGAAATTAATAAGAAACCGCAACGCGTCACGCCGCAACGTTAATTGGGTGCGTCGACGTTTCGCCTTTTTTCTTCCATTTTTTTTTTTTTTTTTTTTTTTTTTTTTGCGGTTTTCTTTCGCTCCCCAAAAGCCACCGCAGCGGTCCCGGTGGCGAACAATCGTTTTTGGCGGCTCACGACGCTGCTCTCTGCGGGTTCTGAAACTGCGCTCTTGCACTTGCTCCGGAGATTTTCGGTGGACGACGCGACGCCGCGACACCTCACCAAAGGCGAGTCGCGCAGCACACGCGGCGCCCTGGCTCGAGTCCAGCTTTCCGTGGATGGTTTCGCGTTGCGATCCCAACGAGTCGATCGCAACATCCATCCGTTTCACACATCCATCATCTCGAAATTTACAAACATTTTTAACAACAAAACAAAAAACCGTTTCTCTACCAAAAAGATTAAATTGTTTTTTTTTTTTTTTTTTTCAATAACCCAAAGTTCGAGTTTTTTAAAATGTATTCCATCGCGTATTTTCTCGTCTTTCAAAACGCTTGCTAGTGAGGCGAGGTCTGAAAAAAAAATAAATTATATTTTTTTTTGTCGACAGCAATAAACGGGAGAGCGATGTTGAATGAAATTGTCGTCAAACGACGGACAATTACCGGAGAGCAAGGAACGAAAAATCTCGCGTTCGCTAGCACGAAAAAAAAAAAAAAAAAAAAAAATTGATGAAAAAAAGTCGTCTTATTTTCTCGGCGAGGTTTATTGGATGGCAATTGGCGAAAAAAAAAAAAAAAACGAATTTAGCCGGCGGGTGAACGGCGACGATCGAGGAGGCGAGGCTCTCGGAAAAGCGCGTAATTGGGGCGGATAAAAATGGGCAACGGTAGAATAGCGTACTCGTCGATGAATGCATCGTAGAATCGGTTGGGAAAAATCCCTCGACGGAGTTGAGCTTTTTAGCCGACGTTGCATGTCGCTTTTTCCGAGTTATTGCTGCCGCGAATTTGCCGCCAGTGTTGAACGGCAGGGTGGCCACGATAGTCGAGATCGCGGAGATTATGTGCGCCATAAGTATAGACACGGAGATTGAGTGCGCAATCGGGTCAAAAGCTCAAACGAGTCACTCGATTCTCCGTGTGTTGCTGAGCCGTGAATAAAATCGACGAGTTACCGGGGAATCGTCGACTGTCGCATTATTCACCGGAATTATTGTGAGCCGAACGTCATTGGTGTATCGAGGGTGGTATTGTTGAACGAAAAAAAATTGGGGGCAGGACGGACCAGTGTCGAATATGGAGAAAAAATTATTTTTCTCGGCCGGTGCTTTGCAAATAAAAATGCAATAAATTTGGGGGAAAAAAAGAAAAAAAAAAAAAATGTTCGGTGGTTGCAGTCGATTTATTAACGATATGGCGGAGCAGCGAATTTATTATGCAACGAGAATATTGTTTATTGACCAAGGAAATTTTTCTGTCAGAATGATTTATTAAATTAAAAAAAATTGTTTGATTAAAAAAAAATATGTATAATGGTATTCGAATTAAATAAATATTTTTTGGAATCAAAGTCTTTTTTTTCGTCATTAAAAAAAAAAAAATGGTAAATGTCTTTCGCTCCGTTTCACCTTGGAATCGTAACAAAAGTCAACGAGGGTAATTGAATATCGAAATGTACTTACATTCCTGCTTAAATGTAAAGTATTCCGTGAGATGTCGGCATTCGTGGTTACCTCTGAGGAGGAAGAGTGTGGTCGGATGGCACAGTTTCAATGCCCACAGGTACAATACGCACTGAAACATCGAACAGCAATAAATTAATAAATTCGTACTATTTTTCTGCACAGACAAAAATTCCTTCATATTTTTTCTTAATTTTTTTTTTTAATCGAACAGACGACAATTATTGAGTCCAGAGCTCGCCTAAAATAATTCATTTTCATATTCGTAAAATTTTGTTAAACGTGCACATTTTTTTTTTTTTTTTTTTTTTTTTTTTTTCAAAGTTTTGTCTCGCTCATTAATCGCATCGTATTTTACGATTTCAAGAGACCGCAACCATCGAGTCCAGAGACCGCGAAGCGTCCGCTCAGCGATGAGTAAGACGTGCGGTTGAGTGGACCGCGACGATCGCGCCTGGGTCCGAGAGAATGACGGGTGATTTTCCCAGCAACGCGACGAGACTGTCGTGCGCAATCGTCGAAACATGCGAACGATCACGAGTCCAGAACCCGCGAAATTTTTTCTTCATTAAATAATTTCCCGAGGAAACGAGCATTCCCACAGAAAAATTATTTCGTACACAACACAAACAACTCTTTTTTCCCAACACGATTTTTCGACCTCAAAAAAAAAAAAAAAAAAAAAAAAACAAGAAAAATCACAAAAAAAAAATTAACAATTTTTTGTACTAAAAAAAAAATGAATAAAAAAAATATGAATATTAGTCTGACTCGCGACGCTCTTTACCTTGGCTTTCGACTGGACGGGGAAGACATTTTAAAAAAATAAAAAAATAAAATAAAAATAAATAAATAAATAAATAAAATAAATAAATAAAAATAAATAAAATAAAGACCGAAATGGAAATCACGTTGAGATCGAAGGACTCGTCGAGCCGTTCAGGACTGAGGGGACTTCGTGGACCGGGCCAACCGTTTCGGTTCGTTAAATAATCAACATCGAATCCTCGGTCCGATTGCCACGCGCCGTATTGAAATCAGAACGCTCCGCCGAATTTCGGCTCTGCACCTTCGTCTTCGATTGCTTCGTCGTTTCCTTTGATCCGCGGAGTCGCACTGCGACTCTCTACATTCGAGTCACATTTACAGAATCAAAGAGCGGATATCGTGATTTTCTTGAGGAACGGTAATGGCCAGAAAGCAGGCGTAGCTTCGGCTCAATTTTTTTTTTTTTTTTTTTTTTTTTTTTTTTTTTTTTTTTTTGGAGACTTTCACTCGGCTGTACCCGGCGAGAATCGTTCCTGCAGCGAACGGAAAGGTGGATGATGAAGGGAAATAATATTTTTTTTCGTTAATTAAAGTTTCGTCGATCGATCGTTCGCGATGAATTTTCGCAGCGAAGAGCGTTTCGAGGAGGTCTGATCTGCTCGGACTTTTTCCACTGCGCGGCCCTGTTTCTTCGCTCCGGGTGGGAATGTCTCGCGTACAAATTTTTTTTTTATTTTTCGCGGAATAATTTCCCGAAAATCCATTGTCGCAATGAGGCGCGAACAATAATTAAAAAAAAATACATTGAAAATAATTTCCGCCGGTCCCAAAATTATTTACCGTCGTTCCAAAAAAATGTCGCTTTTTCTACCGTAAAAAAAAAAAAAAAAAAAAAAAAAAAAAAAAACCAAAAATCAAACAATTCATTCGGAAAAATATATTATTTTTTGTTTTTCGATTTCCGGCGAGATTCTATGTCGATGGAGGGTCCCCCGAGGGTATTCTCACGACCCTCCTCGGCGAAGTTTAAATTACGTTGGTCGCGCGGTCGTCGCGGCGAGCGACTCGGATGCCAAGAATTTCAAAGGACATGCGCGACTCACCTCGATACTGAAGTAACCCCTGTCTACGTAGTCGCCGAGGAAGAGGTATTTTGTCGTCGAGGGTGGTCCACCGACCTCGAATAATTTCATCAGGTCGTAGAACTGTCCGTGGATGTCGCCGCACACTGTAAAAAAAAAAAAAAAAAAAAAAAAAAAAAAAAAAAAAAAACAATTAATACAAATAAAAATTAACAGTCCAATAAATTCGCATCGCTTATTCGCGAATTCGCCGTGACAAATTAAAACCGACGGACGAACAATGAAATCCATAAGCTTTTTGCCTTCGCGAATAATTAGTTTCTCCTTGAATGATATTATTATTCGCAACCCTCCACCTCTTCCTTCCCGCTCGCTACCGAGGCGGAAAGAAGAATCGAGTCCTCGACCGTGTCATTCTTTGAGAACGGCGAACGAGGCTCGACAGTTCGCTATATTAAAAAGCACCGTCAGCGTCTCGCAAAGAACCAAGGGGTGGATTCTCATCGGTTATTTTTATTTATTTATTTTTTTATTTTTTTATTTTTTTCTCCCACAACTCACCATCGACTCGCGTTTATATTCTCGTTGATTCTTCCCGTGAATAACGACCGGGAGGAGGGTCGAAAAAATTTATCGCACATCACGATAATTATTTTTTTATTTAAAAAAAAAAAAAATAAAAAAAAAATTACAGGATTCGTTTTATCGAAGAAAAAAAAAACATTGCGAAGCTCCACACCGAGTAATGAGTGAGGAGAACGAGGCCGGGAAGCGCAGTGGTTAAGGCAGTGTTGGGACGGACGCGCCTTCGCGATCACGATTTTTTTTTTTTTTTTTTCCCTATTTTCGCGAAGCATTCCCAACGGAGTAGCTCGCTTCTCGAGGATGCAAGAAAGTTCGGGGCAAAACGGACCAGTCTTGTACATCCGAGATTTTTTTTTGGGCGACTCGAAAAATGTCCAAAAAAAAAAAAAAAAAAAATCATCCGTTTCACCATCGGACGGCTCAAAGTTGCCGCGGCACAGCGGTAGTTTCAGCAGTCGCGATACAAGCGGTAACGACCGCTCGTTTCACGAGAGGGTTGTAAAAAATCCTCGCGAAACTACACGCGAACCCGAGGGCTCCCACTCGTCGAACAAAGGTTCGACCTTACCTTCAACGTCGAATCTCATTCTCGGGCTCGGCTGCTTCCAGAGCGAAACGCATTTACAGCGAAAAATTTTGCGGCTCCATTGACTGGAGATGAAGGAAAAAAAAATAAAAAATAAAAAATAAAAAAATAAAAAACCAGAACGAAAAAAAAAAAAAAAAAACACCATTAAAGCGGAAGGCAAAGGTACGAGTGGAAAAGGGCAGTTGAACCGAAGTGGAGAACCGTTTTTTACCGACCAGGCAATTCCACTTGGTGCGTAATCTTCCTCGTAACTTTCTCACCGCGGCTGATATTAAAATTAATTCGAGCTCGAGCCTCTGTGTCAATTAATAACGGAATTATAACGACTATTAATAACGAAAAATAAAAAAAAATAAAAAAAAATAAAAAACCAGAACGAGAAAAAAAAATAAAAAATGAATAAATAAATAATAACGGAATTATAACGACTATTAATAACGTAAAAAAAAAAAAAAAAAAATTCACCATGGTATGGAAGGGCCCCGAGTGAATATCGAGCGTCTCTCGGGACGCACCGGAAGTCGATGAATTCGCACGGGGTGTTGGGCGGCTGCGAGGCGTCGCGACGTTCAATTAACCGGACCACGACGCCCGATATATCAGCCCACCTTTGCGGATTGTCGAGAACCCTCCGTCCGCTCCTGCTCTCCCCTCCTTCCGCCTTATTTTTATCTTTCCTCTTCCTTATCGTACCTCTCCCATACTTAATTTATCGCATCCCTCGTCCATTTTTCCCTCGACGAGATCGCAATATTGCAATATAAATATATTATAAATTTATTATAAATATATTATAACTATATTATAAATATATTATAATATATTTATAATTTTTTATATAATATAATATAATTATAATAATAATTTTTTTTCTCAAAATTATGTAAAAACGGCTTTCTAGCGACTCGTGGGATGAGAACGCAAAACGATTTCGTTCACCTATAAAAAGCATCGACGATGACCCAAATATCAAATTTCCTTCCCACTCGTCTCCCCCCCGGTTGACCCTATTAACGACGCTATAATCCGTGTCTAAAAAAGAGCCACGGCGAACTTCGCGGAAAGCTCCGCGAAGCTCTTTCGCGACGCAGTTTCGTCCAAAGATCCTTGGGAACATCGTGTTTTCTTTTGCCCCCCCGGCTCGTTTTTCCCTCTTAATTGCATCCTGGACGAGAAAAGCACGTCGGACAATTGGCCAATAAAATCGCCGCTACGAGCCGGAGCAGCGACGCGACTATCGGAAACTGTCTGCAATTTTCCAGCTCCATAAAAGCTATATTGACAATAAAAAAAAAATTATATACACGGCTCTCATTCACCGCACAAGACGACAGAAGTTTCCTTCTCCACTCTTGTCCGTGAAACTAATGTAATCTCGTTTTATTCGACTCGCTCGCTTCGCTCGTTAAAAAAAATTCCTCGTCCACCATTTGAATTTTTTTTTTTTTTCTTTTTTTTTTACACCAAAGTCCCTCCCGGTAATTTTACTCGGTGCGATTCGATTTCCGTCATTGAATGCGAAGCGAGTCTCTGGAATTTTTTTTTTCGTTATTCAAATATTTTTTTAGAATTTTTTTTTTTTTTTTTTTTTTTTTTTTTTTTTTTTTTTTTTAGGACAATTTGGAATTTATTTGTCCGTGGCCAGGATCGAGATCGGTTCCGTTGCCGGGAACGAGTTCGACCAAGGGACGTCGATGCTGGTTGCGGCGTTCGAGAACGCCAAAGCCGAGCACCTGCGTGACTGCAAATCGCCAAGGTAAATCCCCGTTAATTGCGCCGATTGCCGCGGTAATTAATACGAACCGCCGTTTTAACGTCGATGCGTCCGGCCGATGGTGGGTTTGGCGGACGAGCTTGACTCTCCCTTCGGGCAATGTCCGAGTGTGGACTGTTCTGTGCAGTCGGATCGTGCGCGTGTCGATGCAACACCTCGGCGAAGGGATTCGATCCAGGGTGGAAACCGTGCGACGACCCGGATTGCCCCTCGATGCCCGTTCAGCGGTCGTGAGAGCGCGGCACGGCGCAAGCTCGCCGTAGCCGCTTCCGGGATTCCCACACGAGAGCGAGGGGAAAAAAAAAGGCGGAGGGAAAAAATAGCAATAAATCCGGCGAGGTCGGGGATTATCGAGTTATGGAAAGCGCGGATGAGTTTCGAATGGACGATCGTAAAACACGGATTTTCGCGTTCGAAATCCATGCTGTAGGCGATTTGAAATTGCTAGTGAAAATTAAAATGCGCTGAAATATCAAAGTCGAGGGGAAAAATTTAAAAAATGTTCCAGATTAGTTATCTTGAAAATTATTTATCGTACGAGTTATCTTACAAATTAATTATTTTGAAAATTTATTAACCCGCAAGTGAATTATTTTTAATATTTAATATTTCATATTTTAATATTTAATATTTTAATTTTTAATATTTAATATTTTAATATTTAATATTTTAATATTTAATATTTTAATATTTAATATTTTAATATTTAATATTTTAATATTTAATATTTTAATATTTAATATTTTAATATTTAATATTTTAATATTTAATATTTTAATATTTAATATTTTAATATTTAATATTTTAATATTTAATATTTTAATATTTAATATTTTAATATTTAATATTTTAATATTAAATTGTATTTTATTTTAGGTTTCGTAAGTTCATATTGAAATTGACTGTTCAACTGGTTTATTAACCTCCTCGATTTTTGCGCATTGTCAGACTATCACAGGACCTCGTCATCCGTTTCGTATAAAATACGGTATTCGGGCTCCGAAACAACGCGAATAAAGTTGCATAATAGCTCGAGGTATAAACGTCACGAATACAACGACCCTCGTCATAATGTAGCTCGGGGTGAATACTCGAGGGCGCGAGCGAAGCGGCTCGGCCGGAGAACAATATACAGCCAGGTCGAAAGAGGAAGGAAAAAAAAAATGTAAATAAACGTAGTTTAATCCAGCCAGTTTGGCTTTGACAATACGCGCCGAGGAAAGTTACGATCATCGTCAACATTGTGGCAAATTCGAATTTTTCTGTAGAAAATTAATTGTTGGTTTCGAAAATTAATTATTGGTTGGCGCTTCGCGATTTCGAGACATCGTTCGAAATCACGAGATTAATTTCTCGGATATTCATTGAGAAATTTTTCACCAAAAATTGCAACAAAAACTCGACACGCTCGGAAATCAATGAAACAACGCTTCGTCGACGAATTAAATGAAAAAAAAAAATATATATCTCCAAAAATTTTCTAATAAATTCAGGAATTTTTTAAATTGACGTTCCAGTCTCGTACCGCGCGCTTACATAATATTTCGCGAGCGACACAGCTGTATTTATCGGACGTTTCTCCCAGCGCAATTTTATCCTGTCTCATAATAATTTTTTTTTTTTTTTTAACTCTCGACATTAATCATAATATATTTGTTTATGAAATTACCTGACCGGGTTAATTTGCCACTCGTGTGTTTCCATAAATTAAAAAAAAACTCCCCGAGCTTTTTCCACTCACACTAACGAAGCACGCAGAGCTTTCATTCTCCTCCTCCTAATCCTCCTCCTGCTCCAAAAATGCGCCTCGCCCCATGTTTTCGTGATCGATCGATCGGTACACGAGAACGAGTGAACCGGAAGTTAGCGCGGTTGAACCGGAAGCGAAGAAATGAACAGTCGACACGCACGCAGGATATTCGTGCATGGCCAGCGGCGCGGCCGGCGAGCCTCGCCTTTGCGCTTTGCGTATCGTGACGATTAAAAAAAAAAAAAAAGAAAAAAAAGCGAATTAATTCGTCGAGGCCTCGTTTGTTGAAATAAAAAAAAATTCGTCAAATTTTTTGATGTTAATACTCAGTCGGAGCACGACAATTTAATTCGAGTTATTCCGCAAGAATTTTTTTTTTTTTTATAGTGCGCTGAAAAAAAATCTCATTTTTCTCTGTACGAAAAATAAATATTTTGTGGGAAATATTTTGTACGAATAAAATTACGATTTTGTTTTTTTTATAGTGCGGTGAAAAAAAATCTCATTTTTCTCTGTACGAACAAAAAAATATTTTGTGGGAAATATTTTGTACGAATAAAATTACGATTTTGTTTTTTTTATAGTGCGGTGAAAAAAAAAATCTCATTTTTCTCTGTACGGAAAAGAAAAAATATTTTGTAGGAAATATTTTGTGCGAATAAAAATGTAGATTTTGAGTTTGCATCGGGTTGACGTTTTTATGGGAATGCGTTAATTTCAATGGCCTATTTTCATCGGATTTATGGTGATTTTTTTTTTTTTTCGCGGTAAAAAAATCTGGAAACGATTCCAATGTTTCTTGTTACAAGTGCGCGCGAAGAATCGCGTCGACATTTGTGCGGCAGAGTCTGGTTGTAAAGTCGTAAATAATCGTGTAAATAATCGTGTAAATAATCGTGAATTCACGAGACCGGATGGCGATATTTTTGCGTCCCGACGCCGTTAAAGTTCGTCGCTATCAGCCACGTCGAGCATTCCGAGTCGTTTGCACTACGAGCGAAAGGTTTAAATATCGCTGGAGGAAAAAAATCGAGTCGCTCGTTGGCGTCGATCCAAATTCCGTGTCGATCGGTAGCAACGAAATTCGATTAAATTAGGTGGAAAATATAAAAATTTCGCGCCGGCAATCAGCCACGAATTAACCGTTTTATAAATGAAAATGTAAAATAATGAGCTGGAAATAATTTTTCTGCCGGGAATAATTTATTGTTAAAGTGGCGTTGCGACGAAATTATTTTAATTCAATTGACTTCGTTCGTTCCCAAAAAATATAAAGTTTCGCGTCGCGCAAACGAGATCTCATCCAAAAGGTCGATCAATTAACGGAGCGGTCAGCTGCGCTCTCTCGCGGCTCAATAAAAGTTCCGGATAATTAAATTTCCATCGAACGCCGAGCAAACGGCACGGATAATTGGTTCTTCAATGGTTCCTCGAAATATCGGGCAAAAGAATTCTATTGTTTATTCACGCGAGCGTTGACGAAATGCTCCGACGTATGAAGCAACAACGAATTTCACTCTGGTGTTTACCCTCCGAATTTTATGAAACTCAGCTATCTCTGGAGCATTGAGAAGTCATTGCAAAATTTTATTAACAATTTTAAATAATTTTTTTTGATACTCGATGAACTCTTCAAAATTTCCTTTAAATAAATTGACTTTGTTTCGGGGAAAAAAAATTGTAGAGAGTCCGAAAACTCAGAGGTGAATTTAGAATCGAAAAAAAAAAAAAAAAAAAAAAGATCATACGTGGTCAAAAAATTAAACGAATAATTTTAAAAAAATATATAAATTCTTAATTTTCCGCAAGAAGTCTAGAAAAATTTTATTTTATTTTTTTATTAATCTCTCTCTTCCCAATCTTGGTTCGTTTGACACGACGTCCGGTGAGATTGACGAGATTCGACAAAAAACCTTGTCGCGGGACTTGCGCGATAAGCCCCGGCATTGAAACAAAATTCTGAAGCACGATTCATTGCTCGCACGAATTTTTGTCGACGCCCAGTAAAAAAAAAAAAAAAAAAAAAAAAAAAGATCATACGCGGTCAAAAAATTAAACAAATAATTAAAAAAAAAAAAAAAAAAATACATAATTTTCCGCAAGAAGTCTCGAAAAACGTTATTTTATTTTTTTCTATCAATCTCTCTCTTCCCAATCTTGGTTCGTTTGACACGACGTCCGGTGAGATTGACGAGATTCGACAAAAAACCTTGTCGCTGGACTTGCGCGATAAGCCCCGGCATTGAAACAAAATTCTGAAGCACGATTCATTGCTCGCATGAATTTTTGTCGACGCCCAGTAAAAAAAAAAAATAATAATTAAAAAAAAAAAAAAAAAAAAAGTGGGCATGCCAGCGACCGGGCAAATTTCGTCGAGAGGGTTCATGGTCGTCGTACGCGGGAACGCTCTCCGCGACACACTTCCCTCATGGAGCGGATCGAGGGTGGCGCACGAAAGTGTAATGGCGCTTGGGTTAGTCTCGCTATTTTTTTTTTTTTTTTTTTTTTTTCTCTCCGTTATTCTGCGGCCAGGTCGTACGTCTCGCTCGATATCCGAGGGAGCGGGAGAAACAGGACGATGAGAAAAGATAGCCGGGACTCGGGACTCGGGAAAAATCCATTTCCATTTACGACGGGAAACTCGTGCGGATTTATATCGTCGATCGGTCCCGGTGGACCAAAATGTTTCGCTTCTTTCCGCGTATATTCCGTCACGAAAAGCTCTTCGCACGTGTATTTGTGTGATCGAAAAGCTCCGTGTCAAGGCTGGCTCAAAATTTCCCGATGTTTCTCGGACACCGGACGAAAAATAATCGTTCATCAAATTATTAATCATTGAATATTTTACGCAACAAAAATTATAAAAAAAAAAAAAAAATCTAATTCCATTTCGAGAAAACGGACTCGAGGTCCAAAAAAAATGTAAAAAAAATAAAATAAAATAAAATTATTCAAAACATTTTTTTTTTAAATTATTGCGAGGACAAATGGTGAAGAAATCTGTTCTCGCTGTGACGGTAAAATCGAGAATTCTTTTCTCGCCCGAATCTCAAATTTTTCTCGTCGCACAACGATTATTCCGAATTTATTTCTGTCGATAAAAATAATCGAGAACCTCAAAATTCATTGTCACTCAAAAAAATTAAACGGTCGGTCGTTTCACCCGGAATTAACGCAATCGCGTTATTTCGTTTTCTCGCTTGCCGTCTCGTAAAAGCGCGCGCAATTTGAAATTCCAAAGTTCCGGAACTTTCGCGTGAACCTCCTGTTTTTATTTTTTTAAAAATTTTTTTAAATCTAACATCAACGAGAATCAGAGTATAATAAAAAAAAAAAAAAAAAAAAAAAAAAAAAAAAAAAAAAAAATGGTTCGAGTCAGTTTCGGAGCGACGTTCAACAAACACGAGAGATTGATGTCTCGAGCGTTCTCACGATGAAATTCGAGAGCGGCAACGAACGAAATTATTTTCCCCGTTCGACTACGGCTTCACGATCGAGTCTCTCATCGAGGGTTGTCGCGAGAGATGCGCGATGGACCGGGTATAAAAATACGGCGGGAACGAGTCGTCGTCTCAGCGACGACGCTTCGCGCCAATTCCCATTGGGAATTTCGTTGACGCTCGTCGGAAAGTTGCTCCGGTTGATTAATTAATTCGGTCCGGTTTGCCGGACCGAATTGTCGCAGTGTCGGAAGCTTCGTCGCGTCCGCTGGACGCGACGAAACTTTCGACCGATCGGCGAGCAACGGCGCGACGTTGACGACGCGGACGCGTGGAAACGCGGCAGTCGCGCCAGCGCTTTCGGCTCCCGGCGAATTCCGTCGGGGTGTTCCGGACGCGGAAGCGACCCGGCGCGACCGCCGGATTATTTCGCGGCACGCGTAAGTTCGCTCCTGAGAGGGAGAACGCTCCGGAAACCCGGAGAGAGCCCAGCCGGAGTCGAACTTCGGCTCGGGAGTGCCCGGGAGTTTCCGGGACGTTCCAACTCCGACGATACTTCCCATAGATACGAGCGACGACTCGGACACTCCGGAGTATTCGAAGCTCGAACAAACGCGACCTTTTCCTCGGCCTCGACCATTTTTTTTTTTGTACCTTCGCTCCCGGTAACTTTGGCGATTCACCGTCGGTCCGAGCGCTTCGTTCGACGATTTTTTCCGGAGCAGGTGCAATGTTTTTTTTTTTTTTTTTTTTTTTTTTTTTTTTTTTTTTTTTTTTCAAATACTCCATCAGCTCGAACGAATGTCGATGCGGTTTTCGCGGGGAATTCGGAGTCACGCGTTCGTGACTCCGGAAACCTCGCCGCGCGCTTTCGCGAATTTCACGATCGCGGAATCGATTAAATTGCAATTCGAACGGATTCGATTGAATTTCCACGGCTGTCGGCGGCTCGTCCGTTGTCGTGATCATTGTAGACGGAGATACGCGGCCTGGCAAATCGTTTCACCCCGTACCATTCCCGCGTTTTGCCTCGCTTCGGGCTTTTATTAAAAAAAAAAAAATATATATATATATATATATATATATGTATATGGATTGGTGTCAATCATCTGACGAGTTCACGGACGTAAAACTATCACGGGCCAAAGAGGCATCGACACTCGACGCGGATTTGGCTCCATCGGACGGAAAATTCTGCAACTGTGTGTGATGGTTTTTTTTTCTTTTTTTTTTTTTTTCCTCCTTCACTTTCGGCTCTTTCGAGTTACAAAAGCTCGTGCGAATATCCGAGTCAAAAATGAATTACGACGAAAAATGCGTCAGAGATTCTCGTCGCACCGACGAAAATAATATCAATTTTTGTGAGATAAAAAAAAAAGAAATTAATTGCAAAATATTAATTTTGGAGGCGAGCGGGAATTTTTCATGTTTTTTTTTTTTTTTTTTGGGTCCTTCGAACGTTCGAAACGTGTTTGGAAAGCGGATGGAAACAAGAGAACGGGGTACGAGGTGGTTTTTTTGTACTTACAGAGCGTTCGAGCCACGAAATGAAAAAAAAAAAAAAAAAAAAAAAAAAAAAAAAAAAAAAAAAAAAAAGAGAGAGTGTTGTCTCGACGGAGACGGAGGAGCGTGGGACCGAATCTTCATCGCACTGGCGTATGCGGGTCGTCCTCGGTAACACGTGGGCGGCTTAATCCGCGTCCGGCGTTCGCGAAAGTAGAGCTGGATCTGGGACGAAAGTGTCTCCCATGAAACTCTCGTTTCTTCACCAAAGTCCCGGTTCACACTCCGAGCATTACGCCTCATCCACGGGCTTTCAACCTCGCGGAGTTACCCGGCGGAACGTCATCGGCGAGAAAAAAAAAACGCCCCGATGTAGACTTCATGAGTTTAACCACGAAAAAAAAAAAAAAAAAAAAAAATCTGGCTCAATAAATAATTTTCGCTTCACCTGGAATTTGAGGTCACTTCACGTAAGTTTCAGTGAAACGAGAGGAATTTGTAGTCTCGACGGTATAAAAAATCTGAAAAAAAAAAAAAAAAAAATCAAGGGTGTCGAAGATGTTGATAGAATTAGTTTTGCACAACGACTATACCAAAAATGACTCGGAAACGCAATTTTTTTTTTTTTTTATGAATTTAATTCCTTTATTTTTTTTTTTTGATACGTACGAGTTTTTTCAGATTTTTTAAAATTCACTTTGGAATTTTTTTGACTGTCTAAGAATTTTCCATATGGAAAAAGAGAATTAAAAAAAAATATGTACATTATTTCGGGATTTTAACTCTTGACTTTTTAAAGATTTTCGTACCATCAATAATTGTCTAGAATTTCTCGTCATTGCTCCAAAAACTCACGTGAAGCGAAACGAGCAGCGAGGCATTGAGCACCACATTTTTCAGATTTTTTAAAATTCACTTTGGAATTTTTTTGACTGTCTAAGAATTTTCCATATGGAAAAAGAGAATTTGCAAAAAAAATATACATTATTCCGGCATTTTGACTCTTGACTTTTTAAAGATTTTCGTACCATCAATAATTGTCTAGAATTTCTCGTCATTGCTCCAAAAACTAACGTGAAGCGAAACTCTTCGCAAGGACTACCTCAAGCAGCGAGGCATTGAGCACCACTGAACGTCAACGCGAGGGACAATTCCAGCCACGAAATTGCATTTTTTTTTCTCCTGCATCTCTCCGAACTGGCATGCGTTCAGCTCGCGTTGCACATTCGAGTTTCCTGCCTCGAAGTGTCGTTTCCGTCCTTCCGTTTTCCCATTCCAGTCCGCAATTTTTTTATTTTATTTTTTTTCCCCAACTTATTTTTTTCCTCGTTCCACCAAACTGTTTCTCGTGTTTTTAGATTCGAGAGGACTTTGAAGGTACGGTGGAGTATGAGAGACGGACTCCGATTCCCGTCGACCCCGTCGAAATAGCAGGGGAAAGATGAAAAATGGACGATCGTGAAAACTGCCACGTGGTACGAGCGAAAAGCTTCTCCGCCATTCTGAATTTATTTGGGCCTCGGGGCGATACCGCTTGGCAACCCCGTTTCCATGGGTTCTTCCACCCTAAGTAAAGCTCCCTTATTCCCTTTACATCCTTTCTCCTTCGCTTCGTCACGAAGATAGAGCCAAGCTTCCAAATACCCTACAGAACTCGTTATCTTGCTCCGTTACTTCCGACACTCTGCTCAACCTTCTGTCTATATCTATATATCTTTATAATATAAAATACTGTCTGCATATATATATATATGTGTGTGTGTGTGTGTGTGTGTGTGTGTGTGTGTGTCCAGAGATCCGTAGGTTACGACGGTAAAGGACGACGAAGGTGGGCAAAGCCATATCGGCCAGATTGCAGATTGCGAATGGCGGTGGATTCCGTTTTTACCCTGGAAGAAATTTCGTACCGTTGCGGAAGTTTCCACTGATAAGGCGTGGCAAAAGGCCACAAAATTACCCGCGCAAGATCTGGTCCGGTGACGAGCCAACCATCGTCGAACCGGGCGAGGCGAGCTGGCCGAGTTGGAGCTGGGCGAACGTTTCGTACCTGGGATAAGGTTGCCGGTCGGGAAGTCGATAAATAAATTTGCGAGGGGAGTGTATCGTGGGAAATCGGTCAATGGCGAGGTTTCTCGACGCTCCCGCCGAGCCGGATCTCCCCAGCTGGGATATTTACGCGGCTAGGCGAACGGGAAGTGGAACGGAAGTTTCGCGGCCTGCGCCAGAGAAGTCGACGGGTAATAAAATGCGGGAGAGAAAGAGGCCGCGTCGAGGCAGTGAAAAAAGCACTAGGGTGAGAAACGAATGTCTGATATTACGTGGCCGGTCGCGCGACTCCGTCTCGACCGGGCGACCCCGATGGAGAAAACAGAGCGCGAGGTGTCGCCGTTGTTTCCGGATTTCCTGCGGTCTCGCCGCCGCCGCCGCCGCCGCCGCCGATTCAACCTGCACACTCTGTCCACGCTCGGACGCTTTTTCG
Organism: Listrodromus nycthemerus; assembly: GCA_963978505.1. Taxonomy (NCBI): domain Eukaryota; kingdom Metazoa; phylum Arthropoda; class Insecta; order Hymenoptera; family Ichneumonidae; genus Listrodromus; species Listrodromus nycthemerus. Next base: position 1,498,930 of record OZ021682.1, on the reverse strand, counting down.
CACGCGAAACATTGCTCGACGCTCTCAGTTACGCGAGGTTTAATTTTTCGCACCGAGGGAAATTCCCTCGACCGGGAAAGCGACTTAGTTTGACACGATGACCGTTAATATCTTCCATTGCGATCCGTGCGAGAACAACAGTTTTACGCACGCTCTTGTCACACCCGCTCCTGGTGCAACGCCACGAGTCATCCTAAAAAATCCTAAAAAATTTTACCTCGCGAGGTAAAATTTTTCAAAACAATCGAGGTCACAAATTACGTAAGTTTCTTCGAAAAATTGCACATTTTTTGTGCTTATCTGATTAACAAAAAAATAATGAAAAAACCGTTTTTTTTTGTCACCGATTTTATTTGAGCTATTGGCCGAGGCGTTCGGTTTTGCTTGCTGGCAGAAACATCGGTGCGGTCTGGCTGGGATAATTTGCCGAATGGTCGTCGAAGCTACGTGGGGAGGAAAAAGTATCGAGGTAGAAAAAATTCTTGCGTAGGTAGAAAAAATTGTCGGTACTTGCGGGAGGGCGAACGAGAAAACGAGGCGATCGATAGAGGCGCGCCACGTGCTGGGACGTCCCGATGGGAAAACGATATCTCAGAAGTGCACACGACTGTCCGTATCTCCTTTTCCATTACTTCATCGAGCTCTCTCCGTTCACCCCGGTGGAATTACATTCGAGAGAGGAACTTTCACGAGGCAGCGTCGAACTAAACGTTGTGTCTTTCGGTCGTAGCTCGATAGACTTGTTTGGAGAAGCGGGCTGCGCTGTATTTTATGCACTCTGCATAGACTGCAAGTTTCCAAGCGAATACTCGATTATTAAATTTAATTTACAATTGTAATGAAAAATCAACGATTGAAAAAAAATATTTTATTTAAAATTTCGTTCATTTTAACGATACGTTTTTTTTTTTAATCCATGTAATTTTCGAGCACTTCAGGCTACTTTTGTGATGTCTGACCGACACCGGCTGTTTCCACTTGGCGCATCAAACGCTCTACTGCGTTCGATCGCACACTGATCTATTCTACTGTAAAAATCTTCCGTACTGCATCAATACATTTTCACTTAAATTCTTAATTTTTCTGAATACAATTTTCAACAAAAATTCAATTTCCACGGTGAATTTGTATTGAAAACCGGATAAAAAAAAAAAAAAAAAAAAAATCGTGTCAGTATTACGTAACACATGTGTTGCGAATTGAGAATGGATTAAAATTAACGTACGAGAAGTCGAAGTGAGATTGTGAAAGCGAATTTTGTGTGTTGCACTGTAACTCGAAATTGTTCAAACTACTTCCACAAATCGAAGCCTTCGTGTACCATTGTTATTTATAAAATAATAATAAAAAATATAAAAATCACGAATCCCTTGTCCGAAATTCGCCGAAAAATTCGCGGAGAATGAAAATTCAACCGTAAAATTGCAACGTACATCCGACAAAAAATTCCAGACAGTTCTCGTAACAATTTTTCCGATATCGTTGATTAATTTTGAAAAAAAAGAAAAAAAAAAAAAAAAAAAAAATGCCCTGTCCGACTCTCCACGTCGTCGACAGCCGCGCGCGTTTTCGATATTAATCCCGCGAACGAGTCTCGCTGCAGATCGCGCGATATTCGTTGAAACAACATCGATTTCTTCCTTTAATTGCTCACTTTATATTTTTTCCACGTTGCGGCCTTCTCACACGCTAACTACGAAAGCCCGGTAAAAAAAAAAAAAAAAAAAAATGCATAAATTTTTTTTTTTTTTTTTTTTTTTACATGCATTTATGGACACAATGCATCGAAAGAGCGTGTTTCGCGAAGCTTATCTTTTTTTTTTTTTACCGGACTTGTGTGTATCTCGGAAAACGGAGTCGCGGATAACGCGCCGTGCGCCAACGTCGCGTGTCCACGACTCAATGTAAACCTTCCGCTCGCCCTTTCACCCCCCCCCCCCCCCCGCTCTCGCCGTTATGACCGAGCCATCGGACGGTCATTCGTAGATCGAAAAAATAGATTTCCGCGATGCAGCGGCCGCGCTTCGAAAATCGCCGCTCGTTAAAAGCGCGAGCTTTTTACCCATTTTTTTTTTCCTCCGCTGACACAACGTTTCCACAAATCGTCGGTTTCGCGTTCCCAAAAATATTCGACGTAAATTCCGTCGTGGTTATCGACAAAAAGTAAAGACGAGTTGGGGCGAGATCGAGAAAGAACGGGGCGAGAAGCAATTTTCCAATGATTCACGGACACCCCATTTTACCCCAATTTTTTAAATTTTTAAATTTAATTTTTAAATTTAATTTTTAAATTTAATATTTCAATTTAATTTTTGAATTTAATTTTTAAATTTAATTTTTAAATTTAATATTTCAATTTAATTTTTAAATTTAATTTTTAAATTTAATTTTTAAATTTAATTTTTAAATTTAATTTTTAAATTTAATTTTTAAATTTAATTTTTAAATTTAATTTTTAAATTTAATTTTTAAATTTAATTTTTAAATTTAATTTTTAAATTTAATTTTTAAATTTAATTTTTAAATTTAATTTTTAAATTTAATTTTTAAATTTAATTTTTAAATTTAATTTTTAAATTTAATTTTCAAATTTAATTCTTAAATTTAATTTTGAAATTTAATTTTTAAATTCAATTTTTAAAGTTAATTTTTAAATTCAATTTTTAAATTCAATTTTTAAATTCAATTTTTAAATTCAATTTTTAAATTCAATTTTTAAATTCAATTTTTAAATTCAATTTTCCTCTATTATCCTTCTATCTTCACCTATTTTCCAATAATTTTTCAATGCCCCATTTTGACTTCACAAAACATCCTAATCGTCAAACCCATTTTACCCCACTTACCGGGAGGACCGCATAAAAGTGATCGAAAAATTGAGCTTTGTTCCCTACCCCCCCCCCCCCCCCCCCACTGTACCATTTTACCCCACTCTCGCCTACACGCACTCACCGCGGAAAATTCGACTCCAAAGTGCGAACACGTAGATGGCTAAAGCAGTAATTGCAAATTGCATAAAGCAGTTATGTCACTTTATGGGAGAACGCGAGGGTTCGGAGCAGCCGAGATAAACTCGTCGGGAACGAATTGATGGAGAGATTCTATGAAGCCGAGTCAAATGAGGAGAATCCGACGAGAACCTCGAGGGCAACGGGAGAATACGTGTACGAATGAGATAAAAATGTGGAAAAGAAGAAGACGATTCGTTTACCGATGTTTCGTCACCGTTCGGCCCACGCACCGTTGAACTTTACGGCCGTCCGAAAACGCACAGCCACGCGACGAAACCCCGGCAAAGGGGTTTATTAATACCGGACGGTATTTCGCTCAGCGCGTTTAAATTTAATCTAATATTATACGAGAACAGCGGACACAAGGAGAAACGGTAAAAGATGGGAAGCGCCCGATCGACAGTGTCGGTGCGTTTCCCGATTCGTTCGTTTCCGTCGCTGTGCCACATTAGAGATAAATTTGGAAACGAAATTCGGCTTGCTCCAATATTTCCTACGGTGGACCTTTCGAATTTAGATTTTTTTTTGAGTTACGAAAAAAATGGAGCAACTTTTGCGAAAGAAAATGAGCCAGATATTTTTTTTTTTTCGACTCGTACGGCGAGTCAGAAAAATTTGTCGAAAAATGAGGATTTAAGAAAAAAAATGTATTTTCGAGTAAGAATTTAATTTAACCGAAAAATTTGTATCGACGTGAGGCGATTAAATGCGGGTCGTGGATGAACAATTGTGAAAAAAAAAAAAAAAAAAAAAAAAAAAAAAAAAAAAAAAACACCTTGGCCGATGAATTTTATCGGGGGAATAAAAAATTTGTTAAACGTCCGCGAACGCCTTGGGGAGTAGAGGATTTATTTTTTTTTTCTTTTTTCTTCGCGAATTACAAAAGATTTTTTATTTATTTTGTTTCGGTCCCGAGACCAGCGGAACAAAGCCGTGCGATTAAAACACACGGGGATGCTTTGTGTAATGTTACGAGGGGGCGAGGAGATTCGATTCCAGACACGAGCAACTGTATTATTTAGGCGGACAAATGAGAGGGCCGGTTCGCTTCGAGTGACCTCAGTGAGAATTGTTAATGACCACGACCTCATTACCGGCATTCGGCTTTAATATTCCACACCTTCATCCCCATCGGAATTTCTTCCCTGCAACGAATCGCTCTCGCTTCTACCCTCGAATAAATCCACCTTAATCCCTGTTCGTTATCCAATAAATTTTCCGAGTCGTCATTTCAATACAATCCGATTTGAAAAATACCCGAGATGACTCCAGATTTTTTGGAGATTTTTCTCGTCCCCCAAATTTAAATAAAATATTAAGAAAAAAAAAAAAAAAAAGCCTGAAAAATTGATATGAAAAAAAAAAGAAAAAAAAAAACCATTTACTGCTCATGGAATGTACGTTGAAAAAAATGCCTGAGGTACATATCTGCTTGAGTCATGAGTCAGTTAAGACAATCAATGTGTGAATTCTAGCGTCGATGCCGAGCAGTTTTGTCTTCGTCGGACGCTGACAAAAGGTCCTTAAAAAAAAAAAAAAAAAAAAAAAAAAAAAATCATGCGTTCTACGTGGAGCAACGGTAAATTTATTTCGGTTGCGTCACAGTCTATTGATAACGTAACGTGGAAAGAACGTCTCGGAGCAAATTTTTTTAGCGGTACGTACGCGAAAGGGAGAAGCGAGAGACGGCAATTTTCGTGCTCGAGTCGAGCGCGCGGGTCTACGAAGTGCCCTCGAGGGTAGACCGGGATAAAACGTTGGTAGGTCGGTGGAACGTAGAGCGATATATAGCTCGAGCCTCGCGGAGCGAACGAGAACTTCCTTACTCTCATTCTTTGTCTTCTTCTTCACGAAAATGGAGGAGAATTTTCTTTGCTCCTGCGGCGATAGTTACTCTCGACGGAAGATAATAAAAGACCGGCTGGGGCAACGAAAACGAGAGAGAATAAATAGAACAATGACATTGTGTAAAGAGAGAGAGAGAGAGAGAGAGAGAGAGAGAGACGAAAGAAAGAGGAAAAAGCGAGCTGGAACGAGGCAAAACGGACCGTCGCACGATCCGCGACCTGGAAAAAAAATCTTGGGGCGGAAATTAATTTTTTTTCCCGCGCTCTCCAAAACGACACTGTGGGCGATGAGCTTGGTATTAAAAAAAATAAAAAATAAAAAATAAAAAAAAAAAATGGAAAATTTGTTATTTCGTTACCAACGGATGGACCCGGAAAAAAAAATTAAATTAAATAATTAAATAATTTTTCATCATCGAATTTTATCCCGAAAAAATTATCGAAAGATTCGCCCAATCGCGTGTCTCGTTAAAATCCCAGGTGAATTTAATTAGAATCTTCCTTAGATTTTAATTAGATTCTTACTTGCCGGATGAAAAATCCTTCGGCCGAAGGCTCGATGTCGACGACCTATCCGATCGCTGGCCGGAATCGAACACTGTTCGACTCAACCCTCGTCCGTTTACTGTCCGCGAAGAGACGAAAATTAGTGAGATATCGGCTCCGGTGAAATTGGCTCGGTTTGTTTGTCCAATCGCGCATTCGATACTCGTCGCCACGCGAACGCACAGATTGAACTCGTGGTCGTTCTCCCGAAAAGGTCGGTCAACCCGGGTCAATTGATTGCCTGGTCGAATTCTCCGCGCGTTCCGGCTCGGTCGATCGCGACTTTGCCACAAAGTCGACGAGATCGAACGCTCGATCTCGCCTCGACTTCTCGCTCCGCGACATTCACAAACTTCTCACAAAACAGCGCGGGAAAAAAAAAAAAAAAAAAAAAAAATCTGGAAATTCGAGTCTTTCCCGATGCGGAAAAAAAAAAAATCTGGAAATTCGAGTCTCTTTTTCCTGATCCGGGGAAAAAAAAAAAAAAATTTCATCAAACGCTCCGAGTCGAAACTCCCGTGGGATTTTAAACGCGAGCCTCGTGAGCTTTCGGTGGGGGAAAAAAAAAAAAAATTTCTGCAAATCTCTCTAAGTTGGGCGTGTTTGATTTTCATCGTGCACGCGCGAGCCTTTAAAAAGCGTGACCCAGTTTGAGCACCGGCGGCATTGTGAGCTCGTACGGTGCGAGACCTCACCCTCCGATCAGTCTCTCTCTCTCTCTCTCTCTCTCTCTCTCTCTCTCTCTCTTCTCTCCGCTCTTTCTCGTCGCCGTCTTCGGGCAACTCGCACACATTTAATTTTTTCCACGACTCCCACACGCTTCGCCCGCTCGACTTTCCAATCCCTCCGTGAATTCACCCTTGCGCCCAGGAAGATTCTCCGCCGACGGAGATTCACGACGTTCATCGAATTTCTACGAGTAAATTTATTTACGATTTTTCATTCTGAATTTTCTCATCGGACGGATTTTTCTTATCAATCTTCGGACAATTTTTCGCACGGTGAAAAAAAATTGTTTGCTCACTCGTCACTCGTTTTCGGTAAATTAATTTAAATTAAACATTTTTCTTGGTCTCGGAATTTTTTTTTTTTTTTTTTTTTTTTTTTTTTTTCCCAAGTTGATTACATTTTTATTTATATTTTATTTGTATTTCGCTGTTCCGTTCGAAATGTATTTATTTTTTCGAGAGTAGTTGCGCGTGTGAATAATTCAGTAGCGACTGGAATGTTTCTCCATGGACCCGTTTGTTTCCCACTCGAGAATAAATTTCCACGGCTCGAACGTTAAACAAAATATCGAAGGGACACGGTTTTTTTTTTTTTTTTTTTTTAATTTTTTTACGCAAACATTTTTGCACAGGGAAATTCTCGCTCCGAACGATTCTTCGAGGCAGCGATCGTCCGCCCGAGGCGCATTTCACCCTAAATATTTCGTCTCACAAAAAAAATATAGCGTAAATTATTCCCCGAATGTCTTCACTCCCAGCACAGTTTCATTCCAAACGAACAAAAAATAAATAAAAAAATAAAAAATAAAATAAAAAATAAAAAATAAAAAATAAAATAAAAAAAAATAAATAAAAAAAAAATCGTAACATTATCAACGATTCTTGAGAACGTCGTCGTGCGAACGGAGAGTTTCCGTGGAGGTCGAGAGGTCGGGGTCGTTTGGAATCCGATATCTAATTGGGCTTACGTGTGAGCTAATGGAGTAACCCAGTTTGTTTCGAGGAGCATTCGCGCATCGCAGCACCCTTATTGCACCTCGTGTACCCCGTCCGACCGCCTGGGTTCGCTGGCGTAAGTCCCACGTAATATGGAGATAGGCGTGAACCCGGTAGAACGCGGTAGACAGCGCGAGCCGACTTCCTAAACCCGGCCCCGACTCCATCGTCGCGCTTCAATAATGCACGTATCCGTCCCTCGGGTGTTCCCGGCTTACGCGAAAATACGAGCTTCCCCCGCGTGTACCGAGACGATGGCGATGGTCCCGGAGCAGCTCGCAGCAGTTAATCCACGTGCCTCGGGGGACGCCCGCGGACACGAAGCTCCTCCGCTTCCGGCAGGAACGGATGCCGAGGAGCGAGAGCTCCGCTGAGCCTAACTCGACTAGCGCGACTCAAACTGGGCCCTCGGTTTTGGTCATTGTTACACGAAAATTTCCTTTTTTTTTTTTTTTTTTTTTTTTTTTTTTTTTTTTTTTGAATATTGGAAACAATTCATAATCGTTCGTTTTTATTGACGCATTGTTTTTTACGATAAAATAATGCGGGCGAAAAAATTGAAAAAAAAAAAATAAAAAATTAATAATTGGTTATTATTGTGTATCTATTGTTTCGTCGTAAATTTTTTTTTTTTTTTTCACGAGCAACACAGTCGTCACGAAAAAGTCACGATCACATGTGAATTTCATATTTGTATTGTAAATTGGAAAACATTTTTTTTTTTTTTTTTTTTTTTTCGAATATTGGAAACAATTCATGATCGTTCGTTCTTATTTCGGTATTGTTTTTTACGATAAAATAATGCGGGCGAAAAAATTGACAAAAAAAAAATTAATAATTAGTTATTATTGTGTATCTGTTGTTCCATCGTAAAAAAAAAAATGGTTTTTTTTTGTTTTCACGAGCAACACAGCCGTCACGAAAAAAGTCACGATCATACGTAAATTTCATATTTGTATTGTAAATTGGAAAACATTTTTTTTTTTTTTTTTTCCAATATTGGAAACAATTCATAATCGTTCGTTCTTATTCACGCATTATTTTTTACGAGAAAATTGAAAAAAAAAAAAAAAAGAAAATGATTAATTAGTTATTATTGTGTATCTATTGTTCCATCGTAAAAAAATTTTTTTTTTTTTTCACGAGCAACACAGTCGTCACGATCATACGTAAATTTCATATTTGTATTGTAAATTGGAAAACATTTTGAAAAAATTTTTTTATTTTTTTTAATGAACCAACAGATCTCCATCGGAGGTTCAAAGCGTTCGAGAGACAACGTTAGTGTGTATCGGCTATCGAGTTTTCCTGAGCGCTGTGTCATATCGAACTGTGCAAATGCCAGAGTGGATGAAGCATGGCAACGTGAACAAATGGCTCATGGAGTGCGGGGCAAGATGGGCAAAGAGAGAGAGAGAGAGAGAGATCGAGAGAGAGGAGTGTCGGGGAAATTTAGTGGTGCGATTCCGTTGGAAAGAGCGTTCATGCGAGGGATCTCGCGTGACCGGAACTCACTGGACCGACGGGGTTGGAGGCTGGGTAAGCACCGATTTACCCAGGCGGTGCATCTACCGAGCGCCCACGGGAGAGAAGCGTCCTTGTAGCGCGCATCATTGGATCATCAGTGGGACTCGGATAGGAACCGCTGGACCGAAGTTACTTCAGCCGACGGACGTGCAAGCCTCCGAAGGGGAGTTCGCGATTACGTACGAAGAGGCTGCGCCACTTTATCGCGCAACGCTCCACGCTGGCTCATCGTTGTGTGCGAAATTTGAGGGAAAAAAAAAAAGACGAAAAAAAAAAAAAAAAATTGTAGACTTTTTTTTTTCGACGCTCCACGCTGATTCGTTCTCATGTGCGAAATTTGAACGGGACGGAAAAAAAAAAAATTGCGAAAAAAAATATTATTCTCAAATAATTTTTTTCATGGAGGAAGATGGATAAAAAAACAAAATTAATATAACAAAAACAAGTCGATTTGACAAAAATCGTAAACAAAAATATTATTCTCAAATATTTTTGCCATGAACGAAGATGGATAAAAAACGAAATTAATATAAAAAAAACAAGTCGATTTGACAAAGATCGTAAACAAAAAGTATTATTCTCAAATATTTTTGCCATAGACGAAGATGAATAAAAAACAAAATTAATATTTAAAAAAAAGTCGATTTGACGAAAATCGTAAACAAAAATATTATTCTCAAATATTTTTCCCATGGACAAAGGTGCATAAAAAAAAAATTAATATAAAAAAAAAAAACCCGATTTGCCAAAAATCGACGGTAGAATTGGATTGAGTGAGAAAATTCGTCCGGCATGATTACGAAGAATTATTATATGTCGGGTGAGGGGGATTATAATACAAGGGGTAAAAAGGATCGAGGCTGAGTCGAGTTAAAAATGGTATCGGAGATAGCGAGAGAGCGATGACGGGGGCGGTTCATGGCGGAGTTAGATGGGACATGTATGTGTGTGAGAGTAAGGTGCGTGTGCATGGACTTACCAGTGACGGGCGCCTCGATGTCGATCATGGTCTTTTCAGAGCGTAGAAGTATGGCGCCATCGTTGACGATGCGAAGAGCCGCCGTCTCGTCGATTCTACCCTCGAGTATGAAGTGATGCTTGAGGACATCCGGCCGTGGCCTACCTGTCCGCGTGTCGAAGACTTCTGCCACGGTCAGCTTGTGCGACGGTGGAAATGGCACACCTGTTAGAAAAAAAAAAAAAAAAAAACAAAAAAATCGTTAGTCGTCAGAAACCGAATTTAAAAACGATGAGAGTTTATTCTCCAGCAAAGTCGGATTCTTCAATATGAAAAAAAAAATATATATCTTATGTGTTAATAAACGAAAAGTACGTGTATAAATATATGGAGATCGGTAAGAAGCTCGAGGCAGCGGGTGGGGGGAAAAAAAAAACGCACCACCAACTCGATTTTTATCGATCGGAGTATCGACGATAACGGAAGTCGATCGCCGATCGACGGTCGCCTGGGAATCGGCGCTCGACGATCCGGAGCTCACACTTGCCGATTTTTCACCGCGGAAGTACTTTTTGTACCATTCGCGACTTAACGGCGATCGATTGTGAGGATTCGCGGGTGATTGCCCGAGACTCGTCGTTGCCGAGTTTATCGAGCTGCGAGCTGTGCAGAACGAGGCGTCGAGATCGTCGCGACTGTCGCCGAAGACATCGTCGAGGCTTTCGTCTTCCTCGGCGTCTTCGGTAGCGTCGATCGGTTCGCTTTTGCCGGTAACGAGTGGACTGGCGAAATTTCCGCTCAGTACGACGGTTCCGTAACGCTGACGGTCGTACCGATCGCCGATTTCTTGACAACCGATCGCCGATTTTTCCGATCCGGAGCTTCCGAGCTTCGATCTTTGGTCGCCGCCCGAAGAGTCCGAGCTGATGCTGATTAGCCTCGCGGTCGGGACTTCCATCCGATCGGCGTAGAAAGAATCCGTCTCGATCGGTTCGGCTTCACTCGATGAATCGGTAGAGCTTGCGGGACTCCCTGTGGGCGCTTTGTTCACGACCAATCTTTCGTGGAGCAGCGAGAAAGCGGCGTTACGCTGACGAGATCGGTTGAGAGTTTCGCTGCCGGTTTCCATCGTTTTTCTCACCACTTCGATCTCGAACAATCGCCAATTGTCCGAGCAAGTCGAGCTCACAGAATTTCTCGATGGCTCTGAGCTGTGATCTCGATCGTCGCCGGAGATCGGACCGACACGATCGGCGTTGGTCTCCATCGCAGACGATCGCCGATTTCTCTCCTCGTCGCTCGGCGAAATCGCTTCAGCGGTCGGACTCGATGGTGATTCGTACGTGTTTTTCGACGGGGTTGCCGAAGCGACGAAGACTTCCAACGAATCTGCAAGCGTGATAATGAAAATGTAAAACAAGAAAATCGGCAGCTTTAATTTTTTTTTTTGCACGAAGCAAATATTTTTATGTGAAGAAAAAAAAAAACGAACTAATTTTCAATATCAAGTCTTTTAGTGTTTTGAAATTTGCGAGTAGTGTTCACTTCGCATAAGTTTCAGAAAAATGCGACGGAATTGCAATGACTTTTCGATGGTATAAAAATCTTTGAAAAAAATCAAGCATTATTTTCATCAATTTATTAATAAAAATTTAAGAATTATAATCGCGCAATCGCAATTGTACTAATTTTTTCTGATTCTTATGGTTACCGAACGACGCGATAAACCTCGAGGAATGTCACATCCGGTCTTACCCTCCATTCCAGCGGGACTCGAAGCCCCCGAAGAAAGATCGATGGTCGAATATCGTTTGCGACCGGTCTTCATCTCCGAACGATCCCTCGGCCCGATTTCCACAACCTCGGAACCTTCATCGGAAGTACGACGATCGAAATCGGCGCTCTTCGAGTCTTCCATCGACTCCGACTCGGATTTCGTCCGATTACCAGATATTCTCGAAGAGTTCAACGACTCGCGATCGTCTTCGCGGAAGCTGCGGCTGTTTCTCCGCGGAAAATCGGCAGCGTTTTTCTCCGTCGAATCCCGATCGCTCGACGCCGATTCGTCCTCGAGGCTGCACTCGAATCTCCTCCTCAACGACGCGACGACGCTCGTCGATGCGAAATTCTCATCGGTTTCCGGCGAGACCGAATCGACAACCGTTACCGATTCTTCCGCCGATTCACCTCGAGGATTCGCCCGAAGACGTTGCAAATAACTCCGGCCGATCAGCGCTTTCTGGCGGGTCGTCACGAGACCGCCAAGGCGCTCGTCGATCGCGCCCAGAAGAATGTCCTGGCCGATGTCTTTCCTCTCGGCGACGAACGATCTCGGTCTGACGCCTCGCTTCGCCCGCGCCGCCAGCGCTCGAGCTCGGTTGCTCAGCGTGAGAACGAAGAAGACGTCGGAGACTTCGTGAAGACTTCGCTCGAGAACCGCCGCGTCGTCGAGCTCGTCCTCGTCCTCCTCCGTATGCAACTGAACGCACTGAAGAGATCGCTCCAGCTCCGGAATCACCCGATCGAGATCGGCGTTCTCATCCGATAAATCGTGACGAAGTGGCGATTTATCGTCGGAATTTTCTCCGCGACGACTCTGGTCCTCGTTCGTCCTGCGAACGTGCTCGCGTTCCAGGGTTCTCTTCAGCGTCTCGTCGTCAATTCCAGGACCCTTGGCTCTCCTCCTCCTCGGCGAGTTCCTCGACGACGTCTCGAAAGTCGTCTGGAAATCGTTGAAAACCTCGTCGCTCGTCGTCTCGTCGACGCTTCCGGGAGTCCTCGGACTCGCCGATTCGCTCGAGTTCGTTCCTCGCCGACCGACCGTCAGCTGCTTCACCCTCGCTATGAGACGCTCCATCGACGGACTCATCTTCCCGTCGCTCTTCAATCGCCCTCTCTCCAACGGCGAACCGAGATCCTTCGGTGAGGAAAACTTCCGCGGCGAGTCCCGCGAAAAATCCGACTCGGCCATCGTCCACGTGGCGATGATCCGGACCGAGTTTTTTTGCCACGCGCTTCCTCGAGATCGCCGAAGGATTTATCTCCTGAAAATTGCCGATTCACGATGAATTTATCTCGAGCGATCGGCGACACTTGCTCTTCTCGCGGTGAACCGGGAAGACTCGTACGGTGAATCGAGGAAACTCGAAGACGCGAAATTTTCTGCACGATCACTGCTGCTGCGTTTCGGGTGGAAAAATGGCGTCTTCGCGGAGAACCACGTGGCGACTACCGCAGCGTTCTCTCTCGGGAATTATCGTCGCAGAGTCGCGAATGTGCTATCGAGAATCAAATATCGAAAGCGATACCAACCTTGTTCAACGGCGTACATTTCCGAATGATAATTAACGTGGAATCGACGATTCGCCTCGACGATATCGCAAACGAACTCTCGTGGAGCGAGATGAAAATCCCACGTTGGCAACGAATTTTTCTTGGACACGATCGAAGACACTTTTCGCCCTGAACCGGCAAGATTCGTTCGGTCCAATCGAGGAAACTCGAAGACGCGAAATTTTCTGCACGATCACTGCTGGGAGTTTCAGGTGGAAAAAATGGAGTCGTCGCGGAGAACCACGTGGCGACTATCGCAGCGATCTCTCTCGGCGAATATCGTCGAGAAATCGAGACCGTGCTATCGAGAATCGAATATCGAAATTCAAAAAAAAAAAAAAAAATTGTAAACGTCGACAATTCGGAAATTCTTCGAGACTCGGAAATTCGAACGAACGTTTCCTTCTGGACGTTTTTTTTTTTTTTTTTTTTTTTTTTCGTAAAAAAAAATTACCAGATTCGCATAAAAATGTTCTGCGAATATTTTACGAGCCAGTAAAAAAACATTTGTAAACAAAGTTTTGCACGGTTTATTGCGTCACGGCGGAGTTACATGCGTGAAGTGTTGCGGAAAATTAATCGGAAATTATTATAAATTATTTACGTCCGCGGTTGCGGGACAGCGAAATTCGAAGTCTCCGGTCTCGTCGTTGCCGTCGGTGACTCGAGGAAGATTTCCGCAAGAATCCGCATGCGGATTAATTTAACGACGTCGTACGTCGTCGACGTTTCTTCCAAACTGCCGAGATAAAATCGTTCCCACGTTGTTTCCACTTTCCTCGCGATACTTTCATTTCTCCGAGTGCGATGAGATGAGAAAAAGAAAAAAAAAAAAAAAAAAAAAAAAAAAAACAATCACCGAATTCCCATTCGCGCTCAAAAACCGTTGTCCAAGATCTCGACGCTTTCCTTCCGTGAATCGAATTTAATCCGTTCCGGTGTGCTGGATTCTAAAAAAAAAAAAAAAAAAAAAAAAAAAAAAAAAAAAAAAAAAAAAAAAACAACATAAAAAAATTGTTTCAAATTCACTCAACAGCTCACGCAACGATACGTGGGCGAGAGGGAGGCAAGGCGGAGGGGAGACGCGGGGCAAAACGGACCGTCAAAAATCAATCAACGGATCCAAATAAAAATCCCATTTTCACTAATCGTCGTCCATTTTGCCCCGGAGTTCGATTTTCCGTCACTCCGAGACGCTCCGATATTCGATATAAACGGCGAATTTGATATTTAAAAAATGGAGTGCTTGCCTGACTCGTGGAGTCTGCGACGTCTCGGCGGTCCAGCCGTGGCGATGTTTTCCTTGAATTTTTTCAGTATCGTTTCGACGATCCGCGCCGAGTCCCGTGCTCCGTTCGGTCTCGGCGATTTTTCGGCGGCGCCGCGACAGCGCCGATCGAACAGCGATTTGATCTGGGCGAATTTGCCGATGCACGTTTCCACGTAGACACCGGGCTTCGACGGTGTGCTCGGCACCGGCAGCGAGCTCTTCGACACGCGATTCACTTTGTGCAAACCCGCGCGCACCCTCGAGTAAAGCGTCGAGTCCTCGTGTTCCGGATTTTTCGTTAAACGATCGGGCTTCGTGGGAGCCACGTCGCCGACAATCGACGATTCGGAGACGCTTCTTTGCATTTTTTTTTTAATCTTTTCGGAACCACGACGAGCTTTGAATTCGTCGTTGGAAACCGAGACTCTCTCGCCGGAGGACATCGCGACTCTGCTAACCGAGCTGGCGAATCGTCGTCGTTCGCTAATTCCACCGGAATCGAAGCCAGGCGCGACAACTTGACGGACCTCGATTTTCTCCGGAGAGAGAGAAAAAAAAAAAAAAAAAAAAAAAAAAAAAAAAAAAAAAACGAGTCACTGAAGCGGAAGTTTTTTTTTCTTTAACCATTTTAAACTGGGGAGCACTTTCTTAGAGTGCGAAAATATTCGCGACTAAAGGGACACGCGAAAGCGTGGGTTGTGAAAAAATTTGAAGTTTCAATTTTGGGGAAATTTTGTAAAAATTGTTTTTTTTTTTTTTTTTTTAAGAATTTTTTTTTAAGATTTTTTTTTTAAAGAAAAATAAAAATGGAAAATAATTGTTTGGAAAAATATTTCGATTGACAAATGATTTCGTTGATATTGAGAAATCGTCTCGCTCGGGACGAATAATAGTTTCGCTCGATAGTTGCGATTACATAAATAGAGGGAGATTTTAGTCGGTCGAGTGAGACGTTTTTTTTTTTTTCAACGCGAAGACATTTCTCGTGGCACGAATTTATGGTCTTGCTCACAGTGGTTTCTCGTCGTCCCTCGTTCAGAGAAATTATACCGCGGATTTTCGACGTAAAACGTGTCCGGAATTTTTCACGTTGGCAGCGCGCGACTTTCCGTGTCGGATGCCAAAATTTTTGGCACGCAACGTTCACGATCTCGTGACGAAACTCCCGAGGGAGAGCTCGCTTCTGGCAGCCAGTAAAATTTTCTATCGTCGAAACGGACAATCAAAAATGCGCCGCTCGGCGCTCCCCAAAATCGCATCGCCAGAATCCGCGACCGCGACTATAATTTCCCGCCAGACTTCGCTTATATCGTTGCATCGAGGAATTTCTCACGAGTCGGCTAACTCACGATTTTCCATTCGTTTTTCTCGCCCGCGCGAATTCTCAAAATTTTCGTCACGAGAGCGAGTTTTTTTTTTTTTTTTTTTTTTTTTTTTTTTTTTTTGCACACGTCGACTGGCAACTTCGACGAGTGTATCGAGTAACCGCCAAAATAATTTTTGCCACGTCCGCGAGCTAACGCAAAGTGTTCGCGGTTTGGTTTGGCGAAAAATATTTCGGCGATTCATCCTCGTGCCGTTCGCGACTCGTGACCGGGAATTTTATTGTATTTTTACACGCCGACTTTTTTAGTTGGATTTTTTTTTTTTTTTTTTTTTTTTTTTTAATAACAAAAGATCGTAAAGAAATTATTTTCGACGATTTTGACGTTTGGTTGCCGGGGAATTTATTGAACAATTTCTCTGATTGAATTGTTAATCAAATTTTCGGAGCGATCGTCGGGCAAAATCGATGCGATCGGCTTTTTTCCATTTGCCTGATTTTCATTTTAATTATCTCAACGACTTCGGCGTGAGAATTTTTTTTTTTTTTCAGCACGATCGAACGAAGAATCATTTTTCCTCAATGTATTTGTCTGTGCATCGCGTATTTTTTTTTTTCAAAATACTGTTGTTACATTACATTTGTTCGATATACCTTAATTGCTACTTAAATATAATAACGATTCGTCAATTATTGCGTGTGTACATTCGTGCGTTTCTTTCGATATCACGTCTTCATCGCGCTATTTACATTTCATTAGATTTACTTATTCATTTAACGAAACAACGACTGTTGTTGTGTTTTTTTTTTTTTTTTTTCATACATTTTTTATATTTTAGAGTCATTGTTATTTTTTTTTTTATTATTTATTCTTTAATCCACATTCGACGATAACGACTTCGTTCTTTAGTTGGCGACTCCACCGCGTCCAAAATACACGTCCAAGATTTTTTTTTTACCCGGACAAAACGATCGGAAATTCGAAGGGCGAGCGTGATTATTCGGCTGCAAATATTTTTTTCGATTAACGAAAAGACACTCAATTTTCTCCAACTTTCGGAAACTTTACGTTCTCCGACGATCGATTTTGGATCAGACCTGGCACACTGTTTATCGAGCCCCTTGTTTCGCCCGATAAACCGAGCGTCAACTCCGAACCTCGTCGATCGACAACGAACTCCGAAAAGTTGCGAGAGATAAATCACGAATTAAATTTAAAAAAAAAGAAAAAAAAATTTTGCCAATGCATTGCCAATTACCGACATTACAGAAAAATTCATTCGGCTCCGATCGAGCAAAATCATTGGCCAGATTGACCGCAAAGTGACGAGCGACTGTCGGTTTTTTCACTGGGTTACGTTAAAGAAATAATAAAATTGAAGAAATCTTGATCGTTCGTCAGTAGATGAAATAATCGAAACACTCCGGTCGTAGTCAAGCACGTAAAAACGTCAATTACATCGAACGCAATTGATTCACTCAACGATTAAAAATTGTCTTGTTTTTTTTTTTTTAATTAAAAAATATTAAAGCTATTTTTTTACCCAGGAAAAAATTTTATTCGGATCTTTTTGAATAATCGCGTCGCTGAGATAAAAACTCTTTGATCCAATTTTCGATCTCTCTGAGGGTCAAAAAATTTGCTCGATCGGTTTCGAATGAAATCTTTGAGTCGCTTTCGGATTACAGTCGACGATTGTTAATTGATTGCACGATCGATTTGAACTGCGTCACGGTGCTGACATTTTTGCTCCAAAAAAAAAAAAAAAAATATTTGACGGTGAAAATCGACGGACTAATACGAGGAGCGAAAATAGCCGCTGCCACTTCTGATCACCCAATTACACTTGATTCCTACTTAAATTAACGACCCGAGGGAGATATTAAGCCGAACGACTCTTTGGAGTTTCTGGTAATTCCAGCTCGACTACTTTGACCCTTGACTCTAGAATCGTGTCCGGAGTACAAAATTTTTTTCTTCTCGGATCATCGTATGAGAAAAAAATAAATATATTCTCGAGTTCACGTACGAAATTTTACGACTTTTGATTTCGGACACTTGGAGCGAAGTGAAAAAATTTTAACCAGCGTTTTTAAAATTTTTTCAACACCGCACTCTTCGCGCCAAAATTCCGTGAAAATTCCCGTTCTTTGCTTCAGCTTTTTTTACAGGTTTGCAAAAAAAAATTACACCGATCCTGATACTCGTAATAGATAACTGATAATTGAGAGACTTTATCGCGCGCGTCTGTGTCCCTCCTTAATCTTTAATTGCTATTCGCTCGTCTCTCGATTATTCTCTTTTCACCGTTCAACGAGTCGTTTCATACGTGTTCAAATTAATTTCGACCGAGCTCTCGAGAACACATTTAATCATTCGATTTATCCGGATCGAGGCCACGGTCACTTTCCTCGACGATTTTACACATACATTTATAAACATACGAAATACCGAGACGACAATTTCAAGCCATTGAGCGCGTTCGACGAAATAATTCGCTACAATTTTTATCTCCCGGTTTGCTTTGTACAAAAAAAAATTCGCCGAATAATTATCCAGAATTAAAACTGCTCCGTAAAACCGATTATCAATTATTACATAATTGATTCCATCTAGACTAATCACCTCGATGAAGAAAAAATCACGAGAAACAATTTACCGAAGACTTTGCCAAGAAAACCCGAAAAAAAAAAAAAAAAACTAATTTTGTGATCATTAAAACTGTTTTTTTTTTTTTTTTCGTTTAATTTTTCAGCCTCACCAAAATACAAGTCATCTCTAGAGAACGCGATCGTGAATTGTATTTCGATTCCACTGTCAAAAAAAATTCTCAACAATGCCAATGAAAAATATGTCGCTATGATTTTTTCTTTCTTCTACGAGGTGCGTCAATTCCAACGGGCTAATTTTAATTCCGACAATCTAATAATAATTCTGACCGAACAAATTGATTTCAACAGCTCACTCTAAACTTTAATGACAATAAGTAAAAAAAAAAAGTCCGTCGATTTGGTGAACAGTGAAAGTGGACTCGACACGCGAGTTCAAAAAATCGTAACGAGAAAAAAATAATCCATCGTCTCCGTTGTACGAGTTTGTCGGAAATTTTCTTCGCGTAGTCACGCCAGAATGCGCGACGAGCCGGGAGCGATTTCGGAGCCGCGCTCTGTCCGGTCTAACGACAAAATTATATTCCTCTAAATCCCTCAAAATTTAATGCCTCGAGAGGACATTGTCAGAAAGAAATTTACAAAATTGAATTTAAAAGTAAACGGATAGCTTCGCTCCTCGCCACGTCCCGAGCCATGCGCAGCGATTGATGTGAAAAAAAAAAAAAACCAAAAAAAAAAATTCAATTATTATTCACGACTCTCGAGACGAACGGAGCGGTCGATTTGTTTCCGTCGCTCCGAAAGCGCCGAGTTCCCTCGATTGACAAACTAGTCGGCATTAGTGCATTTTAATGTCTCCCCTTCTGCCCTCTGGCTCTTCTATCGTCGGGCAACGGATCGTAAATTAAATCCGATATCTCGTGACGATAAACGAGAGTTCGCCGTTTGTCGAACGACGACTCGTTTCGAGTCGCGGGCGCGACTCCGTTTCCACAAAGTTTCTTCGGCGGATTTCGTCGTCCTCCGATGCGTCGAAGCAGCGATGACCTCCCAGCAATTCCGCAATCGTCGCATCGTCGACGATTTTTTTCCGTTCCTCCGATTCCATGTTTCATCTCCGAACGAGCGTACCTGTTTGGAATTACAAAATTGATTAAATAACAATGCGACGTGACTGTCGATGAGGGAAGAATTTACTCTCGATCGGAACGTAACGAACACGCAATCGGATTTCAAAAGGTTCTTCGAGGGTATTGGAGCAAAGTGGGCGCCGAGCGGGTTCAGAGAGGCGGAGAGAAAGAGTGAGTTTGTCTCGTACGGCTTCCCTAATGATGACGAGGTGTTTCTTCAGGGTCCCGTGCCAAAATCACACGTATTAATAGTCAGCTCGACAAAAACATGTCACCTCGTGGCGGCGAACTTTCCGAGACTTTTTTTTTTTTTTTTTTTTTTTTTTTGCTTTCACACCGAGAAATAAAAATGTTTTTGATGCATAAATCAGGCGGGACTTTTGATTTTATTTTTTTTTTTTTTAATTTTTTTTTTTTTTTTTTTTTTAATTAATAACTGTTCAATCTCACCGTTGAAAATCCCATGGCACGTCGCGCATGATGTTGCTGCAAGCTCACGTCGAGACGTCGTCGGCTTCTTGAACTGTGCGAACGAGTGAAAACTTCAAAGTTGTTGCTTTTTTTGTTAATCGTACAGACCGATCGTCCACCGTTTCCGTGTTCAATCCTTGGGACTGGCATCGCGAAGAACGCGAGCTTTGGATCTGGGTGAAGTTTCTCTCCTGACGGTGACGAAATAAAATGAGAATTAAATGAAATCGAGAAAATGAAAAAATAAAAAAATTAAAAAAAAAAAAAACTAATATTAATTCCCACAGGGACAAATTTTTTTTTCAATAATTGTGGTCCCAAGAGAAACTAAAATCATAATAATTATTTTCTACATTCGTGCAGTTCGATCGGCTGCCCCGAAATGGCGTCCGAAAACGGTTTGTGAAACCGTGCGAGTCGCGAAAATTTTCGCGAAATTTAACTTTGTTTATTGTGAATTGTACTTACGTGTTTCACGAGCCGATTTACGAACGAACGAGACGTTCGAATGAGTCGTGTCGATTACCGCCGATGCATCTCTCGCGCGTTTTATTTTATAGGCACATTTTCAGTCCCGGTGCGGTTAACGCACTGACGCTCGATGCCGAAAAGAAATCGCACACCTGTGCTACGGAGCAACGAGGCGGAACGTTTCGCGATCGAGAAGGCACGTGTATCGACGAAAAGAACGCCGAGATTATCGTGTCTGACCAGCTACGAGCGGTAACTACTGCCATCTATGGATACATTTACCGTCCGAGCCGTTCGTGGACGTTACTACTTATCGCTATTAAAATTCCTTATTTCCGTGTAAAAAAAATACATATATATAAATATTTTCACGAGCATCAAGAAACAAATGTATACTTGGAATAAATAAATAGTCGTAGTTACAAATGCACTTTATCGGGCGGTAACCACTGCCACTTGTCGATACATTTATTGTCTGAACCGTTCGTGGACGTTACTACTTATCGCTATTAAAATTCCTTATTTCCGTGTAAAAAAAAATACATATATATAAATATTTTCACGAGCATCAACAAATAAATGTATACTTGTAATAAATAAATAATCGTAGTTACAAATGCACTTTATCGGGCGGTAACCACTGCCATTTGTCGATACATTTATTGTCTCAACCGTTCGTGGACGTGACTACTTGTCGCTATTGGAATTCCTTATTTCCGTGTAAAAAAAATACACATATATAAATATTTTCACGAGCATCGACAAATAAATGTACACTTGGAATAAATAAATAATCGTAGTTACAAATGCACTTTATCGGGCGGTAACCATGCCACTTATCGACACATTTATTGTCCGAGCCGTTCATGGACTTTACTACTTTCCGCTATTGGAATTCGTTATTCTACTTATTAAAACGAGATATAAAAATTAATTTTTCCGGTCATCAACAAATAAATATTTACTCAGAATGAATAAATATTTACTCCGAATAAATAAATATTTACTCCGAATAAATAAATATTTACTCCGAATATATAAATATTTACTCAGAATAAATAAATATTTACTCAGAATAAATAAATATTGACTCAGAATAAATAAATATTTACTCAGAATAAATAAACAGAAATGTTTGCAAATGCGGTTTGTTGCGTGGTAACTGCTACCGCTCACTGATACATTTACCGTCTGAGCCGTTCGTGGACGTAACTACTCGTTACTTTTTCTTCCCGTAGGAATCGCAGCGTGCGTTCTAAACGCAGAATTGTGGTACGTTTGTGGCGTTTGAAATGTGAAGCCGTTCCCTTCGGCGATATCGACCGAGGACTACCGAAGCGGGCCTGTTTGACCCGCGCGGAATTGATATTCGAGTGTATTCGTAAGCGGAAGAGATGATCCGAGGGGAAAATGAGACGAAACCCAAAGAGCCGAAAGCCGGACGATCCGTGAGTCAGAGTCGGGGCGACCGGGCCGATGCTGGCCGGCAGCCAGTCCTTCGTCGTTGCGGGCTTTGTCACGCGGATATCGTCGACGCGCCGCGTTCCCGGTCTCGTCCTCGGCTCTCGTCGATGTTTTCCCTCGCGTGGTAAGTCGAGCCGAACGGATTGTCGACCGTGGGACAAGCACGCCGACAGGTGGCAGATAGCGCTCCATCAAAGGTTTCGAAAGATAGAGAGCTTGTTTCGGCTCCGTTTCCGCGGACAACACCCAAACTCGGGACGAAGAATCGACGGAATTCTTGAACGCAACAAGAAATTACGAAACGGACGGCGACCCAATATTTTTTAAATTCAGAAACCCAAAAATAGTATCTGGGAAAAAATGAAAAATGGAGAAGATTCCGGCTCGCTGTGACGAAACGTGTCATCGAAAATTTTTCGCTCTCATTATATTCCTTCCAATCACTCCACCTTAAATCTCGCGGCGAACATTGACCTGCCGATTAAAAATAGTACCGAGACTGGCGACGCGAATTGATCAATGAGGAAACGAACTTGAATTATCCGCGAAAAATTCGCGAAAATCCACTTCCAACTTGTCACTCGATTCGACGCTATTATTATTATTATTATTTTTTTTTACGTATATATGATTTTTTTAATATTCCTATTTATTCCGTCACTTTTCCATTTATCTTTTTTGCCCCGGTATATTATATGGCCCGGCGAGCCGTCGTCGCGAGGATGAATAAAAATAAACTCGAATCGGCGCGAGGGATTGCCGGTGGCTATGAGTGGTTTCGCGACCCAGTTTGACTGACCCACGACTCAACGGCTCGCACGCGCACGCACTCGCATATATATACATAAATATATATATATGAACGACAAAAATCACGACATTATATATACGGCGGTGATTTCAGTCATCCATGGTTTACACGTGTACGTGTCGAACGGGCAAGCGAATTCACATCCCGTTGAATTGTACGGCGCGAAAAGGCACGTGGGCGATAAAGCTTATTAATAATTGAGCGGGATGGTCGAGAGCGTGTTTCACAAAAAAAAAAAAAAAAAAAATTGACGATGTGTCTCAGGTAACTGAGATCGGTGTCCCGATTTCTCCTGCGCCCAGTGGGACAAAATGGACCGGTGTGCTCAAGACGCGATTTTTCAACATCGAGCGAAATTGGTCAAAAAAAAAATGGTAACAATAATTTTTTTTCCTACCGTTTTTCTTGTAGGAATTTTTTTTTTTTTAATTTAAAAAAAATCACATTCGAGTGGGAAATTGATGTTTCGTCTTATCGTGCGAGAAAATATCTGTAGTGGGGCGAACGAAGCGTACAAATATTTTGTTACAATTTGGTAGTCGCGAATGCCGCGAATGATTCGCATTGGCTCGATTCGAGAAGCACGTCGACGTGATTTTCTTGGCAGCCAAGAGAGCTGATCAACTGTGCAAAGTTGTGCCGTTGACGGTGAGTTGGCGATCTCGGGTCTCGAATGTTTCAGCTAGAATTCGATATAAATAGATCCACTTCGAATCTTAACTGACCTGATACAATGCCCGCTCTCCGATTGGCGAAATAGTCGCGAACAATAAATCCGAGCCGAAGTTCCCAAGCACTGATCTGCCCCGTGCGTGTCGACTTTCGCAACGGCTCACGATACCGAACAATCATGATCCATCACCTCAAAATCTCAACAGTATTTTGTCCGTGGATGAAAAAAAAAAAAAAAAAAAAAAAATCAAATCCCGTAAAAATCGAATCATCAAAAGGCGAGTAAAGGAGTGTGAAAGGAGCGAAAGAACGCGATGACCTGATCCAGGGTGGATTATGAGCGACCGGATGGTGGAAGAACGGTCACGAAGTCGGGCGACAGGCGAAGCGCGGAAGAAAAGCGACGAAACGAGGTGAAGATGGAAAATACGAAGGGAAGGTGTGAGAAACGAAGTTGAAGAGGGAAACAGGGTCACGGCAGGAAGAACGCGGTAGAGGCGGGGGTGGGGATGGTTGAGGAAGGCGAGGAGTGGGGTAAGAGCGGTAGCGTGAGTTAAAGGCGGAACGTGTGCGAGAATGAGGGAGATGGAGATGGGAGATAGAGGGGGGCCACCTAAGTAAGAGGGAAAGAGATATATGGGTCAGAAGAGGATGGACCGGACGGAATATTGATCCGTTGGTACGAACACCGGCGATAGCTGCCTGCCTATGCCACCGCAACCACTACTGGCTCCTGCTGCTGCTGTTGCTGCTGCTGCTAATGTTGTTTCTACTGCTGTTGTTGCTGCTGCTGCTACGAATGTTGATTCTACTGCTGTTGTTGTTGCTGTTGCTGCTGCTGCTTATTTTGTTTCTACTGTTGTTGTTGCTGCTGCTGCTGCTGATGTTGATTCTACTGCTGTTGTTGTTGCTGTTACTGCTGCTGCTTATTTTGTTCCTACTGCTGTTGTTGCTGCTGATGTTGCTTTTACTGTCGTTGGTGCTGCTGCTGTTGATGTCGATTCTACTGCTGTTGTTATTGCTGTTGCTGCTGCTGCTTATTTTGTTTCTACTGCTGTTGTTGCTGCTGATGTTGCTTCTACTGTTGTTGCTGCTGCTGCTGCTGCTGCTAATGTTGATTCTACTGCTGTTGTTGTTGCTGTTGCTGCTGCTGCTGCTTATTTTGTTTCTACTGTTGTTGTTGCTGCTGATGCTGCTTCTACTGTCGTTGCTGCTGCTGCTGCTGATGTTGATTCCACTGCTGTTGTTGTTGCTGTTACTGCTGCTGCTTATTTTGTTCCTACTGCTGTTGTTGCTGCTGATGCTGCTTCTACTGTTGTTGCTGCTGCTGCTGCTGCTGCTAATGTTGATTCTACTGCTGTTGTTGTTGCTGTTGCTGCTGCTGCTGCTTATTTTGTTTCTACTGTTGTTGTTGCTGCTGATGCTGCTTCTACTGTCGTTGCTGCTGCTGCTGCTGATGTTGATTCTACTGCTGTTGTTGCTGCTGTTGCTGCTGCTGCTGCTTATTTTGTTCCTACTGCTGTTGTTGCTGCTGATGTTGCTTCTACTGTTGTTGCTGCTGCTGCTGCTGCTGCTAATGTTGATTCTACTGCTGTTGTTGGTGCTGTTGGTGCTGTTGCTACTGCTGCTTATTTTGTTCCTACTGCTGTTGTTGCTGCTGATGCTGCTTCTACTGTTGTTGCTGCTGCTGCTGCTGCTGCTAATGTTGATTCTACTGCTGTTGTTGTTGCTGTTGCTGCTGCTGCTGCTTATTTTGTTTCTACTGTTGTTGTTGCTGCTGATGCTGCTTCTACTGTCGTTGCTGCTGCTGCTGCTGATGTTGATTCTACTGCTGTTGTTGCTGCTGTTGCTGCTGCTGCTGCTTATTTTGTTCCTACTGCTGTTGCTGCTGCTAATGCTGCTTCTACTGCTGTTTTGCTCCTGCTGCTGCTAATGTTATTTATACTGTTGTTATTGTTACTGTTGCTGCTGCTGATGCTGCTGTTACTGCTAATTTTGTTCCCACTGTTGTTGCTATTGCTGTTGGGTCTATGGTTCACTCTCCACAAATTCCATCCCTTGCATTACCACACAGCCGTTACAGCCAGTGACAAACATTTTTCCTACTGATAAAACACCGCACCAATGCTCATGGATGGACTCGAAGAGCACATTCTAACCCATGGTGATAATTGAAAATCTGATTCCGAGTGAACTTGAAATTTCCAACCTTTTCGACTTCGACGATAATAATATTCCGGAAATATTGTCGTTCAAGTTGTTACGAGCGTGTAAACTGGACTCGGGTTGGAACAACAAGAACGGTGGTGAAAATGGCACACCCCGATTTATTCGCGATTCGATGATACGCGCGCCGGTCCATTTTGTGGCTCTCTCGCCTAATCAGCGACTATGCCAACCGGAATTGCTCCATAAATATCGACGGACAAAACCGTGCATACCCCGCGTACCCCGTGTATTTACCTTGGCTCTCGGTTTATATACGTGATTCGAATCGCGGCGCGCGGTACCCTTCGCGCACTCCTCGTTGCAAAGAGCATATTTAATGCAATCGGTCGAGCGGCGTGCGTCAAACACGACTCGCTCACGGTGTTATCACCGTCATTGTTCACGGCAGCCTGACGCACACCACCACCGTCCGGTTTACGAAATACAAAGTTCACCGGAAATTTCGCCATCGGCGCATGTAACTCCCGACGCTACGGCGAACCAACAAACCCAACGTCATGGAACTCGTGTCATTTTTTACGTCACTGTTATCATTGTTGTCATTATTATTATTGTTTCTATTTCACTTATTTCGCGTGGGGTTTCCGAGCCGCTATGGAGATCGGCACTTGGACGTGCGCCCGTGGCAAACCGATGAGGGGGCAAAGGCAACCGAGTGGGCAAAGAGCTCCAAAGTTCAAAGGGACTCGAACGCCATTTCTCCCTCTGGAGCGACGGACTTTGTTCCAAGTAAGTATGTATATATATATATATATATATATATATATATATATATATATGTGTGTGTGTGTGTGTGTGTGTGTGTATAGTT
>OZ021682.1:1248015-1472518 GCA_963978505.1 Listrodromus nycthemerus | reverse complement strand
AATTAGCCGATCCATTTTGCCCCGCACTGCTTGGGGTTTTCGTCACGCGCGTCATTACTATGCTTTCTGGTGCTTCCGTTGAGCAAGCTCGTTTCTCGGGTTTCAGGAGGGACACACGGTTGGCGATGGAGCAGGTCGGCCGGTTTATTAAATCAGCGGGCAATCAAGTTCGGCGAAGTGGGCGTTCGCCGGAGGGAAAATGAACCGCGGACCAGCCGTTTCGAGGACAGAGCGTAAAGCACGTACGGAACGATCGAGAAGCCAGCTCATCCGAGGCCGTCGCAGGGCGAACGGGGCCGAATATGGACCACCCCGATGAACTCATCGACTGGCGTAGTCGATGAGAAATCGGGTGGGCCAAATTCCCACCCCGTCGCCGGTTGGGTCCTCACGTCGAAGCACGGGGACCCCAGAAACGTTCCGAATCGTCGTCGTGACTCCTTTGAGGACGATGGAAGGGCGGAAAGGCCAAAGGATCTTCGGCTCTCGATACTCCTCGCTCCTCCTCAAAAGCCCCGCTCGTTTTTTCTTCCTTCCGCTCCGTCACTCCTCTCTCGGCTCCGCTCCTCTTTTTCACCCTCCGCGCCATTTCACTCGCTCGTTCTCATCCTCTATTTATCTCCCGAGACAAACCCTCCAACTCGGTGGACCCGACTACCGTCTTCCATTTTTTGCCGGAAAGGTACGTTGGTGTTTTTTTTTTTTTTTTTTTTTTTTTTTTTTTTTTTTTTTTTTACAATTCGACGGATACGAACTCCTTCATTTTTTCCCGGAATTACTTTGGGGATAAAATTTTTTGTTTTTTGTTTTTTTTTTTTTGCGTTTTAATGAGATGGAAGAAGAGCGGAGTTTTGCTCGAATTATTATTGGAAAAAATTGAAAGTATTGATAATTCGATGAGATTTGAGGATATTTGAATTTTTAAGAAAATTCATGTCTGACACGAACTTACGAATCGAAAAACACGCCGAGAGTCACTTCGTGGTCGATGGTTGTTTATTTTAAAAATTGTCTCGACGACAAAATCCCCAAATTTAATTTCCGCGATAAAAATAATAATTTCGAATGAAATTATTTCGCAAAATTATTGACAAAACTCGAATATCCATTTAACCGAATTATTTAATACTGTCGACTTTTTTCGAGCTTTTTCGGACGTGTCGATAAATTTCGAGGATTAAAAGCGCGGTTGAATTTTTTTTTTTTTTTTTTTTTTTTTTTCCAAATCCGTATAAATTATCGAACCGGAGAGTTCGAATTAACATCGGCAACAAAATAGTCCGGAATTCTTGGGAGCGATATTATTACAGCATCGACGAGAGTCGAGCGAGTAGTTTGACTCGAGCCGGTTAAACTACACGCGAGAGCTCCGATCGCTGAAACGCACACCGCGGAGTTATAAATAAAGCGGGTGTGCTTAAAGCGCGGCGAGCTTCGCGAAAGCCCCGACCGAAGTTACGTATGCGGCCCGGCAAGTCACAAGCCATGAGCCGAGCGTTTTCCACTTCTACGCTGCGGCCGTCTCTCCGAGCGTTTTTTTTTTTTTTTTTTTTTTTCCCACTAATTTTTCGTCAGCCGCGGAGGAAACGATTAGAGATAAAATATTGGGTGCGAGACTCGCGGAAGGAAGACATAAATGCGAGAATTAAGTGAGTGTCGACGGCAAAATTTCTTCGTCCACGGCAACTTCCGTCGGCCCGAGTGCTGCCTGATATGTTTCATTATCCGTCCGATTATCCCGCGGAATGTACACAGACAAACGGCGAATTGTAAACACATCCTTCGTCGAATTTGACCGCGAAGTGTCCGCGTAATTACCGCTATTAATCACGAGCGTCTGACCACGAACGGGCTTTTTCCACTAGCTCAGATATTAACCGCCCGCTACCATGGGAGTTTTATTGACTCGGACGATTATGCCAGTTCCAATCAACCTTTCCATCTCGTCTCGAGTGAAATTAATAGAAATTTTTGAGACTCGATTAACCAAGGCAATTACCAAAAATAAAAATAAATATGGCGGAAGCAATAAGAATTTTTTTTCGTCTCGGATAATATGATTAACGGAGACTAATTGTCTCGAGTGAAATTAATAGAAATTTTTGAGACTCGATTAACCAAAGCAATTACCAAAAATAAAAATAAATATGCCGGAAGCAAAAAGAATTTTTTTTCGTCTCGGATAATATGATTAACGGAGACTAATTGTCTCGAGTGAAATTAATAGAAATTTTTGAGACTCGATTGACCAAAGCAATACCCAAAAATAAAAATAAATATGGCGGAAGCAAAAAGAATTTTTTTTCATCTCGGATAATGCAATATTATATTTATTTACGGATCGACCGTCGAATAAATTATTTTTCTAGACGTATAATTATTCGACGAATTATAAATAATATTTTACGAGGATAATCGTTATAATTATTTAACGAATAACCAATTACTCTCGTTCGAAAGATATTCGATCGGCGACGTGTAAGTAAATTTTTATTTACACAAAATAAATATTTATTTACGGATCGACCCTCGAATAAATTATTTTTCTAGACGTATGATTATTCGACGAATTATAAATAGTGTTTTACGAGAATAATCGTTATAATTATTTAACGAATAACCAATTACTCTCGTTCGAAGGATAATCGATAATCGAAAATATCCGCGGTAAACTGCGAGTTATACAAATTTTTTTTTTTTCCGTCACACCCGCGGCAAATTGTCGCAACGCTCGGCAAATTTTTATTCGCGGTGTTGCTCCGAGCCGGTCTGCCGAAATCGTCCGGGCCGGTGACAAATTAACAATCCGCGTGTCCCGGACGCCAGAAGCGAATTCCGCGGAAATGTCTAGGCGAACCGGGCGGACTCTTTCGCCAACAGCCGGTCGCACCGACGAAACCACCGGAAATTTATCGCGCACTGGCGATAACAAAATATCTCGCTAGCTCGTTTCCTCGTTTGTTTCGTTCGTTCACTACGCGAATGCGCGAGAAACCGGCGAGTAAATTTTTCCTTCGTTTCCGTCTCGCTATCTTTTCGTGGCATTGCTTTTATTTTTTATTTTTTTTCCCCTTAATTTCTTCCTTCTTCCCTATCCTCGCCTCGTTTCGGCCTCGAGGAACTTTCGAACGGTACGTTTATTTATTTTTATTTTAACCTCTTCGTTGTTCAACGCGCTCGGCGATTTTCCTCGATTCACGTCGTCGAAGCGCGCTTTATTTCCCAAGACACTGGTTGACCTAAAGGGGGGAATCAAGGAGGAGAAAAATCGTCGTGAGGCGCGCCACACGTTCGGATATCCTCGTGGCGAGACGCGGTGATTGCGGTTTTATAGGAGGACTCGTTGCACCCCGAGATTTTATTTTATGTCGCGTCGCAGAGCCAGCTTCTCTGGGACGATTTTTTTTTTTTTTTTTTTTTTTTTTCAGCCACAATTTATCCATCGATATCGCGTGGGTGTTCGGCGCGAACTGCGGGATCGCGAGTCGATGAAAATTCGATGCGACGCAATGAGAATTTTTTTTTGGAGCGGAAAAATAAAAAAATCGTCGGTTTTGGAACTTTATCGCACGCGGTGCGTAAAATCATTTTTTACGCACGCCGCCCGAAAACTGAGATTTCACCTGCACGGTTTGGGCAATTTTTTTTTTTTTTTTTTTTTTTTTTTCAAATTAATATTTTTTTCACACATCCGTTTGAAAGCCTCGCAGCTGAGAAAGTTGAGAAGTTATCTCGCGCGAGAATGGCGCGGTGCGAGGGAAAATGGAAGACGGGTCGATTGTCCTCGAGCGTCCGCACGTCGTGCGTTACCGACACAATCGGACGTAATACCTATATAGTGTGTATTACGTACAACTGTGCGCAGTGTAATTCTCGCATATCCTGTGCGGCTCACGCGCGACACACTCGTTCACTCGGGACTTCGCTCCCGGTGAATCCATCCACAGGGTCCATTCATAAAGCCCAGCGTTCGTCTAAATTTAGATGCACCAACGGTGATGCTGGCCCATTCAGGAGGAACGAGACTCCTTTGGCGCAGTCCACGCGTCTCTCCTCGTCAATTTTTATCTCGTTCGCTTTTGTCAGCATTTTTTTTTTTTCCAACACCCATTTTTTTTTTTAAATTTTTTCCAACAAAAAATATAAATTTCGTTGCAATCCGAGCAACGTCACCGAGACAATTACCTGATTGGCTCACTGATTAATAATTAATACAACGTAAGTAATAATTTATGTTGTTCAATGGAAAATTCATGGAATAAAAAATTTATTCGACGAATTTATTTTTGAAAAATTATTTCGTTATTTTTTATTTTATTGTGAGAGCCTCGTTGGGAGGGAAATATGGAGTCGACATTGGACCAACTCTGGCCAATGTCCGCCGAACGACGGCCAGTATTGGCCCGGTGTCCCACCATCGATAACGACGCATTCCATTGTTTATGGTGCAAAAAAATATATGCCGCACCAGGCAAGAGACGGTGCACGAAAAAAAATATTTGTTCAAATTTTTTGAATTTTTTGAATTTTTTTTTTTTTTTTTTTTTTTGGTAAAACGACGAGAGTCGGAAAGGAAAAATGTTGTGCGACGGCTCGTCAGTTCGCTCGGCTCTTCCCTACCTTTAACGAGTGCTTAATCATATGCTTGGACGCTTTCGCCGTAGATGGCAGCGAACACATCGAACTTTGACCCAGATTCGCATGACACACTTACCTGAAACAGAAAGAACGAAGGTGATATTAGGAACGGGAGTGTAAATTCTCTATTTTTTTTTTTCCTTTTTTTTCACAGTTTTTATAAATTAATTACCGTACGTAAGTAAACATTGCGATTAATGAAACGCTCATAGAAGTATCGAAATGTGGTGTGAGAATTTTTTTTTTCTTTTTTTTCACACTTTCTATAAATTAATTTCCGTACGTAAATAAACATTGTAATTAATGAAACGCTCATAGAAGTATCGAAATGTGGTGTGAGAATTTTTTTTTTCTTTTTTTTCACACTTTCTATAAATTAATTTCCGTACGTAAGTGAACATTGTAATTAATGAAACGCTCATAGAAGTATCGAAATGTGGTGTGAGAATTTTTTTTTTCTTTTTTTTCACACTTTCTATAAATTAATTTCCGTACGTAAGTGAACATTGTAATTAATGAAACACTCATAGAAGTTTCGAAATGTGGTGTGAGAATTTTTTTTTTCTTTCTTTTCACACTTTCTATAAATTAATTTCCGTACGTAAGTAAACATTGCAATTAATGAAACGCTCATAGAAGTATCGAAATGTGGTGTGAGAATTTTTTTTCTTTTTTTTTCACACTTTCTATAAATTAATTTCCGTACGTAAGTGAACATTGCAATTAATGAAACGCTCATAGAAGTTTCGAAATGTGGTGTGAGAATTTTTTTTTTTCGTTTTTTTTTTTCACACTTTCTATAAATTAATTTCCGTACGTAAATAAACATTGTAATTAATGAAACGCTCATAGAAGTTTCGAAATGTGGTGTGAGAATTTTTTTTTTCTTTCTTTTCACACTTTCTATAAATTAATTTCCGTACGTAAGTGAACATTGCAATTAATGAAACGCTCATAGAAGTTTCGAAATGTGGTGTGAGAATTTTTTTCGCGAGAGCGAGGGTAACAACCCCGGGCACTCGTCAGTGCGAATAGAAGAAAAGATTAAAGAGAGAAACGGCTCGTGCACGCGACACGACGATACTTCTCCGCGTTCATTTTTTTTTTTTTGCTTTCCTCTCCTCGCCTCACCGTCGTTCTCCGCCTCTCTTTATCCCTCTGGCTTCGCTCGTGCTCGACGAAATTTCGCTATTTCGAGGCCTGAGAATTGTCGCAAAGGTGTGCGCCGGTGGATGGCCGGGATTGTGAAGCGGGAGAGAGGCGAAGTAGGAGAATGGAGGAGAGCTGCGCGAGCTGCTTTTGGATGAGGGCGCAGCCGCGGATACATCGATCTGTTGGGCCGTCGAGAGAGACTCGTGAGAGAGCCGCGACGAGCCGCGCGAGAGCGGCTCGAGCCGGAACCTCGGAGAGCCGATCCAGCCGCTTGAGACATCGAAAGAACGACGCGGAGATTCAACAAAATTGTGTTAAAAAAAAATGCAGTGATTAAAAAAAAAAAGGCAGCGATTTAAAAAAAAATGCAGCGATTTAAAAAAAAATGCAGCGATTTAAAAAAACAATGCAGCGATTTAAAAAAAACAATGCAACGATTAAAAAAAAAATGCAGCGATTTAAAAAAAAAATGCAGCGATTTAAAAAAAAAATGCAACGATTTGAAAAAAAAATGCAGCGATTTGAAAAAAAAATGCAGCGATTAAAAAAAAATGCGGCGATTTTTTTTTTAATTTCAGCCGATTTTTTTTTCTCCATACGGATTTAATTGCGTGGTGTAAAACTCCGTGATCGGAAAGTTTCGAGATTTTTGACAAATTTTTCTACGTCTTTTTTAAATTTTTTAACTATATTTCACGTCGAAAAATTTTTCCCATGGAAATTCATCGCTCGATGCATTGTTAATTTCGAAAGTAATTCACCGAATGCAAAAACTTTGATGGAAAAAAGTTGACGATAAATCAGGCCTTTTTTTCACCAACGTTCATTTTAATTTTTTTTTTTTTTAAGAAACCAACGAAAAATCAATTCCGTCCGATGATGCTCCAAAGTTCAAAACGCAAAAGCTTCAAAGTTTCAGAATTCCCACATACTTTGTCCATACATTTGTCCACCTTTGCATCAAAATTTTGTATTAAAATTGTATTAAAAACTCATTTATTTTTCTCACGTTTTATCCACCTTGCCGAAAAAAAAAAAAAAAAAAAAAAAAATTTAACGAAAATCGGTTTCGACCTTTCGCTACGAGA
Source organism: Listrodromus nycthemerus (assembly GCA_963978505.1). Classification (NCBI taxonomy): domain Eukaryota; kingdom Metazoa; phylum Arthropoda; class Insecta; order Hymenoptera; family Ichneumonidae; genus Listrodromus; species Listrodromus nycthemerus. Next base: position 1,465,640 of record OZ021682.1, on the reverse strand, counting down.
ATTTAATTTCGGAGTCATCGCGAGTTTCCGTCGAGCGTTGTCGGGGTAACTCGTGCGTACGGAATTCGGCGAGAGGTCATTGAAGGGAGAATTTAATTTGTGGAACATCGATGGTGGAGCGAGTCGGGGTTTGGGATGGGAAGGGCATGATTAGATGGAGCAATGGGAGGCGCGTGAAGCCTATTAGTGCGCGCTCGATTGGAGCGGAGCGTGAAGATCGATGCAGTGGGACAAGAAGCTTCGATACAACACCGTGCCTGATATCCGACAGTGCGTCTGTGAACGAGCGTGTTACACACGTGACGAATTAACGCAATTAATCGACGCTCGGTATCAAAGCGTAGAATAATTGCGAGGCCAAATTTACACCGCGAACCAACGGAGAATCGGCAAAACAATGGAATTTCATAGTCGGATTTTACGGTCTCGGAGTCCGACTGGGAATTTATATTTTCGGAGCTCGAAACGAAGCCTCGGAAACGACGATTTGGCCGACATTGTCGGCGAGCTCGAGGCAAATTTTTCTCACGCCTCGAGCAGGCGATTTCTCAAATATTTCGATGGTCGATGCATTTTGTTTTGAATAAAAAAAAAAAAAAAAAAAAAAAAAAAATTGTGCTCCGAAAAGGGTGAAATCGGTTTCGCAGCGCGGAGGAATTTTTGGGGGTCGAGGACCGGACGCGGTCGGGTCGAAGCGAGCGAAGAAGGGATCGTTTCGCGTACCGGAAGACGACTCTTCGCCACGCTTCGACGCCCCACTGTGCGAACCTGCTGACCCATCGAGCTTGAAAAAAAAACAGCTCGGGCAAGTCGAGCGATTGCCGGACCTCGAAAGAAAAATTTATGAAGCCTTTCCGAACCTCTTCCGCCCACGATTTCCGGGCACTTTTCCGCTCGCTACAGTGCAAAAATTATTCGCGAGCGAGCCATTCAAATCTTTCAAAACAAGAGATAAAATAATTCGAGGATTCCCGTTGGCCAACATTTTTTTCCCAAAACTGCGGACCAAAAAAAAACAAAAAATCTAAAAAATAAAAACTCTTCCATCACCGTTTAAAAAAAAATCTCACGACTGTCCTAGAATTTTCCTTGAGCGACGAAAAAAAAATTACCAATCGAAAATTCGGAGCAGATTTTAAAATCGCTCCGGACCCGTTTCACTCCCCTGACTGGCTGCGTTTGACAAAAAAAAAAACCTACTACTAAAAAAAAAAAAAAATCTAAAAAATAAAAACTCTTCCATCACCGTTTAAAAAAAAATCTCACGACTGTCCTAGAATTTTCCTTGAGCGACGAAAAAAAAATTACCAATCGAAAATTCGGAGCAGATTTTTAAATCGCTCCGGACCCGTTTCACTCCCCTGACTGGCTGCGTTTGACTCAAAAAAAAAAAAAAAAAAAAAAAAAAAAATACCTACTACTAAAAAAAAAAAAAAAAGGGGGGAACATGGAAAAATACTGGAACTGGCCATGCTAGCGAAAAAAGAGCGAAGTGGGATGAAGCGGATGAGCGTGGACGCGAGGGAAGCGCCGGAAGAGCGAGGAGCTTGCGGCGCAGCGCCGTTGAAAGTGGACGCGAGGACGAGGAGGTATTCGAGGACGATGCAAGCGGCTATGAATAAGGTAATCTATGCGTTACGGGGTTGCCAGTGGGTATATCGATCCGACTATGAGCCTCCCCGCAAAAACACAAGTGACCCGCCGTGCATCCAGCCAGACGCGGGCAACGTTCGCAACGCCGACCCGCGGTGCCTTTTTTTTTTTTTCCACCCCCGCTTTTTTTTTTACTCCCAAAGAGTCTTCCGCCGTTCGTCACAAGCTCTCGCGCATTGTCGACGATCAATTGTCGGGTGGATTAGAACCGCGAAGTCGAGCCGGCTACTCGCACGGCGGCGAAACATTGCGAGATTTCACGACGATAATCGTCATTTATTTTTTATTTTTTTTATATATATAAAATCTTCGAACATTCGGATCTTTGTACGGATTTTTATTTTATTTTATTTTATTTTATTTAATGACGAATCGCCAATTGTTTTGAGTCTCGACGGCCACCTCTTGTCCGCTATGATCGAAAGTCCGTCGATTAAAAAAAAATAAAAATAAAAATAAAAAAAAAACATCGAATCTCCGGAAAAATTTCAAGATTTTTGTTCGCGGAAATATTTTTTAAAAAAACGAGACAACAAAATATTCTCAAATGAACTTTGGGATTTTGATACGTGCGATGAATCGTCGGTAAGATTTGGAAAAAAAAAAAAAAAAAAAAAAAAAAAAAAAAAAAAAAAAAAACAACAACAACAACAACACCGCAAAGCTAACGAGCAACGAATTGTAATCGTCGCCGATAAACGTTCCGTTAAATGTGAAACGGAGCGAACTTTACAGCCGCGTTTCGTTCGTTCTCTGTCGGTCGCATTAATATTTCAGCGCGACTCGCCAACCTGTAACGAACCACCCGTCGAGCTCTTGTGTTTCTCCCCCTGTGGGTTCGCGAGTACTCGTCGCGGACTCGCGGATAAAACCGCGCCAGTCTCCCGGCGAACGGCGAACACGAGCTCCGCTTGGAATGGCTCGGCAGAGTCGACGATGCGAACGACCGAGGGCGTCCACCTCGGCGACTTGGTACCAAAAATCGCTGCCACAACGAATCATCCGTGCACGCAACTTTTGGAAAACGATGCCTTTAAAAAAAAAAAAAAAAAAAAAAAAAAAAAAAAAAAAAAAAAAAAAGGTCGAATGGCAAGAAGCGACGTAACTCAATGTACAGGCTCGTTTGCCGACTGGGTCGTTGTGGTTTTTCACCTGTTGATGCGCACTGTGCCAAGGACTCATCGGCGAAGCCGTCGAGGACGACTGCGAGCGAGGGCGAAAGCGTTTGGCCTCGAGTTTGTGCAAAGGTCGACGACCTCTGAACGACCCTAAACGGACACGGAATTTTTTGATTCCGAATGGGGAAAGCCTGGTGGGAATTGAAGAATCAACAAACTAGCGAAACCAAGCGAACCAACCGAACCAACTAACTGAACACTCGAGAGCTGAACAGAAATGACCGGGTACTTCAGGTAGTCTATTATGGAGTGTTATATCCACGATAGGGTCGATCGAACGACTGATTTGAACGTTGCTGACCGTGAATTCGATTGATCGAACAACTCTGCATACGCAATCGTGTGAAGTCGAGCGGGCTGCATGTCGAGTCAATGGAACACTGAGAATAGGGAAGGCTTTGCCAACTGAGCAGTTGATCACCCAACCGAACCAACCAGCAAAACTGAACAATCGGACCAACTAACAAGAGCAAAACAACCACCGAATCGACCAACCAAACCAACCAAACTAGCGAAACCAAGCGAACCAACCGAACCGACTAACTGAACACTCGAGAGCTGAACAGAAATAACCGGGTACTTCGGGTAGTCTATTATGGAGTGTTATATCCACGATAGGGTCGATCGAACGACTGATTTGAACGTTGCTGACCGTGAATTCGATTGATCGAACAACTCTGCATACGCAATCGTGTGAAGTCGAGCGGGCTGCATGTCGAGTCAATGGAACACTGAGAATAGGGAAGGCTTTGCCAACTGAGCAGTTGATCACCCAACCGAACCAACCAGCAAAACTGAACAATCGAACCAACTAATAAGAGCAAAACAACCACCGAATCGACCAACCAAACCAACCAAACTAGCGAAACCAAGCGAACCAACCGAACCGACTAACTGAACACTCGAGAGCTGAACAGAAATGACCGGGTACTTCGGGTAGTCTATTATGGAGTGTTATATCCACGATAGGGTCGATCGAACGACTGATTTGAACGTTGCTGACCGTGAATTCGATTGATCGAACAACTCTGCATACGCAATCGTGTGAAGTCGAGCGGGCTGCATGTCGAGTCAATGGAACACTGAGAATAGGGAAGGCTTTGCCAACTGAGCAGTTGATCACCCAACCGAACCAACCAGCAAAACTGAACAATCGGACCAACTAACAAGAGCAAAACAACCACCAAATCGACCAACCAAACCAACCAAACTAGCGAAACCAAGCGAACCAACCGAACCAACAAAACTGAACAATCGAACCAACTAACAAGAGCAAAACAACCACCGAATCGACCAACCAAACCAACCAAACTAGCGAAACCAAGCGAACCAACCGAACCAGCAAAACTGAACAATCGAACCAACTAACAAGAGCGAAACAACCACCGAATCGACCAACCAAGCCAACCAAAGTAGCGAAACCAAGCGAACCAACCGAACCAACTAACTGAACACTCGAGAGCTGAACAGAAATGACCGGGTACTTCGGGTAGTCTATTATGGAGTGTTATATCCATGATAGGGTAAAACATCACGGCGTATAGTGTTGTAACGAACACTCAAAAGCTGAACATACACGACCGAATTGTTCGGTAAGAGACGCTGCTTGGTCAGAGTTGGAGCAAAGGCTCGAAACAAAATGAAATGTATGAAAAAATTGATAAGTGTGAATTTTTAGGCGATCAGCTTTGTCGTATTTTCCACATTCGACTCGAGTGTATCGAAATAGGGTAACACATGTGCGGATGCGTGGGCATAAATACGAATAAATATGTTCACAGGTGGCTCGTTAGTTTTCTGACGCCAGAGCTCGAGCGAGTTAAGTAGCCGTCCAAGCGAATAAATCCGCCGACGTGCCGACAATACTTGGCACATAAGAGATTGCAATGATGGCGGTACAAGATAAACGTTACACCGTTTTCATATACGGATAATTAAATTTTCAATCCGATCATCATCAATTTTTATAGACGACGATTGCGTCTAAGATCAAATTATAAAAATTCAAAAACAATGAATATGAATTCCAATTTCATGTACCAACATATAATTCACATAGCTTTATATATTCAATGTGATGTGAGTTCCAGAAAATTTTTAATATCACGTATCTCAGTAAACCTGTTACATAAAAAAAAAATAGTTGATCATTTTTCAATTGTCCCAAGAGAAACAGGTAATTGGCATCGTGACAATTTCTGGAATACCAAAAATCGAAGGTACAATTGCCAGGTAATTTTTTTTTCAACCCGCAAGCGAATTAATCTTGTCGTCATTGGGGTTTTTTTTTTTTTTTTTTGCCGACGAGTATTTCATCGTCGCGTGTGAGACTCGTTGCCGAGCAAGCCTCGAAATGTTTACCGATGAGCGGATTATTGGACACTCGAAGGTCGTCGTCGTCGTTCGCAGTGCTCGAACCGTTTCGAGCCATCTGAATTATTATCGCCTCACGTGAAATAATATGCAAGCTCGCCGGGCTTAAAAGGTCAAGTAAATTTGCGTGTACGATAATTGGCGCTGCATAAATTTTGATTACGAAGCGCGAGTCGAGTAACCACCGGCCCGGTGGGCTTGCGGGGGCACAGCCACGGCCTGTCGATGCGTAGCGGAATCGTGTGTAACACAGAACGAACGCCGGTCGAGCCAAATGTAGTTGGCCACCCGGCCAAATGAGTTTGTTTGTGTCTATTATTACACTCCAGCCGGCCGTGAGCCACTGGGCATAACCACGAGGAGGCCCGGCTATACCGTCACGAAATAATCGTACCTTGCCCTCTTTTTTTTAATGCAAATATCACGGAAAATTCGCCGCTTTATTTTGTTCTTTTTACGGGGGACGTTAAACTTTAATCTTGAGTACTTGAAGATTTGAAATTTTTTTTTTTTTTTTTTTTTTGGTTCGCTAAGTGGTTGCTACTCTAATATTGCCGAACGGATCGCATAAACGAAAAAAATTCTGAGAAAACTTTTCCAGAAAATCCATTTTTCCCAAAAAAAAAAAGGTAAGGGTACCCATTTCCGTTTTTCGGCTCGAAAAAATCCGAAAATTTTTTTTTCGAGATATCGACCTGGAACCTTCGCCATTCGATTCAGTGACTCATTCTCGTTCTAAAACTGTATAATTAAAGCCTTTTCCGACAATTTTTAAAATTCGTCCCTTTTGGGGTAGGGAATCCTATGTTAAATTTCCCGGAACGACACTTTTTTTTTAAAAATTTCAAGATATCAATCTGAAACCTTCGCCATTCGATCCAAGTCATATACTTCCCAACCGATTTCAGCCACGAGAAAATTCTAAAAAATTTATTTCCTCGGAAAAATCGATTTTTTCGAAATCGGCATTTTCGGCGCAAAACAGTAAGGGTACTCCCTTTGCGTCGAAAAAATCTGAAAAAACTTTTTTCAAGATATCGACCTGAAACCTTCGCCATTCGATTCAGTGGCTTATTCCCATTCTAAAACTGTATAGATAAACTTTTTTCCGACACTTTTTAAAATTCGTCCCTTTTGGGGTAGGGAATCCTATGTTAAATTTCCCGGAACGACACTTTTTTTTTAAAAATTTCAAGATATCAATCTGAAACCTTCGCCATTCGATCCAAGTCATATACTTCCCAACCGATTTCAGCCACGAGAAAATTCTAAAAAATTTATTTCCTCGGAAAAATCGATTTTTTCGAAATCGGCATTTTCGGCGCAAAACAGTAAGGGCACTACCTTTGCGTCGGAAAAATCGGGAAATTTTTTTTTTCAAGATATCGACCTGGAACCTTCGCCATTCGATTCAGTGGCTTATTCTCGTTCTAAAACTGTACGGATAAACTTTTTTCCGACACTTTTTAAAATTCGTCCCTTTTGGGGTAGGGAATCCTATGTTAAATTTCCCGGAACGACACTTTTTTTAAAAAAATTTCAAGATATCGATCTGAAACCTTCGCCATTCGATCCAAGTCATATACTTCCCAACCGATTTCAGCCACGAGAAAATTCTAAAAAATTTATTTCCTCGGAAAAATCGATTTTTTCGAAATCGGCATTTTCGGCGCAAAACAGTAAGGGTACTCCCTTTGCGTCGAAAAAATCTGAAAAAACTTTTTTCAAGATATCGACCTGAAACCTTCGCCATTCGATTTAGTGGCTTATTCCCATTCTAAAACTGTATAGATAAACTTTTTTCCGACACTTTTTAAAATTCGTCCCTTTTGGGGTAGGGAATCCTATGTTAAATTTCCCGGAACGACACTTTTTTTAAAAAAATTTCAAGATATCGATCTGAAACCTTCGCCATTCGATCCAAGTCATATACTTCCCAACCGATTTCAGCCACGAGAAAATTCTAAAAAATTTATTTCCTCGGAAAAATCGATTTTTTCGAAATGGGCATTTTCGGCGCAAAACAGTAAGGGTACTCCCTTTGCGTCGAAAAAATCTGAAAAAACTTTTTTCAAGATATCGACCTGAAACCTTCGCCATTCGATTCAGTGGCTTATTCCCATTCTAAAACTGTATAGATAAACTTTTTTCCGACACTTTTTAAAATTCGTCCCTTTTGGGGTAGGGAATCCTATGTTAAATTTCCCGGAACGACACTTTTTTTTTAAAAATTTCAAGATATCAATCTGAAACCTTCGCCATTCGATCCAAGTCATATACTTCCCAACCGATTTCAGCCACGAGAAAATTCTAAAAAATTTATTTCCTCGGAAAAATCGATTTTTTCGAAATCGGCATTTTCGGCGCAAAACAGTAAGGGTACTCCCTTTGCGTCGAAAAAATCTGAAAAAACTTTTTTCAAGATATCGACCTGAAACCTTCGCCATTCGATTCAGTGGCTTATTCCCATTCTAAAACTGTATAGATAAACTTTTTTCCGACACTTTTTAAAATTCGTCCCTTTTGGGGTAGGGAATCCTATGTTAAATTTCCCGGAACGACACTTTTTTTTTAAAAATTTCAAGATATCAATCTGAAACCTTCGCCATTCGATCCAAGTCATATACTTCCCAACCGATTTCAGCCACGAGAAAATTCTAAAAAATTTATTTCCTCGGAAAAATCGATTTTTTCGAAATCGGCATTTTCGGCGCAAAACAGTAAGGGCACTACCTTTGCGTCGGAAAAATCGGGAAATTTTTTTTTTCAAGATATCGACCTGGAACCTTCGCCATTCGATTCAGTGGCTTATTCTCGTTCTAAAACTGTACGGATAAACTTTTTTCCGACACTTTTTAAAATTCGTCCCTTTTGGGGTAGGGAATCCTATGTTAAATTTCCCGGAACGACACTTTTTTTAAAAAAATTTCAAGATATCGATCTGAAACCTTCGCCATTCGATCCAAGTCATATACTTCCCAACCGATTTCAGCCACGAGAAAATTCTAAAAAATTTATTTCCTCGGAAAAATCGATTTTTTCGAAATCGGCATTTTCGGCGCAAAACAGTAAGGGTACTCCCTTTGCGTCGAAAAAATCTGAAAAAACTTTTTTCAAGATATCGACCTGAAACCTTCGCCATTCGATTTAGTGGCTTATTCCCATTCTAAAACTGTATAGATAAACTTTTTTCCGACACTTTTTAAAATTCGTCCCTTTTGGGGTAGGGAATCCTATGTTAAATTTCCCGGAACGACACTTTTTTTAAAAAAATTTCAAGATATCGATCTGAAACCTTCGCCATTCGATCCAAGTCATATACTTCCCAACCGATTTCAGCCACGAGAAAATTCTAAAAAATTTATTTCCTCGGAAAAATCGATTTTTTCGAAATGGGCATTTTCGGCGCAAAACAGTAAGGGTACTCCCTTTGCGTCGAAAAAATCTGAAAAAACTTTTTTCAAGATATCGACCTGAAACCTTCGCCATTCGATTCAGTGGCTTATTCCCATTCTAAAACTGTATAGATAAACTTTTTTCCGACACTTTTTAAAATTCGTCCCTTTTGGGGTAGGGAATCCTATGTTAAATTTCCCGGAACGACACTTTTTTTTTAAAAATTTCAAGATATCAATCTGAAACCTTCGCCATTCGATCCAAGTCATATACTTCCCAACCGATTTCAGCCACGAGAAAATTCTAAAAAATTTATTTCCTCGGAAAAATCGATTTTTTCGAAATCGGCATTTTCGGCGCAAAACAGTAAGGGTACTACCTTTGCGTCGGAAAAATCGGGAAATTTTTTTTTTCAAGATATCGACCTGGAACCTTCGCCATTCGATTCAGTGGCTTATTCTCGTTCTAAAACTGTACGGATAAACTTTTTTCCGACACTTTTTAAAATTCGTCCCTTTTGGGGTAGGGAATCCTATGTTAAATTTCCCGGAACGACACTTTTTTTAAAAAAATTTCAAGATATCAATCTGAAACCTTCGCCATTCGATCCAAGTCATATACTTCCCAACCGATTTCAGCCACGAGAAAATTCTAAAAAATTTATTTCCATGAAAAAATCGACTTTTTCGAAATCGGCATTTTCGGCGCAAAACAGTAAGGGTACTCCCTTTGCGTCGAAAAAATCTGAAAAAACTTTTTTCAAGATATCGACCTGGAACCTTCGCCATTCGATTCAGTGACCTATTTCCATTCCAAAACTGTACACTTGAACCCTTTTCCGACAATATTTAAAATTTGGCATTTTTGGGTACGACAGCCGAGCGAATGAGAAGGACCCGGAGGTGAAAACCGAGCCTAACTTTGTTTCTCCGCCCGAAGTGAAGAGGCTGGCAATAATTGTGCGGCTATAAACTATTCATCGCAGTTAGTTTCTCCTTTGACAGTGACACGATACTTTCAACCCGACCTGACCCTTATCCGGCGCCAGTTTGAAGATCCCACGGGAATAAAACGACCGGGAGAAACCTCTGAATCTTCGACGCTCAAAGCTTTTCAATTCCCCTACGGATTTACGATGTTTCGCATCGGGTACATTTTTTTTTTACTTTTTCCACCACTTTACTAAATCATTCTCGAAGCGGAGTTTCCGCATCGTTGCCCCTTTCGGAGACATCAAGCTCTTTCCCTTTGAGTGAAATCGAAAGCCATTTTCAGGCACGTCGACAAAAAATGTTTTTTTTTTCAAACCTCTATTTTTTTCTCTCTTATGATAAAAATTTAATTTCGCTGATTTCGATGCCGTCTGAATAAAGCCAGAGTAAAAGTCTGTACAAAATTTATCATTTTTCTATCAAAAATGTTAATGCACAAATTGTGGTCAATTACTGAATCGCCACAATTTAATTGGTGAATTATTAATTGACATTATCGGAATTATTGAATGGTGAATTATTAATTCACCATAACCCGTAGTGAATTATAAATGGACAGAATATTCAAAATTTCGGAAACACTTCCAATAATCCATTAATAAAGTAATGACCACACAAATACTCCACTCACCCCCAAAAAATTGTTTTCACTCTAATTCCCACCTTACCAAGAATGCACTAATAAAAAAAAAAAAAAAAAAAAACTAAATTCATAAATTATCAATAGATTCGTTTGTCTCGAGTCGAGACAAAATGTCGTCAGCCGTTTGACCCAATCTAACCGCAACGGAATAACGAACCCAGAGTCCAGTCCCTTGTTTAATTCCTGACAATTGTCCGAGAAAATGCGAGACGATTTTCCAAAAATTCTTTACTGTCCATCGAAGCACCGAGTTTGGAAATTTAGCGGTTCGTGAACTGTTCGTAAACTCGTCGCTCTCGTTATGAGAACTCGTGGCATGGCGACGGTGGTTTTCAGCGTGGCGAGAGCGTTGGAAGTTCGTACACGGGTTTCAGATGGAAAAGTAGTCCGGGAGTGTTGCAAAGTTAAGGTTCATTGTAACGCGAGTCGTCGAGCGCAAGATCGTTTCTGTGCGAACTGCTCGCATCGCCGAAGACTTCCTCGTCTCTCTACCGGGCCAATGAAAACTTCTTATTCACGACCGTTCGACGAGCGTCCGTGCCGACGGCACGGAGAAGAACGGCAACAACACCGCACGCAAACGAACGCAACGAGGGACACTCACGTGCGACACAAAGGTCGCGTAACATTTGTAACGAACGATTGCGAACGCAAACACGACCAATGGTGTAGCTTTTAAAAACAGAAGTCGAGATGTATTATGTTCAAAACGCAACTGTGACCTCGACCGGCCAGGCCCGGAGGCCACGGGCTCATCACCGTTATTTCCTCACGATTTCCAAATCGTCTTTTTACCCATCCGACTTTGTTTCACGAATCGGCGGGAATAAAATATTTTTTGAAAAATAATATATATATTTTTTTTAATTCAATTAAAAATTATCTGTGTATTCACGAATAATATTTTATGTGTTTCGGAATATATTCCTTTATATATATATATGTATATATATATATATATATATGAAAGATTTATATTTATCTGGAAGATTAAATTATAAGTAAAAACTGGAAATATAAATAGAGTTTATTCGCGGTCGCTTCGCAGGTCACGGACAATAAAAATTACCGAATTTTTCATGAAATTGTCTACAAAACGGATATAAATATTTAGGGTAAATTCTCGTTAACGGCAAAATATGTTTGTGTAAATTTTGGCAGTGACGAATTTAAAAAAATGAGTTATCCGTGGGAAATGGAGGATTTGTAATGGCAAATGGAGATGAAAAATTCCGTCAACGAATTTATCGTTACGGTAGAAATTTTGTCCTCTTCGTGACACGTGTGCACACACACACACACACACACAAGTAGCCTTCCATGCATTATTTACCGATGGAGAGGAAAAAAAAAAAAAAAAAATGCGTCGAGGCACGAACGCCCAACACCTACGAAGTGACTCGGTGTGAAAGATCGATAAGCTTCGTGTGGTAGACATGTATTTTTTGTGTGTGTGTGTGTGTGTGTACACCTATTGCGTGTGTATGCTAAGAACCCGCGGAGAGTTACTCAGGCTCTCTCGTAGTCTTTCCCACTCGCTCTCTCGTCGGGAATGCAAAATCAATACACAGCGCGAGCGAGTTAGAAAACGTCTCGTCGAGGCGAAACGTATAAGCTAACGCGTGAACTCGAGTGTACATCTGATCTATCCTCCGCCGTACAATGAAATATATTTGTACGTCGAAGCAACGTTTCTGACGCTAACTCATTTTTTTTCGCCAAAATAACGCTTGCTCGATGAGGGATTCAACAAAGAAATAAATAACATGGGAGCGAGTAAAAAAATTCAATCTTTTATCCAAATAAATGTGATGAAAAATTCGAAGAAAATAAAAAATATTATTTTGTAAATACAATAAATAAATTTTGTAAATAAAATTATTGTATTCCAGAGCGAGCCTGTTGGTCGAGGAATTTTTCTATTTATTCATTTATTATTTACCAGCCTTCCAATTTACCCTGCATTGTCCGATATAGAACTTTGGTGAATTTTAGTTTCAGTCGCGGTCATTCAAAATCCAACTGAAGCAGTATTGTAGAGGTCGAGGGGCAGTGATATAATCTTTTGAATAAATAAATAAAAATAAATAAAATTAAATAAAATTGAATAAAAATAAATCAAATTCAATTAAAATAAATAAAAATAAATAAAAATAAATAAAAATAAATAAAAATGAATAAAAATGAATAAAAATGAATAAAGAATTTAAAAAATTTAATGATAATTTAGAGTGAGAGTCTTTCAGTCAATTTATGTTTCCTAACGAATTCGAAGTGCAACCGGCGTATTGGATGTCGGGAATTACATGAGGGATCTCTGTGGAAACGGCAAATCGTATTACAGCCACGTGGCGAGGATGCGCGGTGCGAGAGGGCGTCTTCCGTGCCTCGTGTCCCGGAATAGTTGGACGAGCCGTGCAGCGACGGTAGCGTGAAGCGCACAGACTGAACGAGAAGTCTTCGTCCAGTACAACACAAACATTGGGCCACTCGGTTCGACCACTTCTGCCGCCGCTCCCTCGCTTTGTCTCCGTCCGACATTCGTGACTGTATGTTGGACCGAAAAGGATGCCTGACACGATACTAACGACACGGACACTTTCAAGCGTATTGCTGACCCAAAATTCGTCTCAACACGAAGCTGGCGACGACGACAACAACGTCAACGATATTATTTCAAATATCCTCGAATTATACCGTAAAAATTCTCCTCGAAATTCCAACTGGATGCATCGTTTGTAAAAAAAATAAATATCCAAAGCCGACCCAACGAATACAAATTTTCAAACGAGACACCATTTAAATCTCAATCGAGAAATTATTGATATGCAGAAGAAAAAAAAAAGAAAAAAAAATCGTTAATTAAATTTCTTCCGTAATTTTTTATGCTCCAGAATAAATATATTTTTCCAAACAGTCCAATAAAATAAAACGTAAGAAAAATTAAAAAAAAAAAAAAAAAAAAAAAAAAATTACAAAATATCCAACGGAGAATTTTTTCATAAATGCAGAAGCGATTGTACCGAAGACCGTGAACTGAACGTTAACCTCACGAGTCAAGACTGTGAAAAAAATAAAATAAAATAAAATTATTGCACGAAACTTTTCGTTGCGGATTCGAAGTTTGAATTTTGCCGTCGGAAGTCGTGAGTGCGAGGCGGGTGAGAATTAGCGCGATACGGAAGACGATTGTCGCGAGGGTTCGGACGACGAGAAACGAGAGGAAATAAGTTGAGTTCGGAGAGCGGGAGAAGCAGGAGCACAGCGAGAAGCAGTAGCAATAGCAGGAGCGGCAGGTCGATAGCAACGGCGCCACGGCCCCGCGGAGAAAATCAATCCCGGCTTGAGGCCGGCCTTGTTTTGACGTGGGGACCCTCAGAGCGGCCGAGGGCACGGCAAAACCGTTGCGGCTCTCGCTTCCACGATATTTTTCTATTTGTTTTTATTCGCCGAAGTGGCCGAAGCCTCGAGACGCACCGCTCGTGTATTTTTCCGTCGGGTCAGAGCTGAGCCGAGCGCGCGATAGAATTCCAATTATCAACGCGCCATCTCGCCAAAAACGCCTCTACAAATTCCACGGAATTTTCATCGAACCATTATTTTATTTTTCATCGTTTGTTCATTGTATTTTCAGCGACGCATTTTTTCGGTTTGATCGGAGAGTCAAGAGAGACGGGGAAAAACGAATGGAAAATACTTTAGGATTGTGTCGATCTTAAAAGCCCTACCTTGAGGAAACGATGACCGGAAAAAGACTCCGGTGCGAGAGACGGATATACAATTTTTTTTAATGAATTTTCTGGACCTCGACTGCTCGTCCGAGACTCCGGCCATTTATTTTATCTGACTGTTTTTTTTTTCGCTTTCTGGTTTTATCTTATTGCAGAAGATAGGAGAGAGAGAGAGAGAGAGAGAGCGAATTTGACGACATGAGAAGACTAAAGGTCTGAGAGCTACATCAAAGTTGATCACAAGTACCAAAAAAATAAATAAAATATAAAATATAAAAATAAATATAAAATAAAATATAAAAATAAATATAAAATAAAATATAAAAATAAATATAAAAATAAAATATAAAAATAAATATAAAAATAAAATAAAATAAAATATAAAAATAAATATAAAAATAAAATAAAATAAAATATAAAAAAATAAAATATAAAATAGTAGAATTGTGGGACCAAGATTAGTCGAGAACGACGATTTTGCGGAGAGTAGAGCGGAAAGATAAAGAGGGATGAGTGTGGTCGGTTATATACCGACCGAGCAGTGTTGCAGAGGTCGTGGAAGGGATGGAAAACGGCGCACCAAACTCCCCTGACCAGGCTTCGCGAATAAAGAACGCACCACTCTCTCACATGGGCGAAATGGCGCAAAGAATTAAATGCCATATACAATATCAAAAAAAAAAAAAAAAAAACCAGCAAAAAAAAAAAAAGAAAAATTCATAGTACGAGGGAAAAAAAAAAATAAATAAAAAAAATACAAATTAATTCCCTAGCGTATCGGATTTAATATTCGTCGCTCGACGCTCTCTCAGAGACTCGAGCTTATCGAGTAATCAAAATCGGTTTATCTCGCCCCCCCCCTTCCCCCTCTTCCCCCGGAAAAAAATCTCAAACTTATGAAATATTAATCGGCTTCACACACGCATATATATATAGATAGAGACACACACACACATATATATATATATATATATATATATATATATATATTTATAGAGATATTAATAAAAAAAAAAATTGCTTACTTTTGATGACTCGTTCCGTGGTGGAGAGTTTCTGGGAGTTATTCGAGGTCATGCTGATGAGATGGTGGTCCGGCGGCGTAGTTTTGAGGGTCGTCGGCTGACACCGGCCGCGCGCACCTTATCAGCTCACGCACTCTCCTCTCACACCGTGGCTCGTACTTTTTTTTTTTTTTTTTTTTTTTTTTTTTTTTTTTTTTTTCAACACCACTTCCACCACGATTCCTCGTTTATTATTATTATTATTATTATTATTCCCGTTTCACTATTTCCGCTATGGTCGCTCGTCAATTTCCCTCTCCACCGCTTCGTTTTTTCCTCTCGAAATTTGTATTGTTATTTCGAAAACACACGCACGCACACACGCGCGCACACACACACACACACGCGCGCGCTCGCGCGACGAAACAATTCCGAGTTCGTTGACGCTCACGTGTCGTCCCCTTTAAATTTCGATGTTACTGAAAATAAATTCCAAAAACAAATTATTCATTCGTCGCTGATTAAAGATTTTTTTTTTACCCGAATAATTCAGGCATTTTTTTTTAATTTTTTTATTTCATTTTTTTTTTAAGATCAAAGATGGACAAAAATTTATCTTTAGGATGGAAGGGGTAAGAGGAGAGGGGGGAGGGGGGAGGGGGAGAATAAATAACTTCACGGCTGGAACCCGGCACGTTGAGGGCGCGATAGAATTACACACGCCTATACAATATTCACTCTATATATATATATATATATATATATATATATATATATATATATATATATATACACAGTATCGATGTATGCGTGTTTAATTTTCGATGGATGGGTGTTTAGCGTTTTACCGAAATGCGCGTACGTGCAGTTTAAGTTAATTCGATTTTTTATTTTGTTTTGTTTTTTTTTGTTTTTTTTTTACGTCGACAGATTTATTTTTTTTTTGCAACTGTCGAGGTGAATTTTTTTTTTTGTGAATTCCACGATGCTCCCAGCCGGAGAATTTACCTATCCGTGGCACGGGGGAATACCTCTTTTTTTTTTTTCTATTTTTTTTTGTTTCTTCAAATTATTATTATTATTATTATTATTATTATTATTTATTCTTCGATTCGTTTGGCTCGAGACGAGTTAATCTCTGGGTTTATTCGAGATTGCCGTGACGCGTGCACGTCGAACTTTTCCGTCGCCTCGCCACGTTTCCCCCGTCGTTCGCACGACGGACACTGTCCACGGTTATCCTCGGCCACGGCGTCGCCTCGTTAACTCGTCGACGGACGAAAAACCGATTCACGGACGCCACGTAAAAACTCGTGCGCGTCGGCAATTCAAAAGCGTATTCTCGAACGAGGTATCGACGCTTCGTTATATTTCTCTGCACCGTGCTTCGTCACGCGGACTTTGACGGATTATTGGCTCGTGTATTAATGGCCTATATATATATATATATATATATACACACGCATAGATATATTTTTTTAAATTACGTATGCATATAGATATATATATATATATGTAGATATTATTCGAAGATCACTCACACACACACACACACACACACACACACACACAGGCACACGCGCGCGCCCGCCCGCACACGATTATTCCCAAATACTGTCTCTCGTTTGAATTTTCCAACGGTTTTTTTTTTTCTTTCTTTCTTTCTTTTGTCTCTCGACGAATTGAAATTTTTCTTGTCGCTGCTTAGTTTTTTTTTGTTTTTTTGTTTTTGTAATTTAATTTAATTTAATTTTTTTCACAGCGTCGTCTCGTGTCCGCGTTTTCGTGTCCCGACGACGATGATTACCTATTTGATATTCTTCGACCGCGAATACACCACGGCTGGTCGCGGCGAAGCAGCAGCGCTCGCTCTGGGAGGCACACGGGTGCAGCACCGGGAGGGGGGAGGCACGAAACGAGAAGACGACGACACGTCCAGGACTGTTAAAGATCTCGGACGAGGACACAACGGGTTATAACACAACCACGAGGACTACGACGACGACACACACCGCGACACGGCATCCACGGTCGACCACGCCGCTAAATTCTACTACAAGATGTCTGTCCTGTGCTCTCCGCGGCGCGAACACTGACGGTTCGCTGCTACTACGGTCTCACGCGCATTCTGCATCGCGCAACGATTACTCGAGGTCACAGCGCGGCCACCGCTATTGACAAGATGGCCGACAGTTGGCGCCACCGGACGCTGAGTTTCGCGACGGTTCGCGGACGCGTCGCAACGTTACTGGGGCGAGCGGTCGGCATTGCAGAACCACCCACGCCACGCGCGGCGTTCAAGATGGAGGATTTTTTCAAATCGTCGACGCGTCGAAGCGACTGGTGTTACGGAGATTTTCGCGGAGATTATCGATCGACAAAAGTGAGTGTTATTGTCTTTTGTTTTTTTGTTTTGTTGTTGTTTTGGTGATCCGTAATTTTGTCATGGGACGCGAATAGCGATCTTTACGAGATTCAGTCACTGACCTGTGTGGTTGTTGCTTCGATTCGCGATTCACGGTTGGATGTAACGCACGAGTTTACTCTTCCCTCTGATTTAATTATTCGGAATAGTGGGAAGTCTTCGTAGAGTCGATTATGACTCGCGTCTTCTCCGGGGTAATTTTCATCTTTCACTGTATTCTCGCGCACTACCGTTTTTGATCGACTCTCAATCGCGCGGTATAACTTCAAACTGTTATTTTATTCGCGTCACACG
Organism: Listrodromus nycthemerus; assembly: GCA_963978505.1. Lineage (NCBI taxonomy): Eukaryota > Metazoa > Arthropoda > Insecta > Hymenoptera > Ichneumonidae > Listrodromus > Listrodromus nycthemerus. The sequence continues at coordinate 1,447,951 of OZ021682.1, read as the reverse complement.
ATGCGCAACGATTTTTAACAATTTCACCGATTAACGAAACTTCCGAGAGAACGACGTGCACGAACCTGTTTCTGGTTGATTCACAGACGTAAGTGACGGTTTGTACTGACGCTCGTTCAATCACGTGACATACAATTCAAAGGATGTACAATGCATTACAAACAATCTACACGCATGCGCACCGCGCACTCGTTTCTCAACGATCACAGCCGAGTACGCTGAGCCATCGGTTTATTATTTCGTACATTGTTGTTTCACACTTTTGATTGATTGCCGCGATTATTTTCTCATTCTCATTCTCATTCTTAAATAATAGTCGGTGGCATACGACAAGTTTTCTGTTCCGTCGTGTGTGCAGTGAATAAAATATTTAAACTTACATGAAACTCCGAGTCTCAACCTATTGGGCATGCGCGTACGGAATAATAATCACAATTCGGCTTGAATTGACCGCCATATTGGTTTGACTTTCGGCGTAAATTGCTACACGGAGACGGTTAGGAGTGTCCAGAACTGTATATACGAGACCGTGGCCGTGGCCTGCGAGCGGCCCGCCCTCCCGCTCTGCGTCTACTGCCGCCTTGTCGAGCTATCCACATCGAGTGCGCGCGCAGCCGGGCACCGAGCGTGCGGTGTCGCCCGGCATTCAGAGCCACGCTCGGGTTACGCGCTGCGTTGTTGATAGTATGAATGTTATTGTAGACACCGGCTCGGTATGAATCAACTCAATTTTTTGTTTTTTTCTTTTTGGTGGCTTACATTGACAATTGGACAACTATCGTTTCATTTATATAATTAATTTGAATAAATTAAAGCAGCGGCTGGCGTTACTATTTATCGTACCTTATTTTAACACAACTCGAAGCGCAATTACGGCGCTAAAATTATTACAGTTAATATCACTGATAAGTATATTTTCGGCGATTATAAAGCGATAAGATTTCACTAACAGATAAGCGACACCCTGTCATTATTATTATTTTTTTTTAATACAAATACTTATCACATATATTCGTAAAAATATTTATTTCTCGATTAGATATCAGGTGAAGGCAATCAACGTCTAAGGGGATAATTAAAAATCGTTCTTCGGTCTCTTGTCGATCCAAGCTTTAATGCTGGGAATCGCGATGATTTTTTCTCTGAGGGCTTTAAGATGAGGCTTGTCGTTCATAACATCGGCGCCGCAGGCATTGACGATCGAGTCGTGGATACCAACAAAAAATACGTCGGCGTAGCTTAGCTGTAAACAATAAAGGCAGCGGTGTTATCGTCCGGTTTCGATAACTACTTTGATCGGTATATTACGCGTTTTATACAATAATATTTTTTTTCAACGTTATAAATTGATTCTTTATACCTCGCCACCGTGTAGATATCCTCCATTCTGTTTTACCATGTCCTCGAACTTGTTGAGAAGGAAGGGAACAACAGTCCTCAAAGTTTCCTCTTTTCTCTTGCTGCTAACTACGGGATCTGTTTCTCGGTAGAAGAGCGCTACCTCTGATAACAAAAACATTCAAATATAATTCATCGTATCACGTATCATGAATGACCAATCTATGAAATTACTTTTATTTATGAACGATCGCTGTCGGTTGTAAATGCTCGATGCTATTTTAAGCTCAATTAATTATGTTCAACTGAAGTGAGGGATTTCGAGACGACTTACGTTTACGCAAATCATGAAGGGCAGCGGCAATCGCATCGATCTGAAGAGTATCGAGATCAGTTTTTCCGAGCAGATTTAATTGCTTGGCCAAATAATGGCATATCGGCAGGGTCTGAGCGTATGGTTTTCCGTCTATTTCCAATATCGGCATTTGACCAAAAGGGGTTGCTGCAACAGGAAAAAATACATACCAATGATTTTAGATCTGCGAGTTACCATTTAATTAATTTAGCAATAATTCATTTTTCATTTTTCCAATAATTCGCATATGGCTTCAAATTTATTACAATTTAAAGCGGATTTTGTAATAAATACAAAAGCCATGTGAAAAATAATCTACATTCGTTTTGTTCTAAGCCGAAACAACTCCTAACGCTAGGAATCCAATTCCGAAAAGCAGTTGAGAAAACACTCGATACTCCAAGTACTTGTGATACTCTTTACTGAAAGTATTTTTTGGAACATTGCCTGACTCTGACAATTCTGCTATGTTTGTAAGCGATGGAATGCAATTTATTAAAAGGTGATAAGCTGATAAGATAATGTATTATATAACAGAACGATAATATGTTATGATTAGAGGTGAATCACTCGTGAAAGAATTATTTCGTTACCGATTCTAATGTGTTATACGTACACGCCTTTATCGCTGGCCATTCTTCGCGCTCGAGCCGAATATCCTCGAAGCTGTTGCCACCGTAACTCAATAGAAGTCTTATTGGCTCACCCAGCCCCATTACGTCGAAATACTTGACCTTGTATTCCGGCATTTTTACCTGAAACAAAATTATTGGAACTCGTGCAATACAATGCGTGTTGGATTATTCGAGAGCACGGCCATGGTCGATCATGGTCAATCCACTTTCTCTTTCAAGCCTCCATTTTAACAATAAAAATTGGGAACATTAATTTCAAGTACTGAATTGCAGAATGCCCTAAGTTTATGCCGACTCTGATTATAATACGAGTGAAAAGTCGTGCATGTTCACGTTAATTTTTCTGCGACTTTGCGACAATAAATATTACCAACGGCTAAGTTGTAGCGAGAACTGGAAGCAGACCCACGTTTCGTCGAGGACTGGCGTTCAGAGGTCGGTATACTCGACAGTTCTCCTTCCACTTTACCCCCACTGTTTCGGCGGCTGGCCGGTATGTTCATCTCTCTCTAGGTCGCGAAGAGAAACTCCGACTACCGTCGTTTTATTTACGACTCGTTCTCTCCTTTCGGGGCTTCAATTTATCAAAGAATTCATCGAAATATATTCGAGGTCAGTTAATTCTTTTTGGGACAATATTCAGGACAGTTATACACTCTGTCCTCACAATCTCGCTGAGCCACAACAAACGGAGGCGTTGTACATTCATCGAGTATTTCTTGCCCGCGATTTTTCTCTCTTGCACACAAACCGTCGGTGGTCTTGATAAGCTGTGCGAGCGCCGAATCTTTGCACGCAAGCCGTGCTCACAGGCGCCACAAAGCACCTTGGCTGGAGTTCCTTAAATTCGTACGTTGCTCAAGAATAATATTCTTACTCCGTAAAAATGTTCTTGTACTCGCATCCGGTTTCATCAATGACGTATTGAGATTACAGATGGAAATGGAGAATGCCATGTACTCTACAACAAGAAATATCCTTATTTAAAAAAAAACATGGAACGTCAACTAATAGTAATGAGAGTTACGTGTATTATATTTAGTATAGTAATTTTGTAGTTAAGAAATGGGAAAAAAATGATTTTTCTTTTACTATACGTTAAAAAACTTTTTTGATGAAATGAATGCGTTGAATAGAAACGTGAAGCATTAGGTAAACTATGCTTTATAATTTTCTCAATTTCCGGGGTGTTGGTAACATAAGATTTGTCTCAGGATTAGTGCTCAGATGTTACCCCGCAAGATTCGAAATCATAAGTGGATCAGCTAGACTTCTGTTTTGTCAAGGATCTCCGTGTGCTTCATCTGCACCATGGCATAAAATCGGGCGTCGGAGTTGACCGCCTGATCCGCTAGTTAGCGCGGCAAGCGATTTCTCCATCCTCCGACCACTCGAATGTCTCCGAATCTGTGCAAAGCTCGTAGCGAGACAGCGTTGGGCCCGCCTCGTGAACTACAAGTGGCGGATAGTCAGCGTCGCTTACGAGTAGAGCCCGAAAGATTTTGATAACCTGCAACTAAATATGAGATTCGTGAAATCACGACAGTTTGATGTCGACAAGAAGTCTCTCAATGGCTTAACCAAGAGTCTTTAGCAAAGTGTATGAAAATGCCCAAACTATTTGGCAAAGATACGTAATGGCTTAATGGTCCATTCGAGTGCTGATGTTACGATAACAGTCGACAATTGCAGAAGAAACAAGGGGAAATAGGAAACACGAAATACAAGGTCGGATCGTGCCATTGAGAGGCTTTCTGTACTATACAAGGAAAAAGCCAGCACTATAGACATACAGACGGTTGAAGCGGATGCTCAGCCTGCATAAAGACAAACTTCGAACTCACCTAAAAACCACGATGAAAATCCAACAGTTCAATCTCCGTCACTCCGCGGCCACACAGAATCTGCTCATGCAGACTATGCGACAATTTAGACCCGGCGCTGTAATTACCTCAGAGCAACCTTCACGCCTAGCCTATCACTCCAAAAATTTCGAAGATTTTAGTGATTTTAAATTCGCTTTATCACAAATTTTTCCTCCACAGTAATTCACACACGTCTCAGTACACGATTATCGTTCTCGGAGACGTTGGAGAGAAAGAGGCCGATTTTTTAGTGTTGTGTAACATCTCCATTTTGTTCTTCAGTTCTATAGCTTTATTCAGAGATTTAACTCTATCGCCGATTTGTGTGTATTACCTCGTAGCGCTCCGGTATATAATGGCTTGCTATGGCTCTTTATCACCGGTCGGTACTTAGCATCAACTATGCAAACTGTTTGAAGCTGTATTCCCATGACGATTACCAGCACGCAGTGGCCTTCTCAACCTCCCGAAGACAAAGACTGAGAGCATCACGTGACCTATTCTATAGTTTTAGCCTGTATGGGCCTCAGGTACGCCTCATTACGATTTCAACGCTCCAATCCGCAAATTTACCCTTGTGACAACTGCAGTTCCTCCGTTTTTCTTGGGTTATTTGTTATTACTGTAGATCGTTTAATATTCTTCGTGTAATTGTCGCATCAATCCGCTACTTTGCTGTGGTCGACAACCACAGGTCCCGCGTTTTTCTTGGGTTCCTGTATCTAGATGGCACAGAACGGTTCGTAAAATGGTGGCATTACCTAGCACAAAAACATCGCAGGCAGTAATGAAAAATTATCCAAACGATATTTCTGCGAACTCTATCGACCTCTATGATAGTGAATATTATAGCAGCAATAAATGGATGTTGTCTATGTTCGGACAGTGGCCCTATCAGCCTCTGATGGAAAGACGAATAAGAGCATCTTGTGCACTCTTCTATAGTTTCAGTGTGCTTGGTCCTCAGGTACGTCCCATTACGATTTCTACAGAGATTTTTTTCTAAAACACAGTATTTTGTGAATTTAGACACGGGCGATGGTTCTTTCATGCGGCCGATTGGATACGTTTTCCGAGTGTTTTTCACCTTTAGGAACCCACATTTGTTGCGTTGTCAAGCTAATAAATTTCATGCTGCAGCAGGAGAAGGTGAAATCGAACCTATAAAGAAGTCAACAGAACATATTAGGAATGAATCTTATCTTTCCTCTTAAAGTTAAAAAACATACTTGATGATACCCGAAGAAACTGGCAAAACACACGAAATCCGGTCCACATATCTATTCTTCAGGAATACGGAAGGAGAGGAAGAATTTGGTCGCTTGGGTGGTTTGGTTAGTGAAAGTATACTAGTTTTTTAGTTTATAGTTTAGTTAGAGTTCCACATAACATCATGCAAAGAGCAAAGATACAGATTTGTAGTAAGCAGTGAAAAATATAAGAATAGCTTCAAAACTAAGAATTGGCAAATTTTAGTTAGTGATTTTATAGAAAAATGTTTGCAGAAAATATTAGCACGTTTCAATTTTAATTAGATGCAGACTTTTTTTACTGGTACGAAAAGACGTGCAAAGTAATTTGCACATGGTTCCCTTATTTATTAAAATGTAGTGTATAGCTTCCTTTGTGAGGAACTGTAAACAAAGTTTCTCACAGAGAAAGATTGCACAAAATTAGAATAAATGAGAAAGCCATGTGTCTATGAGTTTTATTACAAAATTTAGATTTTCGAGTAACAATTTGTTAAAGAGTTCAAATTATCTCGTTACAGAATTGATATATTTCATTCTGTCTGTCTGGGTGTCCCTGGCTATGCTGCCAAAAATACTGGATGCCATACAACCGTTAAACGAGTCACGAAAAACATTTGATGCTATTCCAGCAGACTACGGAGTCAACAAGGATGAGTATTGGTGGTGGATTCAATTTCATGTTTGGTCATGCACATTCATGTTTCTTGCCTTCATGCCGGCCATTGACGGATTTTATGTAGTTTGCGCGCAGCATATTTGTGCAATGTTCGAAATAGCCAGGTGATGTTGCCAGTATTTATTGTGACAATACTAATTATTTTATCGCATAACAAAGTCTTGTGTGTTCATGTTGCGAATAATTTAATTACAAAAATTGTAGAATTCATTGATTGAAACGATTTCTAAATCTGTAAACTGGTCATTGGAATTCTGCTAAATTTAATAGTGTATGCATAGATGCAAATTAGAAATCTTTCTGTATCATGGCATTTTAGCTTTGGAATAGCTATATTGTATGGACATATATATATTGTACATTCGCTTCATGAATATGTAAGTGTTATTAGAATTTATTATTCGACTATTAAATTTTTCAGATATAATCTGGAGAATATAATAAAAGACACTGATGACGTCGATGTAGTGCTCACACTCCCAATCCATGAGGATACTTATTATCATGAAGTTGTGTCTTGTATCAGGAAGCATAAACATCTTATACAGCAAGTATTAAATTAGTTTCTAATTTTCCACTTTATTGTGATGGAGTTCAGAGCACAAACACACAGTAAGTAACAGTCTTCACTTTTTTTTTGTAGATTCCTTTTTTTTTTATCTTCTCGAACCGAGCCAGACCTCCCGTATTGCATTCGCCTTAGTCTTATACCAAATACCTAGGAGAAAAATGGAAAACTATAACTAATAGAGTCAATCTCAGATTTGCTTTGCAAAATTAGATCTACGTATAGTTTCGCCGAGTATCTAAACACAGAGAACAGCTATATGTTTGTGGCACACACGCATTTGTACGTTTGCTCTGGCTCAGAGACGAGCGCGGTAAACACTGAATGAGCGCACTGGTTTTCATACACTATATATATATATATATATATATATATATATATATTATTACCACTTTTTCAGTTCTATTGCTAAGCAATTATGTACATTTTTCTTATCAAAGATACATAAGAAACATGGCATCCACGAACGAGTCGTGTCTCCTTTTCGTAGTAGGACTTAATATGATTGGCTTGAGCGTCACAGGTTATCAAGTACGCAATGCTTTGATTATATCCAACTTCTCGTTCTTTTAATCTAATAATTCGGATGCAATAATTTGTTGCAGGCGGTCGCGGAAGGTACCGAAACCGACGCAGCTATGAGATTCGGATTGTTTACTTTTGGTCTACTGTTTCACCTTTTCGTCATTACCTTACCTGGTCATTGGATTATGGAATCCAGTTCTGTTTTTCCAAACTCTGTGTACGTACACTACCGGAAAATGGGAATTTCGTAGGAGATTGATAATAGCCGTAACTAATCTGTAATACAATACAGATATAGCTGCAAATGGTACATGATGTCTTTGAGAACGAGACGATTGATAATGCTCGTTATAAGGGCGAGTATCGAGCCTTGCGTCATTACAGCCGGAAAAATATATGTCATGTCAATCGAAAACTTTTGCGGCGTGAGACACTGCATAACTACTTAATTTCTTCTATTTTTTTTTATTGAATACTCTCGATTGATCTGCACGTGGTATTGAATTTATTTAAGGTGTTACGAACGTCGATGTCTTATCTGACAATGCTCACTTCAATGCAGTGATGCTGAATACCACTGAATGAAAACAGACGGATTTCCTACCCAAGATTTTCAACAATCACAATGGCGAGCTAAGTATATATTTACAGTAGAGGGCTTATAAATTATCCGAGATCATTATATAGTAATAAATTTGAAAACGTAAAAAATTGAAGGTTGACATTTTTATAATACTTTGTCATTATGTCCTTTATTTTTAGATCTTCTGTGAGAAAGTATTAAGCATATTTTTTAAATGACAAAATTCAAACGGTTCGATCGATTCTCTTTAAATTTTAACGCGACTTTCTGGTAATCATATTCCATCTGCGTACGCATTTTTTGCTCGATAGCTAAACAATTGTGAGCGATACACTGCGAACCGATATTTCTGAAGAAATCAGAAATAAACGAAAAAAAAGTAAAACATCGGCAATGGTCTGCTTTAATCGGAGTGTACACTAAAACGGATGAATTGAGGAACATCTGGTTGCATTGCATAAAAGAAAAGTGTTCAATAGCACGAAGTCAACGTTAATCGATTGATTTGCTGTCTTCGATCGCTTTCCAACCCCCTAACCCATCGATATAGATGAATATTCATTTTCTTCGATGCCAGCACCTGCAATGTTAAATGAAAAGTTCATTAACGTCGCGTATACCCGTTTGGGACTTGATGAAATATTTCATTGCAATATTTCTGTTGATCGTGTCTGTTCATTCGATCGATCATAGAGTTTCTGCCGACACTGAAGAAATCCGTACAACTCGGCCGATTAAGGAACCTCCAGCGGACCTGGGAAATCGCCTATCCGGAGACATTTTACCGAAGAAATATGTGATTGCCATATCTCCAGATTTTCACAGAAATCTTTTCCAAGGAGCGGTCCAAATAACCTGCGATGTGCTCAAAGTAAATTGACCTTGTGGGAGGTTCTCGATACACTAAGGCCTCGACTTGTGCGCCCTCGATTTCCTTAACAGTCCCCCACCAGGCAGCAAATATCAATCGACGCAGCAAACCATTCACCATGCTCGGCAGTTTACATAGGCGGGGCTTGCGCAGCCTCGATTTCCGTGCAGGTCAACGGAACTTGGTTCCGGCGCTGTTAATGAAGTCGAGGTCCGCTCAAAAAATTAACTTTGTGTCGACGTGACGAGGCATAACATTACAAGAATATACGATTTTTTTTTTTTTCAGGTCCGAAATTACGTTGCACTACACAGCAAGGATTTGAATATAGAATCGACGAGTATCTGTCGAGGCTTGCCACACGAATCATGCTCCACCTGTCCCATCGAATCCGTGTATTCGGTTGATAACTTGGAGATGATCGTCGTGAATTTGACCAAGGGAATCGCACCAGGAATTTACACGATTAGAATGAATTTCAGTGGTTCAATGGATAACAAGATTAATGGATTTTATTTGAGCACTTACAAAGCTCCTCGAGGAGAATGCATAACGAGGTATGAATTTAAAAATTCATTAGATATGAGATCTTTGATCTGGACTGTGGGTTTGTCGAATAATTTTTTGATAGTAGAAGGCTGGACGATACGGCTTTGAAAATTCGGATTGCAATTTTTTCCCAGCCTCGTATTATTTGTTGCTTTTTCTTTACAGTAATTATTTGTGCTTCGCAAAAATTGGATGACTATTGCAATGAAAGATAAACTTTTGGGTAAAATCCACCTGAGTGATAATAAAGAAAAAAAGAAAAATGCATGTGCATGAATTAAATTGTAGGAAGCTTGCGGTAACCCAATTCGAGCCGACTTACGCGAGAAAAGCTTTTCCTTGCTTCGATGAGCCGGCATTCAAATCCATTTTCGAGGTGCGAATTATTCATGGAACGAGTCGTGGTTACCACGCCATGTCCAATATGCCTTCCTTAGTAAGTTCTTTATTTAACTTGTTTTTAACGTTTGATTGTCGAAACATTATGAATCGAATTATTAGAATATTACTTACCAGATCATACGACGAATAATCGAATTATTAGAGAGTCGCGAGGCCATCAGTAAATGGTGAACTGGCGATAACGAGCTTCGCAACGAGTTTGCCGATGTCAACGTATCTCGTTGCCTTCGTCGTCAGCGATTTTACGTGCACCACTTCGATCGTGAACAGCCTCACCGGTACAACGATTCCCGTCTCAGTCTGCACTTCCTCTGACAACAAGAAAAAAGTCCTCTTCGCCCTGAGCGTTGCAATGAAGTCTTTGACATTTTACATGCAATTCTTCAAGATCGATTATCCTTTGCCGAAGATCGGTAAGACAAATCGCTTATAAAGAGCGATCGATAGATGCGTTATTAACTATTTGTTGTCTCTTGCAGATTTGATCGGCGTTCCCGATTTCGCTGCTGGCGCAATGGAGAACTGGGGCCTCGTTACGTTTCGAGAGACCGAAATACTTCACAGCACCGATCACAGTTCCGTTGGAAACATAAAAAGCGTCGCTCTAACAATCGCTCACGAATTGGCCCACATGTGGTTCGGCAATCTCGTTACTCTCGACTGGTGGGACGATCTCTGGCTCAACGAGGGTTTCGCCACTTACATGGAACACGTAGCAGTCGATTATATTTTCCCTGAATGGAAACAGATCGACAGTTACCCACTTGAGACAAAGTATTTGACGATGCGCTCGGACTCTAGAATCACGGCCCATCCGATTATTCGTCGTACGGAGAACGTCAACGAGATCGGCCAGATGTTTGATCACATCTCCTACCAAAAAGTAAATACCATTTTATATTTTTTTATTTTTTTACTGATTTCAAAGACTTGTTGCCGAGCGAAGATATTTCATCAACTTACCCCCAGGGTGCGGCGGTGATAAAAATGCTTGAGGACTCGATGGGAAAAGATCGATTCATTCTTGGTATTCGGGAGTATCTCGAAAGATACAAATTCGGCAACGCAGCGACACGCAACCTCCTTGAAGCATTGAAAAAATATTTCAAGAGCGAAGTCGATCTTGTCGGTTTTATGAAAACGTGGACAGAGTCGCCGGGATTTCCCGTTGTCGATGTCAGGCGATCTGAGACAGGATTCGAGCTTCTTCAGAGGCGATTCATCAGCAGAGGATCGGGCGACGACAATTCTACCTGGGACGTGCCGATAAAGTACGTGACGAGCAGGAAAACCGATGGTGTACAGCTCGTTTGGTTTCTTGCTAGTGCCAAATGTGGTAAGTTTTCTGAAAAAATAGCTCATGTTACAATCTTTTTATTTCGGTGCTACTTTTGATGGTCCCGACATTGAACGTTTGCATTTATACGGTGAACGAAAAAATGACCAGCTGAACTTAAGGTGGAGAATCCCATTGACTGGATAAAGCTGAATCATCGTTCGATCGGATATTACATCGTCAATTACAGCGTCGACAATTGGTACGCTTTTGGCAAGCTTCTCTGTACCAATATAGAGGTGATTGAATCTGACATAATAAAATTAATATGAATTAATGAATTAATCTGTATTGATAAGAAGATGAATGATTGAACGGTCTTGGGAATCTTCGTTAGATCCTGAATCCTCTGGACAGGGCTGATCTTCTCCACGACGCCTTCGTTCTTGCGGATGCCGGCGATCTGTCCTATGGAGCAGCTCTGACTTTAACAAAATATCTGGTGGCTGAGACTGCATTTCAGCCGTGGGTCGTCGCAGCGGGTTGGATTCTACGTGTCGACAGGCTTCTCGCTGGTACGCAGCTTCATCGACGATTTCGGGTAATAAAATTTCAAAATACCTAAAAATAAAGAAGAGCCCGTTAATAAAAGTAAATGATTCATCAAGACTATTTATTCGAATTAATATGTCGGATAGTTCTACGCGCGACACCTTATCGGCGGAATTTATCGAAAGGTCGGCTGGGACGTTCGGGAAATTGAGAGCTTCAACAGCAGGTGAGGAATCGATCGAACTTTATTATTTTCGTTTCCGGCAAAAGATCTTCCTTGTCGACAGATTTTTTTTTATAGAGAACTGCGAATACTCGTGCTACGAGTGGCCTGCAGTATTGGCCACAGAGATTGTCTGCGCGTCGGTGAAGAGAGACTGAAGATTTTCTTGCGCAGCAACGGCACGATTCGACCGCCACCTGATCTACGATCGATAACATATTCTTTCGGTAAGTTGTCAGGGAACACTACTTTTCTACAAAATTTTTTTTCAACAGAACGAGATCGGTTGGCGGTTAAGGCAAATTCATAAGGACGCGTCATCGCAATTGTGCGCACACAGGTTTAGTTCGGCTTGGACCCGATCATCTAACATCGTACGAAAAAATGTGGCAACTCTTCGTACATGAGACCGACCCACAAGAGAAGGAAAGACTCTTAATAGGGTTGGCCGACGTTAGGGAACCTGCGATCATCGTCAGGTGCGATACGCTAATAATGTCAAGTTGAAGAACAGAAAAAAACAGAACTCTGAGTACTTAAAGCACGTATTGAAGTATCAAATATTTGGAGGATTGAACGCTGAGTAGTTCTTAAATTACAAAATTATCAAAAGGCTATTTTCCATTGTTATTTTTGTGAAGTCGGAAACCACATTATTACCGGTTTCCATAATATACTCTTTCGGCAGATATCTTGAAAGAGTTGCCGACGAGAGTCTTGTGCGGAGGCAAAACTTCTTCGAGGCTGTGGGCAAGGTTGCTTCCAATCCTGCGGGACTCGAAATAGTTTGGCATTTTTTACGGTAATCTTTCAACACGTATTGTTTATAGGTCTTACATACAGTTTTATTGTCAGTTGCATTTCATCATTGCAGAAATAATTGGGAGTCACTGGTGAAGAAATACACGCTCAACGACACTGCAATGGGCGCGCTTGTCGGTAAGATTGTTTCTTCCTTCAAAAACTCTCGCAGGCTGGGAGAGGCGAACGAATTTTTCGCCAAGTATCCCGACGCCGGTGCGGGTTCAAACTTCCGACGTCTTGCTGTGGAGGAATCTGGCAGCAACATCGAATGGGTCGGTAAAAACCCACGGATCATCGATCGCTGGTTGCGAAACAATTTTCCTGGGAATATAGTTAAAAATATTGCTGAAAATTAATGAACCTGTTAATTTGCTATTCGTAATTTTCTCTTTTGCAATCAGAAGTATTAACGTATGAAAGTTGGCGATTGACACTGCCACTTCGGAATAATACTACAAATAAATAACTCATTAAAAATAACATCAAAATATAATTTTACTCTTTACTGGAGTTGTTCGTAGTGCGATGGGTAACACAATATTCCAAGTGACTAAACGATGTCTGATTACGTGTGTTATTTAAATTCATTTAATGCATATACTCAGAAGAATTTAGTGTGAAAGTGCCGAGTACAATATTGATTTGCGTGGTAACACGAATGAGCAATATTCGTTACGCACGCCGCCTACACAATATCATTCGAAGTTTGCCCATAACACTCAGTTCAGGTCCGCGCAAATGAGGCACTTGGCGTTGTGGAATTATCGGCACTTTTGTGAAAGATCGATTTCACTCTCAGTGCGAGTTTTCCAGCGGTTACTGTGGTGCACGGGTGCGCGCACTGTAGATTTACCACGGTTTATTTATTTTTTCAATAGCATCCAACGATGCCCGGGCTTGTAACTAAATTGCAGGATATTTCGAAATTTGATAACGTTGTTTTATTAATTTTTTCAATTTTCGCGTTGCGAGTTTTCAGCCACACGACGTCCCTCGAGGATCTATCATTTAGGTAAGGACTTCGTCTTTGCTCGACCGCTCGTTAGTTATGCACGTAAACCGAACCAGTTTTATCTTATCGCCCATTGTCGATTGCGTTGCAGGCTACCGCGCGACGTCAGGCCAATCAGTTACGTTCTTCAGATCAATCCGGACTTCGATACCGAACTATTCAGCGGGGAAGTCGTCATTGCCATTGAAGTTCTTTGCGAGAGACGATTCATCGTTCTCCACGCCAAAAACTTGACGATAGAGGAAACGAGAATATCGCTGGTGAAGACGTTCAACGAGACTGCGGTTGCGATCGACGAAATTGTACCGAAGGAAATTTCCATGATTGACGAGTTTGATATGGTGCTCGTGGAAACGAGTGAAATCATCCCGCCCGGATGTTACCAGCTTAGAATGAAGTTCAATGGGACGATGGCCAAGAGGAACGGAGGTTTCTTCAGTAAAAGCTATGTCGATCCCGATACAGGTTTCACCCGGTAATTCGCAAAGTTCCTCTTGACAATGTTGCTTCATTTTTTACGAGGAAGCGATAATCATGCTTGTTCCTCTCCGAAGAAAAATCGTGACCAACCAGTTCCAGCCAACAAACGCTCGTCGAGTGTTTCCCTGCTTCGATGAGCCTGGTTTCATGTCGGTATTCAACATTCGACTCGTTCAGCCAAACATCGATGGCTATCAATCATTGTCGAATATGCCCTGCGAGGTAATCTTGGAGAGGGAGGGGGGCAAAATGGCACAGCCGGGCAAAAATCCAGATGTATCATTAGGGCAAGGTGGACCACCCAAAAATTACCCTTTCACCCTGCTGGACCATTTTGCCCTAGTCTCTCCTGATCACAGGCAAGTTAATTGCTGAATAAAAACCTGTGTAAAGATTGGAGATTCAATGATTTTCGAAAATATATTTTTTTCATACCAGATTTCGATGACGGGTGTTCCCCGATCTGGACTTACAACGGTGCAGTTCGAGCCATCCCCGCCAATGTCGACTTACCTCGTCACGTTTGTAATAAGTGACTTTCTTCATAAAACCTCTTACGTTGCTAATTTTTGCACCGACGAACAGGAAATGTTTATACGAGCTTGGACTACCGATGAAAAAATAATCAGTACCGACTTTCTTCTCTACGCAGCATATCACTCAATCAGTATCTGCATTCGTCTGTTCGAGGTTGTTTTTCCTCTGCCAAAAATTGGTAACTTTTTCTTAAAGTTGTAACAAGCATGCTATCGACATGCATTGATGATCCGATTTTGTTGAAGACTTGGTTGCTGTGCCTAACTTTCCGAAGGGTCCCAGTGAGAGCTGGGGTCTCACCAAGCTCGATGAAGCTACAGGGCTCTTCTTCGAACGGGCCAACTCCATTAGCGATTTAAAAATCTCTGCCAACAGAATAACGAACACACTCGTTCACATGTGGTTTGGAAATCTCGTGACCATGGAATGGTGGAGTGACTTTTGGCTCATTGCGAGTTTCGCTACGTACCTGCAATACTACATAACCGACAACATTTTTCCTGATTGGAAAGAGGTTGATGACTTTCCTGATTCTGTATCGTAAATATGGAACTCGAGTGATCCAGTAAGTTTGTAAAATTAATCCTCTTATTCTCAGACTGCAAACTTTGTGATTGACGCAAAATACCCATCGATGATGAAGGATGCTCTAATGTCGGCGGAACCGATCGTCCAGTCTTTCGACAGTATCGAGAAGATCGAGCAACTTTTCGGCTCAATATCGGACAAAAAGGTAAGAAAAAAAAATCTTTTAACTTACACGGAAAATTAATGGTTTAGCTGCTTCGAGTATGGTCCATAGTGAACTTGTTCCTGGAACAAGACGAGTAGTGAAATAAAATAATATTGATGGCATATTTGCCAACCGATTTCATTAACGAAAAAATTCTAAAAAAAAAATTTCGAAATAACGTATTTTTGTCGAAAAAAGCTAAGGGCAAGCGCATAACATAATATAACAATCAAAAGGGTGCTTCGATAATTCGGATGCTGCATCACATGCTGGGCGAGACGAAATTCTTCAAGGGGGTCGCCAGATATTTTCAAATGTACCAACACCGTGCCACTGTTACTGAAGATTTTATCAACTGTCTGATGGAGTATTACGAGACAAAGGTCGATCTCGTTAGATTCGTTGACACGTGGACAAAACAATCAGGATATCCAGTACTGAACGTCGTCCGAAGGGGAAACATCTATTTCTTCAATCAAACGAGATACTTAATGAGCAACGTTACCAACAACACGTCCAACGATTCGCCATATTCGTTAGTAAATACACAGAAGGAATAAGACGCTGATTTTGATAATAATTTTCATGTTACATTTTTGATTCAGATACAAGTGGGATTTGCCAATTTATTACACCACAAACCTGGACAACTCGCCAAAGAGATTATTTCTTCCACACGATATTGAAGAAGGTATCGTTTCATTGCAGATTTCCTCGGAGAAAACGAGTGAAAAGTAATCCACGTATTTTTCTCTTAATGTTGATTGATTTCAGGCCAACTCGAGGTTGACGAGGAAACACTGTGGATAAAGTTCAACACCAATTCCATTGGTTATTACACGGTGAATTACGATGAACAATCGTGGAAAAATCTGACTATGTTTCTACGAACCCAACCCGAGGTGACGCATCTCCATTTCGATATTAATTATGTGGAGTGTCGGAAATTATAGTTTTCTAACGATTTCGCAGGCATTTGGGATGCTCGACAGGACGGATTTGCTGAATGACGCCTTTGTCAATGCAGACGCCGGCACGCTGACTTATGGCGTACCGATGAGTATGCTCGCTTACATGAAATCCGAGTTCGAATACACACCTTGGGAAATGGTCTGTGACAAGCTTTTAAAAATTCATGCGACGTTGAGGGGAACTCTGATTCTACGAAAGTTCGAGGTATGAAGTTGACGTTACGTTACCTCACCGTTGTTCCTCATCATTACTCTTACCTATAAATATCTCGAAGATCTTCGTAAGAACTTTGATCGAGCCGATTTACTTTTCGACCGGCTGGTACGCTCATCCTTTGGATACGTTCGAGCACAGGTTGTTTTTGTATTTTTATTTTATAATAGTTTATGCACTTTAAATAGTAAATACATTAGGATTTTATAATCGTGCAGACGATTGCGTACGATTATATTGAAAACCGCTTGCGCCATTGGACTGAAGGATTGTCACGATGAAGTGACAGAAAGATTTCGAAAGTGGTTGAAGAATCCCAACGTGAGACCTCATCCGGACATCAAGAATATTATTTATTACTACGGTAATACGGATTTAGAATATAACTGACCGCTAATTATTCTTGCTGGCGATTCGTTTCAATATTTTCGTTGGTGGAAGGGATGAAAATCGCTGGTAACTACAGTGACTGGAACTCGGTGTTCGATCTCTTTGTCATCGAATGCGACCTTCAGGAACGTCAGAAGCTCATGATTTCTCTCACTGCAGTCCAAAACTCTTCGTTACTGATCGAGTAAGGCCTAAAGCTGTAGCGTTTAATGCAGCTGGAATTAAAGTCAGTAATGTGAATCCCCGTCGTTTGAAATTTTTCTTCATGAAGGTATCTGCAAGAGGCACAGGATCCTAGTGTTATGAATGCCGATGAATACTTAGCAACCATTCAAGCTGCGACTTCGAATCCGATAGGACTGCACATAATCTGGGATTTCTACAGGTGAAAATGATTTGTCTTGAAAAAAAAAAGCCAAGTGAGATCAACAGTTTACTTCAATACTGTTTCAGGATGAATTGGCAGTTTTTCACATCAAGGTATTCCAGCCAACATCGAGAATTTGCTCGGCTCATAATACCAGTTAGCTCGCAATTTAACACAGCCCAAAGGCTCGACGAGGTGCTTTTGACAAATTTTTCATAACCGGAATTGTTATGTGAAGACATCTTTGGCAATACTTTCAAATTGTCCTCAAGAAGCATTTTTGTCGAATTCTCAATGGGCAAGATATAAAGCAATATTTTCACACAGATAATGAACGAAACAAGATATTGACCTGGGTCTTTTTAACATTCTAAACTCCCCCTCAGGGTGACTCAAAAGAATTAAGACCTATGAACCGATTCTTGGAGCTCGTTCAAACAGGTCTCTCAGAATCGTCATTTTCTTTGAAATCCTATCTGATACTCGAAAATGCTTTCACATAATGTTACTGATTTCATCCTGTTTCTATCACAATTTTTTGCAATGTTGAAACATATTTAAATTTCGTTTATCAGCTCCGGATCTTTTTTGATGTGCATCCATACGGTACATTGACCGCAGACGCGAGGAGAGAGGCCCTCGAAATAGTGCAAAACAACGCTTTTTGGCTGGAAACAAATTATGATGAGATAAAGGCTTGGTTGGACGCGTATTGCGTGCGGGGATAATATGAATTGAACGCTAACTACGCTTTAATGGCCTTTGAATTGCCACTCCATATATCCATACCGATCTCTGATCAGGTCACGCAATATTATCGACTTTGTTTTTTTTTTTATGAATTAAATTTAATTACAATTGTAATTTCTTCATAATAGCCTGATTGTCGCATAAGTGACCACGCTTATGTCTGTCGTCGTATAAAGCTCTTGCTCTATCTTTTCTCAGTAATATATATAGATACGTAAATGAGTAAAATGTATAAATATGTATAAATACGTTTAAATAGTGTATTATTTCGAAATCTTGTTGACCCGCGGTTGTGCACAGATACAGAGAGCTGTTAATCTCTTTCTTGGCTGCATGCTTGCCGGTTGACGACGTTTGTCTTCTCTTGAATTCCCTCGCGACAGTACGCGTGATTTTTTGAAAATTATTTTATCGAAGATTAAATTATTCGTATAAAACAAAAAAATACTTGTCGATCAATGTGGATTAACGCGTGACCAGAGACGGAAAGAGGCCTCGATTGAACTATGAAAAGGAATATTTTGTACGCACTGATCGCTCACTGCGATCGATTCAGCTGTCGCATTATCGGTGATTACTCTACCGAGGAGAAATCAATCTACAGAGACATAGTTCTCGAGGTTGTGAGAGGTGTCAAGTCTACCGAAAATGAGAAGATCAGTATCCAACGTGGCAAGTAAGAGTGATCCGCTTATTCCGAATATTCCGTAAACGATCGAACAGAATTTTCGAAACGAAAAAAAATTAATGGTCATTTATTATTTTTTGCCAGGTACACCGTTCATCTTTTGGTCGGCGATCTTTGTTACGCCGCTCTAACGATGACCCCTGACGATGGGCAGTCTTCGGAGCTGGTATCGTTGTCTCAAATGTTTCTCGATAAACTGAGATGCGTCTACAGGGAACTGCCGATACTTGCCGATCTTTCCCGAGAACTGCCCAATTTTTCGATCGTCGACCTTTCGGCGCCGCTTAAAAAAATTCTGGTACGAAAATTAAATATCAATTTTTATTATATAAAATTAAATGTATATACATCTATAATATGTAAGATTTCGACATTGTCGCAGCCTCTGCCGACGTGTCAAGAATCGAGGGGCTGGGGGGAGGGTTCAGACGGGAAAGGGGGGAGTCGATTAAACGACTTTAAATAATAAGGTTTTAAGTTCATAAAGGAGTACGAACCCGCGGGCTCCGAGGCGCGACTAGTATATACAAACGAATGAATAAATTAATATAGAAATAATGAAGGAATTAACATGCTTCCAGGATGATTTTAATGATCCGGACATTGATTGCGTACCAAAATTGGAAGAGGAGCTTGCGGATGTTCGACGGGTACTGATGGAAAGCGTGCAGAAGCTCATCGACAGGGGTCAAAGGCTCGACGAGCTTGTTCGAAAAGCTGAGACTTTAGAGATTACGGTATCGTCGTTTTAAAATTATCGTAAACGCATGAGCTCAAGTTCGAATCGTTGCGTACGAACTGTGTCCTCTCAAAATTTGCTTCTCCCGAGTGAAGTGAAACGTTCAATTAATAATTGTGTTCATCTGTCAACTTTTTTTTTTAAGGTGAGGAGGGATTTTCGCCTGTCCCAGAGGAAAGCGTCGTCCACGAAGAAGAAAGGCCTTGTGGTCGGAACGACCTCAATTGCCATTATCGTATCCACTTTGGTACTTGCTTTTATCGTGTACATAGATTTTCTATGACGGTCACAGTGAAAATATAATAGTCGCATCGATTAAAAGCGCAATGACCCTAATTTGATTTAGTCGTCAGGCTGTTGATACGCTTTGGCCGAATGGCATCGTGCCTTAAATTTTCCGTTCATCGTAAACGACTTTGGGACGATATCAAGAGTCGACACGATGACGCAGAATCGAAACGAATAATCACATTCGTTGCTGCACGAAAGATCCAGGTTAGAGCGGCGCTGAAATCTCTTCCTCACCGCGACTCTTTTTTTTTTGCCAAATCAACAATTTTGTTCGATAACCAAATAAGAGTGATCCACATTACGTAAAAGAGTTACAGTTTTTTTTTAAGAGTGGTTATAGAAAGTTCTGTGCATAAATCATCTATGGTGGGAAGGTGATTTTTTTGTAACATTTGTTGAAAAAATTTACAGCAATAGTCTTTAAAAAAAAACATAAACTGGATTCCAGCTTTTTCCAGAAGAAATATATAATATTTGTTTAGGTTTTTCAAAGAACAATCCATATTTGTTTGTTGGGATGATTTTTTAATGTGAAAAATAGTTCCCACAAAAGTTTTCGTTTTATAGTTACGATGCCAGAAAATCATGGTCGCAACCACAATTATAGTTTAAATGAATAAATATATTCTAGCGGAAACTATCTACGTAGATCTTTCTCCTGCGAACTATTCATTACAGTAGGAAATACTATTCTTTTTCTCAGTGTGTATAATGAATTTAATCTACCAATTGTTGCATGAGAATTTCCTGTCCGGTTCATAACATAAAAATTTATTTTACAGTGCATGCATTTTTTGTGGAGAATCCTAACATGTAAAAGCATGGTCAGTGCATACACAGGAAACAACGCATAACAAACTAACTGCATTTTGTCATTTTGCTTCACGATAAAGGCCTGGTTTCGCGGTATCGCGACGCGAAGACACATTCGAACCATGAACGCGATGGCAACTGTGATTCAACGTCACTGGCGAGGTTGCCGTGGGAGATGTTTTGCCAGGAAATTTTTGGTCGATCAGGTGAATCGCATGTGGGAAAATCGTTACGATCTTTCGGCAAGAAGAATTCAAGGTGCTTGGCGCGAGTACCGAGCGCGAAAGATCGGCTTCAATGTTCACGGAGCGAGCAACTGGGTTTCCTCCGTTCAAGAGGAGAACGAGCATACGAGAGAAAAAATGCAAAGGTACGCGTTCATCAACGATCGGTTTGCAAGAATATATTACAAAACTAATTTATTGTTACACATTAGTTTCCAGGAAGAAGTTATTCAATACGAGAGAAATCAAATGGAAGGAGAATCCTTTCGCTGGATACTTTTCATTCTCTTCAAGGTATGATAATTGATCATTTTTTGTTCTAAGACATTCCGGATGTTTTGCTAGGTGATGAAAATTACAACGAAGTATCTTTTCAAAGCTTCATCACCTGTTGGGAACGAAGCAACGGGCCGGCATCGTCACGTCGATCGATCAAAGGTGTTTGGCTAACGTCGAAGGGATGATCAAGTGTTTGGAGTACAGCGCTTATGTGAAGAACAAGAGAATGAAGAATCCTCGCTGCAAGGATCAGAAAGCTTTCGACAAACGGTTGCTTTCGCGCGATGAGTGGTTCGAGACATGTGAGTCAAAGTGCAGAAAATTTGGAAAGAACGCACTTATGGGTAAACTTTCGACGAGGAAAAACTAGCGAGAAAGCAGAAGATCCTTCCGAGAGAATCATCTCAACTTCTTTTCTACGTAGTCAGGATGAAACGTTTTGATACGGTCCTGTGTGCAATCAAGCAATTGAAGAAATACCAATTGTGTTATTAGTTAAATCTCCGAACTTTACGAGCAGTCACAAGAATGGTTAAAAAATTGTACACGAGTCCTCTTCGCGTTGACTGTACATTACTTTAATTATATCGCGCTATGTTGGTGACGATGTGAACTTTCAATAATTGTGGTAATAATCTTGTTACCCAAGTGAAATTCACGTAAAACAAACACGGTCCTCTATCGTACAATGCTTCGATTTAAATGTACTCCAAACAAACGGCCAATCAAATTGCTTGCGATAAATTACGTTTTGCTTTTCTTAACTGATTTTTGAATCATACTTTATGCGTTGCTTTGTGTTTCGGGCTTAAGTCGACTGGTAACACAAGCTAGGAAAAGAGCAACTGCAGGTGCCAAGAGAATAAGTCCAATAGAAGTATGGAGTGGGAGAGTATAGAACGCCAAACGCCCAATACAATCACACTTAGCAGCTTTTAGTTACGTTCGGATCACGCACCGTTCATATAATGTATGCAAATTTGCCCACTGTCATGGCAGATAGCAGTGGTCACGCGATGTATCATAGTTTCGTGGAAGCAACAAGCGACGCTATCAAATAATGTATCTTCCGGTAATCTTTTTGTCGGAGCTCTATGCGAAATAAGTTTTTTATTACTTCAGTTGTCTCTGTGATGTTAGTTTTCTATCTAGGTTGCATCCGGATATTTCGGAATTGCATGGGTGTTCCCGCGAGAACCGTAACTATGGATCGACAACTTTACTCGAAACGTTACTATAATCTGAACCAACTCTTCATGAGACAGATCGGTATCTGGCCAGAGCAACCTCTCGTTAAGAGAATCGTCTTTCCTATTATTAACATTTCAATTGTCGCGAGCATTCTTATTCCGGAGGTACGAGAACATGATGAAAAAAACTCGAACGAAATATTTGTAGATTCGTTCAAATATGGTGGAATAAGTGCACTATATTAACTTTATTTCACTTAAGTGGATACAATTATTATATTTTTTGTTTTCATTGTATAACTTCAGTTGCCTTTGCGTGACAATGAATAACAACATAACGTCGCGAGAGAACGAAAAATTTAACATAAAAAATAACAAACCATAACTTCATAATTGAATTATATTACAACCAAGAATTATACGAAACTGACATAATTACTAGTCGAATAAAAATGAGAATAATATACTTTAAATAATCATAAAACAACGAAACATGCAAATTTCAGTCAGCGATTTGCTGCAATCATTTTTGCGGTAGCATTTAAAAATTCCACTTTTTTTTTTTATTACGAAAAAATATTGAAAGTAATGGCTTTCTCATTCATTACAATTTCGCACATATCTTCCTCTGTGAAAAAGCTCAACATTGATTAGCGATTTTTCTCATACGGGAAGCTGCACGCAAAATAGTATTGAATGAGAAAGCCATGTGCAATTTTTCTTTCTCAGATCATACGGATGCATGACATGTGGGGTGAGGAAGTTGACCACGTTATCGAAGGTTTGCCACCGATGCTCATCATCAGTCTTAGTTGGGTCAAATTGTTAAACGGTGTGGTGAAACAGTCAGCGGTATGAATTCAACGTTCAAAAGCTCCATTTTAATGTGATTATCAATTTTTATTCTTACAGATTTCGCATCTCCTGGATCGGATAGAAAACGACTGGAAGTCCCTGGAAAAAAATTCATCGTCGATTGCGATTCTACAGAAACATGCTGAGGAAGGACGAAAACTGACGATCTTATACGCAGGTATAAAATTTTCAGTAGAAATAATCGAATTATTTTTGTTTTTTGTCCTCCCTTTGCGGTTGTTTTTCCTCTTCCTACACACGACCCTTAAAGCATTGGCTTCATTTTTTACATAGGGCCCAATTTGTTTCCCTCGGAAAAATGAAAAATTTTTTGGAGCTTTACTAATTTTTTTTTTTTTGCAGTTCTTGTTTATTCTGCTGTGACGGCGTTCACCGGCTTACCACTCATACCCCTAGTGTTAAACTATGTAGCGCCCCTAAACGAGTCCCGGCCGAAAATCTTCTTATACGAGACGGATTATAAAGTCGACCCCGAAAGGTACTACTATTACATGCTGTGTCATTATTATGTGACGAGTTACGTGTGCATAATGGTATTCGTTACTGTCGACACAATGTTTGCTGTTTGGGTTCAACACTGCTGTGCACTCTTCGAAATCGTTGGGTAAGGGTCGCAATTAACATGTAAATAATACGCCGATAGAAAATTGCGTAACGTTCCTTGTGAATTCAGATACAACTTGCGTTACGCTATCAATTCGGGAATCGATCTTGAAACATCAAAGCCCCATACTGGTGAAGCGGCCGAGTACAGGAATCTGTGTTACTGCATCAAGCAACACAGAGACGCAATAATGTAGATTAACGTAGATTTTTTTTTGGGAATTATCGTACTTCTATTTATCGATGTATTTTGTTACAGATTCGCCAATCTCATCGAGTCAACATACTCTACATCATTGGCGTACACAACTGGAGTAAATATGGTGGTTATGAGCATTACCGGTGTACTTGTAAGTAATTCATCGTACCGACAATGAGA
The DNA here is from genome assembly GCA_963978505.1 of Listrodromus nycthemerus. NCBI lineage: Eukaryota > Metazoa > Arthropoda > Insecta > Hymenoptera > Ichneumonidae > Listrodromus > Listrodromus nycthemerus. The sequence continues at coordinate 1,423,940 of OZ021682.1, read as the reverse complement.
GACTGCAGCAATCGGAACCATCGGATCGTATGTTTCTTCAGGTAGTTATAAAGCTTCACGATTACGAGGAAGCAATGCGATTCGCCGCTCTCACTGCGGGCCAGATTTATCACTTGTACTTCCTTACCATACCCGGTCAGAAAGTCATCGATTATAGCACGTCGACGAGCGAATATACGTAAGATTGTCATTCGTAAATCGTCGTGACAAAAAAATTAATAAAATTCTTTTTTTCTGTCAGGTACTGTGGTGATTGGTGTCAGTTTTCACCGAGAGCCAAAATGCTGCTGAAGCTGATAATAGCTCGGTCTCAGAAGCCCTGTATGCTCACGGCCGGGAAAGTCTACCTCATAAATATGGAAAATTTCAGTGCGGTGAGTATAAAAATTGGTGGAAATTATTTCATGTTAATAAATGTAAAGCACCTATTCATACCGTTTTCTGGGTGGTTTTTAAGGTAATGAAAACATCTATATCATACTTTACCGTATTCTCTTCGCTTCGTTGATGGAACTACGAATCTTCATGCAAAAAGTATTATAATCACGTGGCGTATCTCCGTTATAAACATACAAAATATTTTTCCGCTCATCATGTGTGTATTATTTTGAGGCAGAAAAATCGAAGAGGACAAACTGTAATTTTCGGTGAGATTTGTGATTTTGAACGTTATTTATGTTAAAAAATTGAATATTTTTCAAAATTTTATCCTATCGGTCTCGCAACTTGTTGTCCGGAAATTACAGTTTAGTAATATTTTATCCGATTACGATCTCACACTCAGCGCCTCACGTTGATCTTTCTCACAATTTAAGGAAACTCCTCCAAATCCGTATCATAGCGTCTTGCAACTGCGTAGTTCTCTTCTCCTGTTTTCAGGACTACTTGAAGGAATTTGAAAAAATTTATTCGGTGATATTAATTTGTAATTCCAATGAGTTCCATATGTAATTATCCTAAAAAAGCATGCTGCTTGTTTGCATGGTGTTGCGAGCGTAATGCGAAAAACGTTTTTTTTTTTTCTGTGGATGCGTACTGTGTTAATATAATGGCCGTACATTAGAATAATACTTACCACCTGCATCGGCTGTCATGTCGATTCGCTCACCGAGAATACAACATTTCCCAGGCCTCGCGTGTTTCTACTTGCGATCCATTGCTTATTTTAGGCCTTATGCTAGTGCTAGGCCTTGCTAAGGTGGTTAGTATTCGTACGTAGCTCTATTCACATGTTCTCGAGTGACTGAGCTAGAGCAAGAGACAATGCTCGCGAAACAATAGACCACAAAAAAAAAAGACGGAGAAAATTAAATATTAATTCACTAAAGTTGCGAATTAACTAGCTCAATGTGGGGATGTTCTATGAAACGGGATGTGATCTGATGTTAAGCGAAATGATGAGACTGGGGGATGGAGCTATTGCTAGAGATGCAACGGCAGGGGTGAACGTCACACATGCAACGTCGTACAAAATGAGAAGGTGTATTTGTTGCAATCAGAGGTAATCATACTTCGCAGTCGATATGCATGTTTTATGCCTGTCACGTACGGCACATGCAATTTTTCCACATGTATGAGAGACAGTAAGCATTATTATTACTATAGCACTTTTGGAGTTGTAAATTACCTGGCAGTAATTTTCCTATATTTTTGTCGGGAAGCTTGTGCGACAACAGTCTATTACTCCAATTGTTTCCATCGTTTTACATCGCTTTTTCGACTCTATCAGTATATTGCGGAATATCATGAGCGCCGTTGCGATAACAACAGCGGCAGAGCGAAAGCTTTTTTTAAAATGTTACTACAGCGCCAATAGATTTCTTATGGGGCAACTAGGAATATGGCCGGATCAGTCTCGCGCCAAGAGAATCGTCTTACCTATCGTCAATGGTCTGATAGCTGCGAGCATCTTTATTCCGGTGGTACCGCAAAAATGACGATAATAAAAGAACCGAATAAAGAATATACAAGTATGAGTTTCAATTAAGGAGGCTACAATGTGCATATATTATCTTAAAAGCTATCTATATTCCCACTTAAATCCGCCAACCATTAAAAACCTCCCAATTGAATTGAGTGTTTTCATTCTAATATAATTATACAATATTATTGCAGTTTGGTGAAGGTATTTTGAAATAAATTGTGAGGTATATGTGGTTGTAAACCATTTAATAAATCACATACACAAGAGATTAGATAATTACTGTTGCATAGGGCTCTGGACGGTAATTGTAACCGATTGTTAACGAACGGCATATTTTTTTTGTTTTTCTAAGATTATTCGAATGAGCGATATGTGGGGCGAAGAAACCGACCACTTCATCGAAGCTTTACCTCCTATGATGATAATCACTATGGGGGCGGTCAAATTGCTGAATGGCGTGGTGAATCAGCCTGCGGTAAGAGCTTTTCGTTTTACTGTTTTTACTCGATTTTTTATGTTGATTGTTGTAGCTGTTGTATCTTCTGGATCAAATCGTCAATGACTGGAAATTAATGGAAAAAAGTTCATCGTCGATCGCCATTCTGCAGAAGCATGCCAAGGAGGGACGAAAACTCACGATCGTATATACCAGTATAAACATTTCGATACAATTAATTTTTTTTGTCTCACGATCTTCGACAATATTCTTTCAATTCTATTAATTATTTACAGCTCTTCTTTATTCGGCTATGACTGCGTTTAACTGTTTGCCACTTATTCCTATAATTTTGAACATTGTCGCACCGTTGAACGAATCGCGGCCGAAAACGTTTGTTATCGAAACGGAGTACAGAATAGATTTCCAAAAGTATTATTATTACCTCATGGTGCATTATATGATTTCATGTTACGTCGTTATATCGATTTATGTTACCGTCGACAGTATGTATGCCGTATGGGTTCAACACTGCTGTGCCCTTTTCGAAATCGTTGGGTAAGATTCACGTTGAACGGATAATATTAATGTACTGATAAGAAAAAGTAATTTAATCTTTTATTTCAGATACAACTTGAAGAACGCTATCGATTTGGGAATTGACCTGGAAACATGTACTCCAAAATCCGGTGAAGCGGCCGAGTACGGAAATCTTTGTTACTGTATCAAGCAGCACCAGCACGCATTAATGTACGCGAGTGTGAATCGATAGTAAAAATCGATCGATGTATTTATCGATTTTTTCGTCATAAACAGATTTGCTAATCTCATAGAGTCTACGTTCACTGGCGCGTTAGCGTACATCACCGGAGTCAGTATGGTTATGATGAGCATTACCGGAGTCCTAGTGAGTAATCCAATGTACCGCCTATCGACGGACGATGATTTGCTAATGAAGATTATTTTCTGTTTTCAGTTAGTCATAAAATTAAACGATTGCGCAGAAGCAATGAGATTCGGTGCACTCTGTGCGAGTCAGTTTGTTCATCTGTACTTCCACACTCTACCCGGGCAGAAGCTCATTAATTACAGTACATCGATCAGCCAATATTCGTAAGACAATCGATCTATGACTTTCGTAACAAATATTATAAGTGACTTTTTGCAACAGGTATTCTTGTAACTGGTATCGGTTTTCTCCGCGTACCCAGATGCTACTCAAACTGATAATAGCTCGGTCTCACAAACCCTGCATTCTCACCGCCGGAAAAGTCTACCTCATAAACATGGAAAATTTCAGTGCGGTGAGTATAAAATTTTTTGTGAATTATCACCGAAAAATATAGAGATTGGATGAATAATTCATTTATCGGGTTTTAAGGTCATGAAGACATCTATGTCGTACTTTACTGTGTTCTGTTCGCTTCGTTGATGAAACTACAAAGGTCTTTAGAAAGTGTATTATAACATGGAGCCTTGTCGCCATTTATACTTATAAAATATTTTTCGCTCATTGAATTTGTATTATCTTACGGAAGTGAATTATATCGCGAGGAAAAAAAACGTCGGGGACTTGGAGCAAAAAGGGGACTGCAGTAAAATAGAATACCAAGAAAAAACTGAATATATCTTAACCAGGTGGTATTTAATTATCGACGCCTCTACGGAAGCAAAACACTTGCTGAGAAGTTCGTATGCGGCCGGTGCTCGAGCCAGTATCAGCCAGTAAACTCGACGTCCGAGTTCGACCATCATATAGAATCGACCAGGATAGATACGGAAAAATGTAACTTCCGGTTTAAAAATCTCACTTTACGAAAATACTAAATCCAACGATAATGAATCCTATATTATTACCTTGGACATAAAACTAAAGGGTGCGTCACTCTTTTAGTTATATTTTATCTTATGTTTTTTATTTATTTTTATTGTGCAATATTAATTGTTGTGCCACTTAAAAAGAACTACACGTGTCATAGTTGACCATAATTGAATATTAACACTTAGGAATGACACTAACTATCGAACTTTTCGTTCTAAGCATATTTGAGAAAAAAAAGTTCTCAACTTTTCTTACACCCTTCGGGCTTGAGGTGTGAGCTATAATTTTACTGCCGCGGTGATGCAGAGTGAAGACGATCCAACCCTTAGTACAATCCTGGCGCAATACTTCTCGATTGGTCATAAGATATGTAAATTCGCCCAACATTACTCGACCCCTTATTAGCTTACACGCGACAGTCAATATGCAGAATAATGGCAAAAGGAGAGACATGTTCAATACGCACATACTGTGTAGAAACTCTATGGACCATTATAATGAGGCAATTTCCATCGACAATGAGACGTATATGGCGTCGATTATTTTATTATCGTACGACGGTTAGCTTTTTGTAAACATGCCTCAGTCTCGTCCGGGAAAGCAAACTTGGTGCTCAAGCTCCATCGTGTTTTTTCATAATGCGTGACGTATGGCGGACAATGAATGAAAGCAAAATGAATAATACAAGGAATCACTCTGTGAATGTGGATATCTTCGACGAGAGTTATTACAATATTAATAAACGACTCCTCTGTTTCGTCGGTCTGTGGCCTTACCAACCAGTTTTTGAACGAAGTATCAAGACCATCTGTCTAGTACTTGCTGCTATTAGTCTTCTGGTGCCTCAGGTAGATTTTTGTTACCGCTTCGAATGTAATAAGCGCTGCATAATCATTTATTCATGACTTTATAATTTTTTACAATTTTGCGGACATCTATGCGAAAACGATGAGCGAAATTGTAAGAAATGAAAATGTTCAAGGTAACTTGCTCTGTAGCTTTTTTTTTATTATAGTAATTTTATATCTCGTTTTTTTTTTTAACAATTTCTTTGTCGATTAAGCAAAAATTTAACCATATATCATGTATTATTAATCACTGTATGTGCCTGCATTTTTTTGGATTTTGTAAATATTAATAATATTTAGATGCTGCAATTGGTACAGTCATGGGGTAACGCTGCTAGCTTTATCGAGTGCTTTTCACCTCTAGTAACGAACATTGGGTGTTACATTAAGCTTACCAATTGTGTCGTTCATAGTTCGAAGGTGAGAAAATATAAAGTGCGTTTAATTTAATAAGAATATATCGTAGAAGCAATTAATATAAAATTTGAGGAAATCAGTATGGGAGAGCGGGGTAGAACGGCAAACCGGGGCGAAATGAGACAAGGAAAAAAAAAAGCTTAACGGCAAGACTGTTGGACAGGGGCGAGAGGAGACCGGGGTAAGATGCAATAGGCAAAAATAAAACGTCCCATTATGCTCCACCATGCCGTTCTGCCCCAGTCTTTCCTCCATAAAAATGTCGTGTTATGTCCAGTGACTCATGAATGTTAAAGATAAAAAAGCTTCTCGATTGGGTACGAGATGACTGGGAATGCACGCGAGACTCGGCGGAACAAAAAATTCTTCGTGAACATGGATGGAAAGGAAGGTGTTTCACAATAGCGTATCTATGTTAGTCGATCAATGATAAGGACGAGTCTGTGTTAAACCATACATTGTATTTGATATATCGATATTTAGCTATGGTATATACGGCTATCGCGGCTTGGGCATCAACGCCACTTATACCGATTGCCATGGATATGGTCGCACCGCTTAACGAATCGAGACCCAATATTCAATTTTTTCCGACCGATTACCGTGTCGATCCGAACAAGTATTTCTATGCGATTTACTGTCACTCGTCTGCAGTCACGGCTATGTGCATGTTGTATTTTGTGGCCATCGATACGATGTACATGGTGCTTGCGCAACATACGTGCGCAATGTTGAACATAGTGAGGTCATATCGCCAATAATAATTTTTTTTTTAATTTCTAGTAACATAGAAAAATTTGATGCGTTCCATTTCGAAACGTCTCGCAACAACAGCAAAATTTAACGTAGTTGATTTTTCATGGAGACACTGAAATTTGACATTGATTATACATTTTTAAACTCAGGAATAATTCGATTTTTTATTACACGATTAATACGATAATTCTGTCCACGTGAACTGAAAAATTTGGAGCAGTAAAATTAGAGAAAATCAAACTCATTAAAACAATCTTGTTGCGAGATATCGCTCTTGTATAATTATGATGAATCGAACGGATCAATTTTAAGTTTATTCGGTGCCGCAATATTATTTTATTCAGGGTTATTTTAATGTTGATAATATTCTTTTGTAGATATCGTTTGGAGAATATGACGCGAGAGGATAACAAAGTCAGCGTTCAAACCAATTCTGATGTCCGCGAAAATTTTTATTACCACCAAATAGTTGATTGCATGAAAAAACATAAGGAATCCATAGAGTGAGTAAACTAATGAATTATCTCTTCCAATAAACCAAGAATATTATGGCGATAGTCTCCACATATTTGTACAGTAACCGAAAGTCAGAAATGAATTTGAAATTCCAATAATTTATTGTGAAGGTTCATAAGTGTCTTCCAGGCCTCGTGTCAATGGTATCTTCTGTTGCTGGTCTGCTTGAACATGCTTGTCATCAGCTTCACGGGTTCTCAGGTAGATCATCGCAGTGTACTGCAAACTTAAAAAAAAATTTATTATTCATATATTTATTGTACAAATAACATCTCTTTTTAAAATAATTTCAACTGTCCTTCAGTAGACAGTTGCAAAGGACACTACAACAGAAGACGTCTTAAGATTCGCCTTCTTCACTATAGCTCAGGTGGTTCATCTCTTCTGTAACTCCTTGCCGGGACAATGGATAATGGAGGCCAGTTCTTCGATTCAAAACTCTGTGTATGTGATGGGGAGCAAAAATAGAGCCTGGCTGGAGATAAAAGAAAATCGTGCGAGCATAATTTTTATTAAATTAAATTTGCACGCAGATACGCCTGTAATTGGTACTTAATGTCTCCGAGGGCCCAAAAATTGATCATCCTCTTCATACGTAGAAGTGTCGAACCGTGTCGAATCACCGCTGGAAAGATGTACGTCATGTCAATGGAAAACTTTTCCTGCGTAAGTTGGACAACGTTTATTCTTTTTTTTTACCATTCAAATAATAATGGATGAATATTTTAATAGTTCGTTCATTTATTTAAGGTACTACAAACGTCAATGTCGTATTTGACATTACTCACGTCGATGCAGTGATATTCTTATATGGTTTGAATGATACTTTTTAAACTCCCGTGCATTAACATTCGTCATGCTGTAGTTATTGTGTTCTTTAAATTTGTATGGCACATGCATTTCATTGAATGTCCATCTCACGAGTAGTAAACGTGAACGATGTAAGGTACCTTTCAAATGAAATGTTTAAACTAAATCACGATATTTTCATCCTGCAGTCTATTTTAAAGTGAAAATTAATATTAAATTTCTAGATAATGCAATCACTGCAACACTGCAGTCATTTTATGTTCTCCAGCAGTGACTTGAGTAATAAGAAGCAACCCTGAATGATTTTTACTTCTTACATTAACTTCTTTTAGCATTATGAAGCAAGGGGTAAATCGTGAATGAAGGTTTTCAGCATATTGGTGTTAGAGCATACAATGGTACCTCACTTAAGTTGGGTAAAATTTTTCTCTCGAATTTTTTTTTTCGTTTTTCTGCATGGACACCACTTTTAATTCAAAACGGAAGTTCACCTTCATTCACTCCTCGCTGACATTCACAATGCTAATTCAAATAATGATAGGTCCTATATTGTCAACCTGGAAACAAGCGTACGTAGAGTCCGTTAAACCCAATCCATTGTTAGTCGCTATATATCTAGATAAAATTTTCCAATTATTTATTCATGATCCCTGCATGCACGCGACGGTTGGTGACCCCGACTACAAGCCCTTAATTCGTCATTGCGCGTGTCACGATATGCGTATAAAATTGTACACGAGGTACGTAAACGTACCACAGTGCCATATTAAATGCGTACTGCCGTTTCATCTGGTTCGAAAATATCGCGTGACATTTCGCACGCAAAAAAAAAAGATAATGCGGACCCAACTATGGAATAAACGAGCGGTACTCTAACCGATGACGGAGTGTAATGATGATCACTTCTACTGTTGTAGATGGTACGTACAGTGGTAACATTGAGAGATTTTTTTTTTTTCATTTATTTTTATTATTATTGTGTATTGTTTTTATTGGTTGGTGTGAAACATTTTTTTTTTTTTTTTTTTCAAATAAATTCTTTCCCAATATCCGTGATGTCAACTTCTTATTTAATGAGAAATTTAACATTTTAATTGTCACTCAATAAATAATATAAAACGTGGTTTTTGATGAGGCAATTTTTTTTTATTGTGAAATGGCAACAATTTGAAAATATTGAAAGAAATCAAGAAGCCTTATTATTATCATTATTTTAAATATGAGCTCATCAAGGAGTAAAGCTGAACTTTATCGGTACAATTTTTAATAAAAATGTGTTAAGCCATTTTTTAGATATCCGCTGCAGCATATTGTCATTTAACTCATAAAATAAATTAATAGATAACTAAAATCACAGGTCCGGGAATTTTACTTCACGCACTGCCTTTATACACAAAACTAACAGTTCCAATCAATTCGGTCACAAAAAAATGCCTACTCTTCTTATACCTTTTTGGCTCCAAAATATCAGGCATAATTTTGCTGTCGCTGCGATCCGGATTCAAGACGGTCGAACGATTAACGTCATCCTGACACGAATTTCATGATTGCTCATTTAATATGCAAATTGATCCAACTCTACCGGTTCCCATATTTATTTACACGCGAAAGATAATGTGCTCAAAGACTGAAATTCTATGGAACCTTATAATTATTAAATTTCCATCGTCCATTGTGAAGCATTCAGGGAAGCAGTCGTTGTGTTATTATACGATGGTAGATTTGTCTTAGTCATGCTTAATTCTCGTCTGTTAAACAGAAGTTGACGTCGAAACGCTACCGGATTTTTTTTTTTTTTTAGTGCGTAACATATTTTGTTGGTCTGTGGCCTTATCAAACCCTTTTTCAACGAAGCAGTAGAACCTTCACTCTATTGATCACAAGCTTCACACTTATCATATCTCAAGTAGGTCTTTTCACGACTTTTTGACTTAGCAAAAAAAATTTTTTTAAATATATTCCGTACCGATATACAATATTTATCGCATATACTCCGATTTATTTTTACTCAAGAAATATTTTTTACATTTAGGCGCTGCAATTACTACAGTCATGGGGTGAAACTGGCGACTTCATCGAGTGTCTTTCACCTCTGGGAGCGGCGATTGCGTGTGATCTGAAGCTTGTCAATAATGACGTTCATATCCAGAAGGTAAAAAAATTGAAAATTAATTAAAGTGGATAAAAAATTCTTGAACTTGGAAGTCACCATGTGTGGACAGTTACATCCAGATCCCTCGTTATAAGTTTGGTACTGCCAAACAATTCAGGGAAGGAAGAATTTTCCGACTTGTCCCAAAGAACCCTTATATCGATTCATATTTACTGGACAAAGACGCTCGCACGTAACATCGCTTTCGTTTGAGTCATCACTCAAGTCGGTAATTACAGCTAATCACCAAGTCACACAGTAGGGTCGGCCTACAAAAGGAATAAGTAACGAGATGCATCCGTCCAACAGACATCAGCACAGACGACTTTAGACATGAATTTTCCCGATGTAGCAACTCCGCTTTGGATTACAATTATCGGTAACGGTTTGGAACTTGGTGAACCGTTATGGACATCTTCGACAATCGGTATTACCGGCTAATTAAATATCAAATGGTATTTATTGGCCACTGGCCGTATCAATCATCGAGCCAGCAACTGATACGGACCATTCTGCTGTACCTGATTATCGGAACACTCATGATGGTTGAGGTATCCACATCAAAGTGCTTAATTAAACTTTACTTGTGGTTGCTGAAGAAATTTATTGTCACCGTTTTGGAAAACATGAACGGTACAAGGATAGACTTTGGATCTTGTTTCTAGGGTTTGAAACTCATTCAACTTTGGGGCAACATTGATATGATGGTTGTGTGCATGGTTCCAATGGGTGTGCAAATTGTTGCCTTTATGAAATCATTCAACACGATATCCAACAGACACAAGGTACTACTTTTTTTTTTCCTTATTCTGATTCACCATAATAACGAATTCCGATTATTTTTGCAGATGACGAAGCTCATGGATCTGATGAAGAAAGACTGGGCTGCCCTCACGGATAAGGATGAGGTGAACATTCTAAAGTCATACGTTGAACAGGGATATTTATTTGGCTTGATCTATGCAGGTGAGTGTTCGAATCATACGGTAGGATTCAACAATCGTCAATGATTTTTGGTTACTTTTTATTGACTTTTCGTAAATCGACCAAGCATGTGTTTACGGATCTACGATAATTTATCTGCTTATACCATTGATGCCCCAAATACTTGACATCGTTTTACCTCTCAACGAGACACGTCCACGACAATTTTTGTATGAAACGGAGTACTACGTAGATCAAGAAAAATACTATGCAATGATAATGACTCACAATTACGTCGGTTCGATAATAACTATCTCGGTGATTGTCTGCGTGGACATGATGCTTCTCGCGTACGTTCATCACGTATGCGGAATGTTCGCCATTGTAGGGTAACATTACACTGGATCGGTTGGTTACCGAGATTTTTCTCAAGCCTTACGTGTACTGAATTTTGCTAGTTTATTATGAGTTTGATTTTACAGTGACCGATTAGAGAATCTGATGAGAGATACCGATCTGGATGTAATCGTCAATTGGGAGGTAGAGAGTGAAAAAGTTTACGGTTACATTGCCGATTGTGTCAAGGATCATGAAAAGGCAATTCAGTCCGTATCTGCGATTAACGTTCAAATCAAAATTCACAATGCTCTTTAGTGTAATTTGAGAAATGAAGTTTCAACATTAAAGGTTCGCCGCCCTTATGGAAGCTTCGTATTCGATGTCATACCTTTTCCAAATAGGAACTAGTATGTTAATGATCAGTGCGACTGGACTTCAGGTATGAATTTCCTTCGATTAAATCCTATGCTCGCCCAAATTACTCGCACTTAATTTTTTTGGGGATCTTATTGAAATCAGGTCGTGACGAAACTTGAAGAGTCTCATGAGGTCTTCAGACTTGGACAATTCATTGCTGGCCAGCTGGTTCATCTATTCTTTAATAGTTTACCCGGTCAGATGCTTATGGATCAAACTCATCGCTTTCGTTCCTCCCTGTAGAGTGATACGAGATATTATGAAATAACAACTGAGCCGGCGGATAAATATATTTTTCAACGCTAAAACTCTTTCCAGATACTCCGCAGAGTGGTACCGTTTTCCGTTGCAGGGAAGGCATCTTCTCAGGCTTGCCATGCTAAGAAGTCTCAAACCTTGCAAAATGACGGCTGGAAAACTTTATGACATGTCTCTGGAGAGCTTTGGAAAGGTTCGCAGCCATTTTATATTCTCAATGAATATTTCTGTATTAATCTATTTTCACTGGTTTAAGGTCGTACAGACGTCAGTATCATACTTCACCGTTTTGGTATCCTTACGATAAGTGGATTGTTTCGTCGATGTACATTTGTGACTTGCGTTTTTTTCACGACAAAGGCTTCCCAGAGTTACATGATATAGGAACATTGCCTTATGGATCCGACAGATTCCCCATATTAATCGATTACACTCGTTACAGTTATATATGAAAAATCATTGACATTGATGGACCGCATAAAGGTATATTTCGAGTTTACGTTTTATCATGAGAATAATAATTACGTTACATTTTGCGCACGACAATGTAAGTAGAGAACAAGATTTAGAATCTCGTAAATAAACAGCAAAAGATTACTGAAGATAGCACAACATTTCATACCCTAAAGTGTGAATACGATTCAGGCAACACTTATGGCAGCGCTTTTTTCCTATGTTCGCTCTATAGGTCGACAAACTGTTACTTCCGCCTGCAACATAATTGTTGCGTCTGTGTATAAGTCAGTAGGAAAAAAATCGAAATTTCTGCTGGACACTAATATTTTGGGAATTTATGACTAGGTGAACGCATATCAACGTGGAAACGACACTCGCCCCGTTTCGCGAAACACTCTCGACAACCGGTGAGGAGCAACTACGGTAATGGGCTGCACTGTATTGAAGCTATGGATCCGAGGAAAGACACTGAGTGGGACAGCCGATCGATTCTCACCGCTTGTGTTGAATCTCACCCCTGTTCGAACTTTTGCGACCTCTAATAGGACGACGACAAGAAACATTGAAGACCAGTATGTTATTGAATCTCTAAATTTTTACCTAGTCGCTTTAGTACTCAAGCCATTTACCCATAGCAATTCATTTATCATCAGATTACGAGATATTATATTAGGTGTTTGACGCTACCACATTTATTTCGGTTATATTGGGATAAATCAGAAGAGAATTTTTTTTATTTACAATTGTTGAACAGAAACATCATGATCCCTTTACCTGAATGATGCAGATACAAATTTAAGTTTTACCCGTTGCCCGTTCAGTTGGACGGAAATTCTTACGGAGTTAAGACTCCGTTTGACAGATTGGCTGGATTATAACCGTTCTGAAGTTGTAGCAATTTTAACGGTATAGCCATGAAAAAAAAGGTGTTGTAATTGTTCTAACACGTCAAGTCCAAAACCTCTTGCCTACAAAGATAAAGGTGTTCTTCAAAAAAAGCTCTTGATGTTCTACGTATAATCATTTACGTGTGCCATCTAATTAGCAGTATGTCTGGTGCTCTTGAGTCTTTTTTATCAATGGCTTTCCGTTTATAGGACCGTTCGAATAATTTGCCAGGGCACTTATGCTGTTTGTAGTCAGGTTCTTAAGGATTCGTTAATGAGCTTATGAGAATCATATGGTCGGATCTGAAGGGCTCAGGATGATTGATGTCTTTAGTACAGTCACAGCTTTTTCCACGATATGGACATTCTCGAAAGCCATTACTATCGATTGAATAAGTATCTTTTAAGCTTTCTTGGTCAATGGCCGTATCAAGACCCTCTTCAAAAGGGCCTCATCAGGACACTAGTGAATTTTCTATATCTAAGCGTAATTGTACCGGAGGTGAATGAAAAAAATTTTGTAACGTGCGAGAAAAGGCATTTGAAAAATAATAATGTTGCAGTAATGCAACATACGTGTATAAGACTTTCAGTGAAAAAAAAAAATAAAGATTGCTGAATGACGTCAATATAATTTTCGAAATTTAAATATCTTCCGGCAATCTTTATTTTATTTTTGCATCTGGGTGAAAGTTAGAGTGCGAACGCACGATTTCTTATAGATTATTCAAATGATCGACGTTTGGGGTGAATTGGATTCCGTTATCGATTGTGTGTCTGTCATCGCCGTTCAGTTTACAAACATTGTCAAACTCTCCAACTATGTTTTTCATACGAATAAGGTAAATTCGAAACATAATATCTGTTTCAGCATGATAAACTTTTTGTACGTGAGTATTTAATTTAGTTGAAAGGATTGTTGAATCGCATTCGCGATGACTGGACCGCTGATTTAGTTGGATCCCAATTAAATATATTGAAGGATTACGCGAATGAAGGAAGAAAACTAACTATTATATACGCCGGTGCGATTTGTTATATATAATTATGCTTAATGCTGTCAGTAAACGTATTATTGAAGTGAACTCCAAAAACAAGCGTGTTGTTTCAACACGTATATGCAGAGATATTTTTTCCGACTGTTTTTATTTGAAGTGCGTTGTTCGGCCTGAAACGTCTTGAATCAACACACAAAACATATTTTTTCCAACCAACAGTTACAACTAATATGTATGTGGTCTAATATGTATGTGGAGGTGTTTTAACATACTTGACGACACGCTTGTTTTAAGAGTGTAGTGACGTTAAAAAACGGCACCATGTCAAAAACCAAATAATAATAATAATAATAATAATACATGATTTGTAGAAACATTTGCGACTCGTGCGATTGCAATCCGTGCTTTCCTCGGGCAGCGAATCTCGCACCAGTCGCAATTACCAACTTTCGACCCCATCTGCATAATTTACTATAATTTTCCGTAGATGTGTATTTTATCGTGTATTATTTTTGCATGTATTATTTTTTGCGTGTTATTTTGACGTTCACCAAAAATACCGTTACGATAAATTCGTGTCTATCAATTTTCGTAAATCGTGCAAGCATTTATTTTTTAAATGCTCGCAGCTTGTATGTATTCGACGTTGGCGTTCTATAGCATTATGCCGATGATGTCGAAGGTCCTCGATTTCATAATGCCTCTGAACGAATCACGACCCATCGTTCAACAATTGCCAACAAAGTACGGCAATATCGACGCCGAAAAAAATTATTTTCCAATAATGATACATGCCGACATTTCTTCGACTGTTACCATTACAACAATCATCGCAATGGACACGACATACGCCGTTTATGTTCAACACGCTTGCGGAATATTCGCGGCTTTGGGGTAATTATTTAGTAGAGCCGAATACGATGAATATGCATATGAGAAAGTTAATATAATTCCAAGTTCAGGCATCGTCTCGAGAATTTGATTGGATCGAAAGACTACGGAGAGCTCGATGAACTTGGAGCCGAACGAGAGAAAGAAGATACTTATCAAGCGGTCATCAGCTGCGTTAAAATGCACAAAAATGCAATAGAGTCGGTGACTGAAACTTGGAAATCTGCACTTTTATCTGCACAATATATCGATATAAGTTGAGACGACGATATGAACCATCCGGGTAATTCAGACAATGTTCAAATTATTCTTCAAGATTCGCTGACGCAATTGAGTCCAGTCACTTCGGTGTGTTCTTCATCGTCTTTTTGATGAGCGTTTTTTGCATGAGCTTGGCCGGATTTCAGGTCAATATAAATTAGTATACGCCATGATAAATTATGCGACAATATCTTGTTGAAATAATCGAGTTTTACTAATTTAATCAGATGGTTATGAATTTGGACAAGCCGAACGAAGCTATCAGATTCGCGGCTTTCACTTTAGCGCAAGTAGCTCACATATTCTTCATCAGTTGGCCCGGACAGAAGCTGATTGATCACAGTCAACGAATACACGAGTCTGTGTGAGTGCTCCAAACAGATATTACATGGCCATAATATTTGTGATGTTTTTTTGTTGATGTTTATAATTTTGTACACTCATTATTATTTAGTTACAGGACTAGATGGTATCTGGCTGATGACAGATCAAAGAAGCTTTTGATGATCATGATGCTCAGAGGAATCGAGCCATGCAAGCTGACTGCTGGAAAATTTTACATCATGGATTTAGCGAATTTCAGTCTGGTGAGAATTGATTTAGTCACCAAAGATGTTTAGTTAAAAAACTAATTTCAAAGATGTGCTTTTTTCATACTTTTTTCTCTAAAGGTCGTGAGAACTGCCGTATCGTACTTCACCATGCTCACCTCTTTTAAATGAGTCACACCGGAAGTATCTTTATACCGACAAAATTCTTATTTTCCAAAGGGGAAAATCGCATAGCTTTCTCGTTTACTGTCGTTTGAAGGTGTCGAAAAATGCTGTATAAATTGAGTAGATTATCCGAATGTAGACCCACTAAATCCAACCCTCTTCTGATGAGATAACAGGAATCAAATTTTATGACAGCGGTTTGTCAGTATCAGAAGAACGTATGTAGTATCCTAACAGACACTTACTGTGTAAGAAATAGAATAAAATGTAGAAAGACATGGCATGAAGTATCCTTAGGTAAAGTGTACGTCATTTGCTACACGGGCAAAAATATCTTCAAAACTAAACGATTGTTATTCCTAAAAGTCCCCTTATTTAATTCCTTTGCGATGAACACTTGTCTGTAAAAGTTACATCTGTGATCAAGTATGCAAATGCGTCCCGCTGCCTGTAATTATTATCCAAGCCGGATATCATGAATCCGTTTGCATTGAAGTATCAGCCGAAACGAGACTACCAAAGAAACGGAGTGTCGCCAAGGGAATATCTAACTACGATTGATTTGTGCGGGGCTTTTGCCGAATGCTTCTGGCATTGCAGTAGCGACGAGCGAGCTGGACGATGGACTTTGTTGCGACTCCCTATCACACTATTAATAAGAATTTTTTAATTTCAATCGGACTTTGGCCACATCAGTCTGGTTTTTCCAAATATTTCTTCTTGTTAAATATGCTCTTCTTCACGATGAGCCAGGGTTACTTCCAGGTAAGATGCACAAAGTAAACGGCGAGGATGAAGTTTTTTAATTCTTTCACGGCAATGAAAATTTATTAATGTTTATGAAATGTTTGTCTCTAATGATTTCATGCAGATCGGCGGCATGATAGCTGCCTGGGATGACAAAGATGTCTTCCTGGAGTCTATACCACCCGTCCTAGTGGACTTTGTCTGCGGCTCCAAAATCATCAATTTTATCGTGAATTCTGAAAAAGTGAGTTTACAAAAATTTGGCAAATGTGGTGAATTTCGCCGGTTATTATTACAATAGACAATACATGTACCGGATTACATCCACCAACTTATCTATACGTAGGGAAAAGCGTGGCAAACACTCATCCTGTGAATATGATCCGTCGTTTCAGATGAAGGAACTTCTTGTTATACTGGAGGACGATTGGACGAAATTCAAAGGACGTTACGAGATTGAAATAATGAACAGATACGCGATGCTAGGTCGAAGATTGACTCTCTTGTACGCAGGTGAGTATTCAATTTGATGTAAAACCGTGCGGTCAGTACTAAGAAATAATTAAACATTTCAGCATGGATGTACGGTTCGATGACTCCTTTCATGATAATTCCAGCAGTGCCGCTATTGAGAAACTTGTTTTCCTCGAGTAACGAGACTTTTCCTAAACAATTAATGTTTCGTGTGGATTTTCTCATGGACGCTGAAAAATATTATTATCCTCTTCTGATACATTCATACTTCGGCACATTAGCTTACATGGCTTCGGTCGTAGCAATCGACACGATGATAATAACGTACGTGCAGCATGCCTGCAGTTCCTTCGCAATTTTGGGGTAAGTACAATCTGTGCAAGCATCAATTGTTTTGCAGATTTCCACTGATCGACTGGTTGTTGACTGAGAGTTCAGTCGGAAGAGATGTGATTTTCTTTTGTATGGATTTTTTACAGATATCAGTTGGAACGTCTGGCAAACGGCGTCGACATAAGCCTCGACGTTTATCCTCGAAAGAGCTACGACAAAAGCTATAACGACATGACTGACTGCGTCGCCCAACATAATCACGCTTTACGGTAGGTTTTAATCATTCTATTCCATCAATCAACACCGCCCACACCATTTTAATACTGATAGTCCGTTTCTTTAAAAGTGACCAGGAAAATATGGAGTCGTATTGTTTTTGGTATCCGTTTTGCCCCAAAATTTTATGAATATTTGACTTGACCGTTTTGCTACCTTGTCTCTAGTGCGATCAAGGTTGCATATCTATACAATAACAATTACTTTGGTAGTTACCAGACTAGTGGAATTTTATTTTATTTTCTTGTTAATGAAGGTATTCAACGCTAATTGAGAATGCAAATTACCTGTCGTATTTCTTTCAACTGGGATTCATGATGATATGCATAAGTTTCACTGGATTTCAAGTGAGTATTCGCATTAGTTAATAATCACTGAATGAATCGTACACATGTACCGAACGTCTCTCACAAGATGCGACTAACACATTTTTTTTTCAAAATTTTTGCAGACCGTGATGCAACTGGACAGACCTGAGATATCAGCCAGATATGCAGCATTTACGGCGACTGAAATGTGTATCTTGTTCTTTCAAAGCTATCCGGCTCAGATGTTATTTGATCACAGCATTCGAGTATCCGAATACGTGTAAGCATATTATGTTGTTCATTCATACCAGCAATGATGTGTCGAATCCCTTATCTTTGAAACATTCTTGTGTTGTATGGCTCATTTAAAATTTCAGGCATAATTCTGGCTGGTATCTTACCTCCATACGAACTCGAAAACTAGTCTGCCTCATGATCATGAGAAGTCGAATCCCTTGCATGATGACGGCTGGAAAAGTATACATACTTAATTTAGCAAACTTCAGTGCAGTGGGTAAAATTTTGACTTAGTGTGTGTTTTTTTAATTCATTCGTTTTCGTCACTGGCGACATTCGCAATGAATTCCAAATATTCTTGAGATGTATGAAACAACGTTTTTATTCCCCTTTCGAAAAATGTCGGTTATTGACGCTTTTTAAAACGAATTTTTTAAATATGTGCTGTGGAATTTATTTCGAATGGAGCTGGTGGCAGACACGAAATCATTAAGAAACACACAAATAAAAATCACCACTTCGAAAATTATTGATTTTTAAAATTTTTTTAAATTTAAGGTCGTTCGAACATCGATGTCGTACTTAACTGTTCTGACATCCGTCAGAAATTGATGCAATTCTACCAACAGTAATGCAAACTGATGTTCAACGAAAATGACGTTGGATTTACGTTTTGAGTATCGTGACTCGACTGAATCTGTGATGTTACCTACGTCGAATGTAATTCCTGTTTAATATCGTCGTTGTGTGTGGAAACTTGATGTTTTTGTTACTATTTCTCACCTATAATAATGCGCAATGTGCAATAAAAATTCGAAAGAATTTTTGTCAAACAGGGGGTATTCAGCTATCGAAAGACTTGAGATTGTCAGAACTAACGTTTTCCAATTCGCTACGCATCCAAACATATTGTGTAAACTGACCGGTTGTTATCCCTAAGAGTCGCGTTATTTATTTTCTTTGCGATAAAAGCTTCTCTGTGGAAGTCGCTTACACCTATGATCAAGTATGCAAACGCGTTGCGCCACCTGTAATTATTTTCGAAGATGAATATTATCAATCGGTTTCATTGAAGTATCTTTTGGAGCGAGGCAACCAAACAAACGGAGCGTCTCCAACGGAATACCTAACTACGATTGATTTGTGCGCGGCTTTTGTCGAATGCTTCTGGCATTGTAGCACCGACGAGCTAGCTGAAGAACGATGTACTTTGTTGCGACAATCTACGATTGACTTGTACGCGTCTTTTGCCGAATGCTTCTGACATTGCAGTAGCGACGAGCGAGCTAGACGATGTACTTACTCGCGACTCCCTATCACACTATCAATAAGAATTTTTTAGTTTCGATCGGACTTTGGCCACATCAGTCTGGTTTGATCAAATACTTCTTGTTGTTGAATATGATCTTCTTCACGACAACCATTTGCGGCTTCCAAGTAAGATACACAAAGTAAAAGTCGATGATGAAGTTTTTTAATTTTTTCGCGTCAATGTAAATTAATTCATGTCTACGAATTGTCTGTCTTTAATGATTTTTTGCAGATCGCCGGCATGACAGCTGCCTGGGAGGACAAAGATATCTTCCTGGAGGCGATACCACACCTCCTAGTGGACTTTGTCTGCGGGGCCAAAATCATCAATTTTATCGTGAATTCTGAAAAAGTGAGTTCACGATAAATTGCCAAATGTGGTGAATATTGCCTGTAATTATCACAATAGACAATACATGTACCGGATTACATCCACCAACTTATCTATATGTAGGGAAAAGCGTGGCAAACACTCATCCTGTGAATATGATCCGTCGTTTCAGATGAAGAAACTTCTTGTCATACTGGAAGACGATTGGACGAAATTCAAAGAACGTTCCGAGATTGAAATAATGAACAGATACGCGATTCTTGGTCGACGATTGACCCTCTTTTATACAGGTGAGTGTTCAATTTTATGTAAAACCGTGCGGTCGATACAAAGGAATAATGAAACATTTCAGCATGGATGTGGAGTTCGATGATTCCATTCATGATGATTCCCGCAATGCCGATATTGAGGAACGCGTTTTCCTCGAGTAACGTGACTCATCCGAAACAATTGATGTTTCGTGTGGATTTTCTCGTGGACGTTGAAAAATATTATTATCCTATTCTGATACATTCGTACTGCGGCACATTGGCCTACCTGATTTCGGTCATAGCAATTGACACGATGATGATAACATACGTGCAGCATGCCTGCTGTGCCTTTGCAATTTTGGGGTGAGATTTTGGATTTTCACTGGTTGACCGGTAGTTGACTATCATATGAGTGTTCAGTCAGAAGAGATTAAATTTTCGTCAACTTTTGCATGGACATTTTACAGATATCAGTTGGAACGTCTAACAAATGGCCTCGACATCGACCTCAACGTTTATCCTGGAAAGAACTACGACATAAGCTACAACGATATGGCTGATTGCGTCGTCCAACATAATCACGCTTTATGGTACGTTTTCAACATGCTTATTCCATCGATCAACACGGTAACCGACACCATTTTAATACTGATTGTCCCTTACTTAAAAAGTGACATTAGTGCAGTTTCAATGAATTTTCTTGTTAATGAAGGTATTCAACCCTAATTGAGAATGCAAATTACCTGTCGTACTTCTTTCAACTGGGAATCATAATGATATGCATAAGCTTCACTGGATTTCAAGTGAGTATTCGCATCATTTTATAATCACTGAATCAACCGTACACATGTACCGAACGTTTCTCACAAGATGCGACTAACACATTTTTTTTTCAAAATTTTTGTAGACCGTGATGCAACTGGACAGACCTGAAATATCAGTGAGATACGCCGCATTTACAGTGACTGAAATGTGTATCTTGTTCTTTCAAAGCTATCCGGCTCAGTTGTTGTTTGATCACAGCGTCCGAGTATCCGAATACGTGTAAGCATATTATGTTGTTAATTCGTACCAGCAATGATGTGTAAAATCGCGTACGTTTTGAATATTCTTGTTTTGCTACGCTCATTCAAAATTTCAGGCATAATTCTCGCTGGTATCTTACCTCCATACGAACTCGAAAACTGGTCTGCCTCATGATCATGAGAAGTCGAATCCCTTGCATGATGACGGCTGGAAAAGTATTTATACTCAATTTAGCAACCTTCGGTGCAGTGAGTAAAATTTTTATTTGGGGTGTGTTTTTTTATTCATTAGTTTTCGACGTTGACGACATTTGCAATGAATACCAAATACGTTCCCGATGAAGACTGATCGATTTTTTAATTGAAAATGATTAATTTTTAATTTTTTTTTCAATTTAAGGTCGTTCGTACATCGATGTCTTATTTAACAGTTCTCACTTCTGTCAGGAAGTGATGCATTTCTATCAATGGTAATACAAATTGACGTTCAGCGAAAACGACGTTGGATTTACGTTTTGGGTATCGCGACTCAACTGTATCTGTGATGTTACGTCGAATGTAATTCCTGTTTAATACTGTCATTGTGGGTGTAAAATTTGATGTTTTTTTTTACTATTTCTCACCTATCATAACGCGCAATGTGCAATAAAATGTCGAATTCGAACGTTAAAAAATATTTCGACGATTATTGTGAGATTTACAACAAGTGTTTCTAATTTACGATCTGTAGCCAATATAAATTTGTGACCTAAATTTGGACAGTAATTATGAGATTGTGTTTTCAGATCACTACGCTAAAGATAATAAGGATAGCTCGTCACAATTAGCATCCATTTAATCGAAATCGATAAATCATGCTTTGATGAATTAAGGTTGAATCTGGCAATATTCATCACTCCCATACACAATTATTATTTGTCTATAAATACATACAAATTACTTCGTTTGAATTCTGTCACTTAATTTTTTTCAGTAGCACTTTAATTATATTTTATTATGATTTTTTTACAGCACAAAATAATGTCACCATAATTCCACAAAAATTTACATGCCTAACTTGAGCAAAAGTTGCCCCCGACGCGTGCTAACTGGGAAGGCAGAGATGCAATGCGGTGCGTCTCTCACAGGCACCCATTGAATAATCATCGCATCGCCCCCGAAGGAACAACCGTAATTCGATAGTAACGACAGCATTTTTTTAAACTCCATTAAAAAACAATTAAAAAATACCTTGATATATAAATTATTCTAGTATGTACAAAATCTTCTGAATATTACACTAATGATTATTTATCGTGGTATCAGCAGATTGACATATTTTAATACCTGAAATTATTGCTATCCCTTAACAATCAACTTCTACAGAAAAACTACAGAAACTACAACATTTGGAGCATCGAAGACGATTCGGTCGTTTTAGCATCGAATTTTTGTACATTGTTAAATAACATTAAAAAATGCTCTAATTTTTTGCAGACAATCCTTGAAATTGAACTCGTCGAGAGGCCGTTGTTGGACGTAAGAAATTTCGTTATTTTACGAAGTTGGAAACAAGAAGAAAATTCTGGGCGACGTGTCCTGGCGAAGCCATATGGCGATCGTTTCCTATCGGTGAAGCTGTTGTCTTTGGATTACTCTCTACGGTCCAACGAAAGGTCGGAATTCGTCGAAGAATCATCGGTCTATAACTCATCGGTTATTATGAGAGCGTTCGTCACGGCGCTACCCTCGCTCAGGTCATCGAAGGGAGCGATACGAGTGGAGAATAAATACGAACGGAGGGTAGGTCACGAACAGGGTCGAAACGGAGCGATAATGACGATCCTGTCTCCGCCTTTCATCGATTCAATAAGCAACAATGATCGATCATCCGAAAACCATATTTATCCCAACTGAGAATCCTCGGTATCAAATAATTAATTAACAGCGATAAACGATTGAGTCAACAAGCTACGCACGTGTCGAGAGAATCTAACTCCGTTAAGACCTAAAACCTTGAATCCACTCTTACAATTCGTTCGCACAACCCTCGGTGGATGTAACTTTCTTATCGTCGAATGTGAATCTCCACGCCTTTCCGAGTGAAGCGGCGCGTGGCAAACACCTTGCTTCGCGTTCTAAGGTGAAACTGGTGAACGAAGCAAGACTGTGGCACACCACTTCTTTTTTTTTTTTTTTTTTTTTCAAGACCAAGTGGAACAGCATGGTTGGTCTTGAGAACTCCTTTTACTTCTTTTTAACGAACTCAATTTTTTCAGGATGTCGACTTGCCGGTCAAAGCCTTCAACGAGTTTGGAAAGCAAAATTAAACAGGAAGGATTGAATCGACGATTTCTGCAGATCGCATCTTCGATCCCGATGCAACGTAATTCGGAATTGGAGTTGGTGAGAGGAAGGAAGAATATCGTCGTCACGTGGCCCTACAAGAGGACTTCCGATCCGACCAGCTCTCGACACGTGACCGTTGCACACCTTGGCTATTTTCCCTCCAAGCACCGGCGCACCTTTCTTCCTTCACCACTTTACGACCCATTTATCTCTGAATCTCCGACGTTTTAAAGGGACCACTCGATTGTCTCCCTTTTCCCCCGCAGTCAGGAAATTTTACAAATTTGTCATCGCCAGCTTGGGTCTTCGCGACATTAAAAATTCGATAGGGCGAATGTTTCAACCGGAAGAAACAACTAATTCACACATTACCGCAAATACAGATTTTTTTTTTCACCGCATAGAATCTTAACTCTTTGTGAGTCACAGGGGTAAAATGGAACAGGGTGAAAAATTGTAAATTTTCCATGGATTCTCTGCCTCCACATTTTGTCCCAATACATCCGGTTTCTCAACATTTTTTTTTTGTTCTTCAACAATTCAACGTCCAAAAATTAATAAAAGAAAATTGATGGTTCACGCCGGTGCGAACGCGGCGATTGAATCGTCGAAATAAATTTATTCTAATAAAATTCATCTTCGCAGGTTCGCTGATCGTCAACGTAACGGGGCTGTCGACGTTCACCACGCCACGACACCGATCCTCGATCCGAGATCACCGATCCGAGGTGCCGATGATCAATCGCAGTGCAATCGACTCTCGAAGAGCTCCGAGGACGCGTGCCGTTTCACGAACCGTCCTCCGGACCCGCGACGATGTTCCCAGACGTTTTATTTTGCTCCGGGAGGCATAAGGGCGGTTGTCCACGCTCACTTCAGCAGCGCGGTTATTACGCAGCGTGTGTGCTTTCGCCTCTACGAGTCTCCATTGTCGAAGCATCTGTCGCTCCTTCTGACGCTGATGACGATAATGATGATGATGATACGCGGCAACTCGCTGAATATCGCTCCAATCGATGTGAAAGCATCCGCAAAATACCTACGGGACACCGTAATAGGACGAAGCGTAGCTGGCACCGTACGTGGAACTCGTACGGTGCGTCGGCCCCGGAAAATCGGAAATTGAAAATTAATTTTCACTCGGGGAAATAATCGACGTCAGCGTCGATCGGCGAGACTCAAGAGCCACGAGGATGATCGATAAATCGACTGGAAAAATCGTACATTTTTCACTTCGACAACGAACGGCTTTTGGACCAATTGATTCGTGTGTGCGAGAACATTGTTTCCGGAGTGATTTTAACAACGAATAATAACCAGGTGCGAAACAATTAACAGACACGATCGACTATAAAAATCGGACATTTTCCACTTGAAAAACGAAAAAAAATCTCCAAATACGTGCAAAGTCGCCGCGTGTTACGTTTCAGCGTAAGAGCGGGGCAAAATGGCACGGAGCTCCGAAAAGCCTAATTTCCCACTGAATCTCGGCCGGTCGACTCCTATCCTGGCCAAAACGATCCCGAATATCGAAGAAAATCATGTCGGGGCAAAATGGACCATCGAAAAAAAATCGTTCCATTTTGCCCCGCTCTTCGATTTTTTTTCCATTTTTTCACTTCCTCGAAACCACCTTCGAGCTCGAGTCACCGTTAATTCTCATTTTGCCCTTTCTTCACGCCGACTGGAAAAAAAAAAAAACCCTTCGTCTAAGAAAGTCGATTTGTGTTGCAGGTATCCGAAACGACGTCGAACCCCATCGGCGAGTCAAGGGGAGTCCAACATCCGGACACTTCCGTTCGTACGCGGCGGCGAGTCGCCGGCGCTATGGTGAATTTTTAATACGGCTCCGAGCGAGCGTCGCTTCACCATTGGGAGAGAAGAAGACGAGGAAGAGAAACGAGAGTGGGGTGGCGACTATCCAGTCCGGAAAGCAGACTGCGAGACCAGGTGCACGCGTTATCTAGGGATGAGGACGGCACGAGGTGGGACCACCATATGTTGATGCACCACCGGAGAACGCCCCGGCACGCGCCACACTCAAAACCGAACCTCGACACGGCGAGGATCTCGAGCGACGTTTCTCCGCGAGGACATTATTTTTATTTTCAATATTAAAAAAAAAAAAAAAAAAAAAGATCCTTCTCACCCGACTTGGAATAATCGACCGAGTCACAATTGTCGGGACTGGATTTTTTTTTTCTTTTTTTCTTTTTTTTTTTAATAATAAACCGATCGTGAACAATCGGTTAAGTTGCCGCGAATTAAATACCCTAAAAAATTGTTCCGTCTCATGGAAATTAATTTTTTTGTCGAGGGGTCGAGAAGGGAGGAGAGAGGTCGAGAAGGGAGGAGAGAGCGAAGTGTGAGTCGAAGAGTTCGGTGGTGAACAGGTTCTCGAATCGGTCTTTCCGATTTTCATCCGAGTCCGTTCGAGGCAGTCGGAAATGGCTTTGATGTCGAATCATCACAGTAGTTACCAATCGTCGTCTTCGGATATGCTCGCCTCCGCTTATCCGACACCGACGAGGCTCTACGACCCGGTTTATTCCTCGCCGTACAATTCGCCGGACTACGAGACCGTCAGAATCGGATACAATTACGACAACGCAATCGGAACGACACCGAGGCGAGAAGTGGAGAACATCGAATGCGGAAGAAAACAGTCGACGACTTACGCGACGACTCCCGACGGATACGACAGAGAACCCTACGGCATTCTCACACCGATCACACCGCAAAGGTATTTTATCGCAATTTTTACAACCGATCTTTGCACACCTCTTTTGTTTTTTTTTTTTTTTTTCTTTACATTAAATAAATCGGTGACAATAATTCAGGTACGATCCTTGCCATTCGAACGATCGAGCCAATTCACCACGTTCCACCGTCCACGAGGACAACTCCATGGACTACAAAGTCCCGGTCTACTGCTACGAGACACCTCCGCAAGAACCGAGATACTCGAACGAGGCTGGCAACAACGAACACTCCACGAATTACTGGGATCCGATATCTACTTCTCAGGTAAGCACGGACAGAAATTTTACTGCGTTGATTGTGTATCTAATTGTTGGGATGTTTGTAAACGCTTTGCCGGATTCGTCGAACGAGCTCGGTAATTATGTTTCAATTATTAAAAATATATATGTCTGTGGAGTCGAAATATCTTCAGATTCGCAGATTTTGTGGTATAGACCGGGGCGAAATGTCACAGTGGGATTTTCTAATTTTCTGGACCGTTTTGG
This sequence comes from Listrodromus nycthemerus, assembly GCA_963978505.1. Taxonomy (NCBI): domain Eukaryota; kingdom Metazoa; phylum Arthropoda; class Insecta; order Hymenoptera; family Ichneumonidae; genus Listrodromus; species Listrodromus nycthemerus. The sequence goes on along the minus strand of OZ021682.1, from coordinate 1,397,243 downwards.
AACCCCTGTGCCATTTTGCTCCACTCTTCTCGAAGATACTCCGTGAGGATATTTTTATTCTAATTTTTTTATGCTTATTTATTTATTTTTTTTATTGCAGAAGATTCAAGAGTCACCGAACTCGAGTCCGAAGAAAGGTCGACGAAGATCCAGGGACGTTCCGCCCTCTCCGAGTATCCTGAAGCGTCGCCGATTAGCTGCGAATGCCCGCGAAAGAAGACGGATGAACGGCCTGAACGACGCGTTCGACAAACTTCGCGAAGTCGTGCCGAATCACGGTGCGGACCACAAATTGAGCAAATTCGAGACACTTCAAATGGCACAGACGTACATTGCTGCTCTGTGCGATCTTCTCGAGAGTCACGATGGCAAGAATTACGATTTTAGAATTTGCGAGGGTGACAAACTTTTGTAGAAACTATCGACGGTTGTACAAAGCGTGACGAGTTGAATTATTCTATTTTATTGTATATTATTGCATCGCTTGTGAAATTCATTAATTTTATAGTTGTAAATTATACGGCTAAGAGTCCAAAGAGTAACGTAACGAGATTGACGCAACCTCGCGTCAACGAAACGTGTAATGTACATTTTTTTTGTAGCGTAGATTTAGTTTATAGTTCCTCGCGAGTCACGCATGTAGACTCAATATTGTAATTAGTCTTAGTTTGTTACTAATTTGTTTCTAGAGTAACCAAGAAGCCCTGAAGAGCCCCTCCGAATGTTCAATTTAATAGACAAATTTTATGATTTGCTGGAATTTTTTAATGCATTTCAATTTTGTTGGATCTAGTCAGAGTCTTATTCTTTTTTACTTAATTTATTTTAGAATTGTATCCTGTGGATTTTCGTCCTTTTACATTGATGTACGACTATTTATTTGATTTACCCGTAATAATTGAACGCCCAAAGACTTTGTATTTTTGTGTAAGTTACTACGTAATATAATTTACACTGTACAAAACCTGATTTATCCAAAGATCGTATATGAACTTTACAATATACGTATATATGTATATATATACAATAAGGATAGATTAAAAAACATTGTTGATCCAAAGATATGTAAATCGCAATGTAACTATTGTTAATAAACGATACTCCAGACCCTCCATGGACTGACGATTTTTTACTACCTCACGCACGAAATTGTTGATACAAATTGGTACGCCATTAGATATTATATTATACGAGTAGATGAAATTAAAAAAAATAAATGCAATTAAGTAATTCTTGAAAAACGTTTTATTTTTTTCTACATGATAATTTTTGTTACAAGAAAAAAAAATAATGTGTCTAAAAATCGTGCAAGGATTCTCTTCTTTTGCATCTCTCCTTAAATGCCTAAGCACTCGATGTTTTTTTTTTCTGGCCTGCATGAGCGATCGGCAGTTCGGTCGAGCAACCCGTGAACAGCATGTGCAACAAGGCAACGACCGGGATCCTTGGCGTGTGCCATCGTATTCGTTTTCTCCGTCAATCGCAGCGCACCGTTTCGCTTCATTGTCGTTTACTTCCTCTTCGCTTCAATTCATTTTCCTCTCGCATGTGTATTCTATCCGAGCACGACAATGGCGACCACACTTGGTCTCTCCGATTCGAACAAAGCGGTGCGTAGACCGGTAATAACCCACACAGTAGAATCTCCTCGGAGATCATTTGAAAATGGAAACTCGGCGAGTCAAATTTAAAAAATCGTCCATTCAACCCTACGAGAGATTTCGACCGGAAACACAATCCGCGGTGTGCGGTCAATATTCGGAAGTTGAGACTTCGAACGGATGCATAATTCGTCGCTTTCTATTTTTTTTACCCGGTCTCTTTGGTTCGCTTTATAAATGAATTTTATTTTTTCAAACCACTCGCAGTGAAATCGAAGCAGAATGCTTCTTTTTCGTACGGTAAAACGGGACAAAATGGCACAGCGGGGCGAAATTGAGTAACGAAAAAAAAAACGCAAATTTCTGCTGAAAATTTCAGCTCCTTGCCGTGTTACCTTGCTGTGCCATTTTTCCGCAATCTTCTAAATCAACCAGTGTGTCGATATTATTCGGATGTCTAATACAGTTATAAATAAAAATTTGTAGACTTTTAAATATGGCTCGATACAATGAATAGACATCGATCACTGTCTAACACGAAACGATGGAGAATCGTCAGAAGGAACGAAAAAAGTTACGGGACACCTCGATGAAGAGTTTCTACACCGTCGAGACGTGACGATATGAGAGATCGTCCTTAAAAGGTGTCCCTCGACAGAGTTCAATCCTCACTCAATAATCAATTAACGCTCGCTAAATAGCTCGATGATCGATTTCTCCTCGCCTTTACTTTATGTCTTCCCGCGGCCGATATCTAAAGCGTCCTCTCGCGTATCTTTCGCCCATCGATCGTCTCTCGATCTCGTCGCCGTTCCACTCGGTGTCTCGCACCATCGCGGCATCGGTCGAGAATCGCGACCGGAATTCACGATCCGGATGCAGGGAGACCATGCGAGCACTTTAGCGTTTCTCTCCTCTTCGCAATGGTGTCGATGTTCGAGAGTTAAACGCTTCCGAGGAAGTGGAGGAGAAGCGTTCGTCGGGGAACTCTTTCTTGTCTCCTCACGTCTCTCCGTCTTAATGGTCCACATTTTTCTTCTCTTTATTCGTCTCTTCCTCCGTCCATCCGCTCGGCCCGCTTCCGCTAAGATTCTTCGGCAATTTATTTTCGGATCGGATGCGACTCGCCACCTGAAAAGAAATTCGACTTGGAGTAAGTTTTATGAAAGAAATTATTTTTCACCTTTTAAATATTTGTGGAACTCGAATATCTTGAACTTGAATAATTGGAGTAAATATTGCTCAAACACGAGTGAATAAACTATATTTGGATAAATAAATTACTCGTTCACCTCTTCTTTTTTTCTTCATTTACCGTTGTATTCTTGTCGACACTGGGACAAAAAAAAATATTTATTTCGCTCGACGCGTAAAGTGCAGTTTCTTACCTTGTGTCATAAGATCAACGAAGCGCTGATATGGTGTTTCAAGACGGTTTCTCTCACAGCCCTCCGTTTTACCTGGAAGATATTTTGGTTATTTTTCTTACGCTATTTTTCATTTATTTTTATTTTTGTAAAATTTTCCAAAAATTGAATTCCGGCCTGTTGCTCGTATAAAATTACCTGACGTCACGGCAACCCTTTTCTCATCGTCTGGCAATTCGTTCCGGCTGTTTCCATCGCGATATTCTTCATTTCCAGTCCAACGATGATGGAAAATGTGGGCGGACAGCGGACGGAACGGCGCGTGCCGAACAATGGACTTCGTTATAAATTTCGCGTATCTCCCTCAAAAATTTTCCACCTTCCCTCGTGCGTTCTCTCCGTTTGGATTTTTCCCCTGAAAATAAAAAGAAGCGGAGAAAATCATTTTAAAAACATCCGGCGAAAATGATTTTTCGATCACGCTAGTTTCAACGGGTTGTTAGAGAAAAAAAAAAAAACAAAGCTTCCTCCTTCCGAATGGCTCGCTCAATTTTTATTTGCAAACCGACGAGAAACGAATCGGCGAGGGGGTGGAAAAAAAAAAAAGGTAAGATCGGCCGTGAAACAGTTGGCCCAAACTTTAAATTCGTCGAGTTATTATCGTCGATAACCCTTGCAATAAATTATTTAATCTCGATCTCTCACTCCACCGAATTCTCGATCTTCATCTCTAATACCGTATATGCGTCTATTGAAATCGTACGAGTTCGATAAATAACATGGATTCTGATCGACCGGCACGATTCGATCCGAGTCGATAAGAAACCGAGCTCCGCTCCGTTTTCGCTCTCGAAAAACGTGAGCGAGATAAAAACAATTTCAACGATAAAGTGACCCGGGGAGCGAGTGGGATAGATGAGAGAGGAAGGGGGTTCATTATGGAACACGGTGCATTCACGCCGCACGAACAGTGCCCTGTTGCTGCGACCGCCGTTGCCGCTGTATCGTTAAGCGACGATGTATGTTAATAAGTCCGCGAAGCCAGCAGGTGGCCGACTTCTCCACTTCCCCGGGAACCTGCGCGGATAAAGTAGAACGCACAACCGGACTTTGACGGTGTGCGTGTCTATGCACTCGCCGACCATTGTCTCATTTTTATTTCAATTCGTTCGACGGCTTTCCTCAATTTTTTTTTTTTTTCACCCACTTGCAACCTTCGAAAGGTTTCACTACGATAATTCGCATTTTTCCGACGTGGCGATAGGAGCGAAAAAATTCACGGCGGAACATATTTTCAAGTTGATCGACGGGAACATCTCTTTGGCGAAGATTCACATATTCATCGGTGAGAAAAATATTCGATTTTTTAAATTGGCAATGAAAACTTTCGAAATCTTTATTAGCGATCACGATGTTCCGAAACATCAAAATATATTATTGTGCTACGAGGGAATGCGTAATTTTGGGCGAGCTTTCCCGAATTTAATGAATATTAAACTCATGAAAACTCGCCCAAATGTTGTACAAATTTTAGGGCTGGTTTTCATGAATTTTAAATTCATGAGAACTTGGCCGAAAAATTTTTGAAAAATTTTTTTTGGGCGAGTTTTCATGAATTTAATATTCATGAAAACTCGCCCAAATGTTTAAAATTTTTAAGGCGAGTTTTCATGAATTTTAAATTCATGAGAACTTGGCCGAAAAATTTTTGAAAATTTTTTTTTGGGCGAGTTTTCATGAATTTAATATTCATGAAAACTCGCCCAAATGTTTAAAATTTTTAAGGCGAGTTTTCATGAATATTAAATTCATGAAAACTTGGCCGAAAAATTTTTGAAAAAATTTTTTTTGGGCGAGTTTTCATGAATTTAATATTCATGAAAACTCGCCCAAATGTTTAAAAATTTTAAGGCGAGTTTTCATGAATATTAAATTCGTGAAAACTTGGCCGAAAAATTTTTGAAAAATTTTTTTTTGGGCGAGTTTTCATGAATTTAATATTCATGAAAACTCGCCCAAATGTTTAAAAATTTTAAGGCGAGTTTTCATGAATATTAAATTCATGAAAACTTGGCCGAAAAATTTTTGAAAAAATTTTTTTTGGGCGAGTTTTCATGAATTTAATATTCATGAAAACTCGCCCAAATGTTTAAAAATTTTAAGGCGAGTTTTCATGAATATTAAATTCGTGAAAACTTGGCCGAAAAATTTTTGAAAAATTTTTTTTTGGGCGAGTTTTCATGAATTTAATATTCATGAAAACTCGCCCAAATGTTTAAAAATTTTAAGGCGAGTTTTCATGAATATTAAATTCATGAAAACTCGCCCAAAAAAAATTTTTCAAAAATTTTTCGGCCAAGTTTTCACGAATTTAATATTCATGAAAACTCGCCTTAAAATTTTTAAACATTTGGGCGAGTTTTCATGAATATTAAATTCATGAAAACTCGCCCAAAAAAAATTTTTCAAAAATTTTTCGGCCAAGTTTTCACGAATTTAATATTCATGAAAACTCGCCTTAAAATTTTTAAACATTTGGGCGAGTTTTCATGAATATTAAATTCATGAAAACTCGCCCAAAAAAAATTTTTCAAAAATTTTTCGGCCAAGTTTTCACGAATTTAATATTCATGAAAACTCGCCTTAAAATTTTTAAACATTTGGGCGAGTTTTCATGAATATTAAATTCATGAAAACTCGCCCAAAAAAAATTTTTCAAACATTTTTCGGCCAAGTTTTCATGAATTTAATATTCATGAAAACTCGCCTTAAAATTTTTAAACATTTGGGCGAGTTTTCATGAATATTAAATTCATGAAAACTCGCCCAAAAAAAATTTTTCAAATTAATTTTCGGGCGAGTTCTCACGAAGACTTCATGGAAACTCGCCCAAATGTTGTGCAAATTTTTGGGCTGGTTTTCATGAATCTGAAATTCATGAAAACTCGCTCAAATAACTTTTCATGTTTTTAAGGCGAGTTTCCATGAATTTAATGAGCATTAAATTCATGAATTTAGAGAGATGAAGCGGATCTTTGCTGGGAAGAAACGTGTCTCTATTTCAGGTGACAATGGGCCTAATAAGGACCATTGTGTTCCCGTGTCATCGCGGAAAATTCGGATATACAAGCACGATTGAACTAGCGGTGAGTCGAAGGAGATCCGTCGGACGAGGGGCGAGGTTAACACTCGAGCAGGGAAATTGAGTTGGAAGGGAGCGAGGAGAAGAAAGAATCGGAGCGATCGACGGTCGGTCGCATGAGAGTCCGAGTGGTCAGCGCCGATGCGCCAGAGGCGGGCGTGACCCTCCATAATCTGGAGACCGGGCTAAAAGCTCCGTCCGATTCCCTCGAGAAAACGACACTCGAATACACGAGAGCAACACACGAAAGCCGATGGAAATCGATTTCAGGCGTAATTTACTCCGAACCAGTGGAGAACACACGCCCACCATTCGTCAACGCAAATCGCCCGAACGTGCATCGAGAATTTTTTTTTTTTTAATTTTTTTCAATCAAGTACAAATTTATTAGCAATAATGAATTTTATTTTTCATGTATGTCGCAAACATTTATTTTATGTCAATAAACACAAGTCGAAAAACAAAATGTATTTTATTTCGATAAATCCCTCGTCCGGATGTCGATTTTTCTTAAATCCGTTCCGAACGATTTTCCGAATTTGTACTTAGTCTTGTAATTAAAAAAAAATTGAAAAAAAAAAAACACATCGAATCTCCGTGAAGCCTCGATCCGAACGGCTCTATCGTCGATCGCCGGGATCTCGAGGAATTTTTTTTCTCGTTCTTCCGGTGTCGTGAATTAGGGATGAATTAGAGGCAGAGGATCGTCGGAAGACTCCTCCAGGTAGGAGAAAGGGTTTCCGGCGACACCTCGCTGCCCTTATGGCGCCCGGTGAAATTCCATAAAACGATACGCGGTGCTTAAGGCGGATTTACAATTTTCCGGCCACCTGACACCGAATCACGCGCCGTCTCACCGGCCCATTTCTCCATCCTCGAGATATGTTTCATAATTTGATGATCTCTTTCACCTCGTTCTCGCGGCTCTCCACTCCGAACTACCGAATCGACACAAAGACGGAGCCGATTACTTTGCTTTTTTTTTTTTTTGTTTTTTTTTCTCCTCTCGTTTTCCTCGACAGCCGCCAAAATTCGTCGCGCAAACACCCACAAGGCGCCGGTGTAGTTCCTAAAAATTCTTCATACTTTGGCCCCTTTCCGATTTCACCCCGTCGTAGTCTCAGGTGTCGGTTAATTCTCTGAGTCGGCTCCGAAGAGAACGATTTTTACTCCGAAACGGAAGAAGCGGAATATTCGTGTCGGTGTGAATTTTTTTGTTTTTTTTTTTTTTCCTTCTCACCGTCGATTATTCACGGACTCGAGTGAACGATCGTCTCGAATAAGGGATTGAAAGTTGAAGAATTCGCTGAGAAGCTGTACGATAATACTTATTTTAATGATAAGAAATAAAATTCGTGTGAAATTTATCAATTAAATTAAAATTTTTCGAATATGTAATAAAAAAAACATTTTTAAATCCGTACACACGAAAGTTTGATGACGAATATTTTTCGAACGGTTCATTTCATCGACAAAACGTAAGAAAACATTTTTATGGAGCAGTCAATTTCCAACGAAAATTTGTATCGCGCATTTTGCAAAAGTCATTTGTCGTCGAGTTATAAAATTCACGAATAAAAATGAAATTTGTCTCGAAACAATCGAAATTAAATCCTCAATGTCTTTCAAACGGTGAGGTTTACGGAAAAAAATATAAGATACCTTTTTTTTGGTGGAGCATTAAATTTCCGAAAAAAATTCTCTCGAAACATTTTTCCGTTCAATCGATAAATTATGAGGTATGGATTTTTTTCTATTGGACCGAGAAAAAAATAAAAAACTGCGATGCGGAGAATCTTTCCATTAAAATTAAGAGCTCGTGCTTGGTGAGAATTTTTTTGAAGGTGTCCAGCCACCCATTTTTTCGTGTCACTTGTAATAACAAAAAATAAACCATTATTTTTACCCACCCTAATATGTATATATATTTTTTTAAATTAAAAATAATATGTTTTCATATATTATTCCTTAGGGTAGTTTTTGTGCAGGGTCGCCCAAAAATCGTGGCAGCGAATTTCGATGGATTTTTCATTTTTTATTTTTTTTCTTCAATGAAACTTTGCTTTCCACAGCTAGAAAAAAAAAAAAAAAAAAATTGAAATCGAACAAATGTCAATCGACTATCCTTCATTGAAATTAAACTCACTCCCATCACCAAAATCCGAAATTCAAATAGCTCTGATCTTTGGAGCAATGAAAAAAAAAAAAAAAAAAAAAATCATAAGAAATTTAACGAAAATATTCAAGTAATCAGGCTGAGATAATTATCAAAATGAAAAATTCGCGTGCGAAACAGGTCGAGAAAATTCGTGTCACTGACTCACGTGAGTTTCGGCGATGAGAAACGATAAGTCGCCAATTTCGTACGAGAGGAAAAACGGAAAATGCGGCAAACTCGCTTCGTCACGAGAAGGAAATAAACAAACGCATGCGTTTAATCCTAACGAAGAAACGTGTTCGCTGTTGAGGCGACGGTGCGATTCGTCAGGCCGGTCGATTGGCCCTTGTTCTAGATTATTATCGGTCACATTGAATTAACGGAGCGGAGGAAAGTCGAGAAAAAAAAAAAAGAAAAAAAAAAAAGAAAAAAAAAAAAAACAAGAAAGGCGCCGTCAATGACGAAGCGCCCGTTATTTCTCTGGGTTCAACGCGAAATACCAGAGACTTGTCTGTTGCCTATCACGGTTGTCTGGTAATCGTGCGGACGACACGTGCGGGAGCTACCGAGAGACCTTAACGAGCCGAAAAAAAAAAAAAAAAAAAAAAAAAAAAATGTCCAGGAAAAATGAGCGGAAAAAGGCGTCGGAGCGGTTCGAAGGGTTCGACGATCGTCGAAGGTATCGACCGGCGATCGGTCGCCAAAATTTTACCTGTTCGCTGTCTCTTCGAGCGCTCGTTGTCTCTCGGCGGGACAGACTCGAAAGAAAGTTATCGACGAAGCGGCTCGTCGTTCGACGAACAAGCTTCCGGACTATCGGTTAAACGAGCTTTCCCCGTTATCGGGAGAGCCCTCGAGTAAAAGTGCCGGCCGGTGGGAAGGAAATAAAGAGGTCGAATTTGTACGAATTTTCTGGACTCGTCGGAGAGGTGTTTTTTTTTTTTTTTTTTTTTTTTGAGAGAGACTGGAAGAAGACGAGAATTTTTTCGTTAATCGTGGGGAAAAAAAAATTCGACTCGTTATTCGGGTGGAAAAATCGGTTTTTTTTTTTTTTTTTTTTTTTTTTTTTTGGGGGGGGGGGGGAAATTATTCTCACGATTATTCTTCGGATTTTTGCGACGGGTTGAAAAATTGTCGTGAATTCATTGTTGCAAAGTACACGCGTGACATTTGAATCGTCGTTGAAATTTTGAATGTTACGTGAGAAAGGAAAAATTAATCGACGAATCGCGACTCAATATTTTCGGAGGAAAAAGCGAGGCGAACGATGTGCTCCGGTACCGTGCCGAGTGCCGGAGTGGAACCGCGAAATTCGCTCCCTCGCGAAGAAGCCTCGCGTCTGGTAAAAAAAAAAAAAAATTAAAAAAAAAATTTTTTAATTAAAAAAAAAATCAAAAAAAATAAATAAAAAACCGCGAAACTATCTTTCACCTGTTGACTCGAGGCTTCCGACTCGTCCCGCTATTTTTCTCGACGCCACCGAATTTCTTTTCAACGCCTTTCGCACAGCGAAAAAAGTGCGAGAAGCGGCCGAGAAGTCGAGCAGCAACGAATATGAAAATTGTCGCGGGTGAAAAAAAAAAAAGGTGGAGTAAAAACGATCGCAACGTGGGAGCCGCGTCGGCGCGGAGTAAAACGCTGAGGGTGCGGATAGGCGAGTGGCGCGAGCGCGGCACGCGCCCGCGTCGAAAACACGTCGAAAAAACGAATTGTTCGGCGACGCGAACGAAAGAATCATTCGGATTGAGCCGAGTACACGGTGGGAGATTCACGCGAGGTAAGAATCGCGAAGGCGGACGCGGCCGAAATATGTTCTCGCAGATGATGGAGTCTGAAAAAAAAAAAAAAAAAAAAAAAAAAACCTCCTTCGACTCACCCAAGGAGACAAATAAAACAATTGCACGTGCGCGAAACCTGAAATTTAAGAAGGTCCATTGTCGGGCCACGCGGCGCGTCTGTCGCAGCTCTCCCCCTCGCCAAAGCACGTGTAATCCTTTGTGCGTACCTGTTACGTAACAGATGGGTTACACGTGGAAGAGACCCGAGCTTCCGGACAGACTCGTCATTCGTTTATTCAACATATTCGCCGAAAAAAAAAAAAATTCCCATTTTTTTTTAAATTTTTTTTTGTATTTTTAAAATTTTTTTTTAATTTTTTTATTCTTTTTATTTTTGACATTTTTTTTCTCACCACCAAACGCGCAAACATTATTTGAGAGATTTGCGTATTCGAGTGCGAAATACAATGGCGAAAACATTGACCGTACTTTTCGATGATTGATCAATTAAGGTGAGTCGCATCCCCCCCCCTGACTCGATCGGCCCTTCGGGCCATTTTGTTTCATCTTCGGATCGTTTATTTTCGGAGCTCTCGACGAAAAGAGCGAAAGGGAAGGCGAGTGGATTTTTTTATTTATTTTTTTTTACATCAACGCGGTTTGGCCACGCTCCGGCACTCGCGCGCGAGTGCTCCAACCGATGCAACAGATGACACACTGCTTTCTCGTGACTCCTGCATGGCCCGTCCTATCCGAAGGGAACCGAAGGGCGGTTGGAAGGGGAAAAAAAGAGGGCTGACGAGGATACTCGAAGGGTATCGTATACTGGGTAGTTTCTTTCGATGAATGCCCGACGCCACCGCACCAGCAGGGACTTTTCACCCTTATTATTAAGGGGCGTTTCAGCTCGTGCCATGTGGTATAACGCGGCACCGCAGACGATCGCTGCCACTTTACTTTCTCGCTTCCTGGCTCTTGCTCTCTCTCTCTCTCTCTCTCTCTCTCTCTCTCTCTCTCTCTCTCTCTGTCGTCGATATCCTGCGAACCCCGGTATCGACGACTCTCGACGAATTTCGAGCAACCCTGCAGCGTCACGGAGTCATTTAATTTGATGATCGAGAGCGCACTTGAAATTCCCCGGTCCGGGGGAGCCAAAAAAATGGTCGCTAAATTTCGAGGTTTAATTTTGTTTATTTTATTTTTGAGGAAGGGGCGAGGGAGTAACGATTGTGTTTATGGTTATTCATTTTTTTTTTGTGGATGGCTTTTTTTTTATTCTGTTTTGGTTATTAATTTTTTGTTTGAAGATAGCTTTTTTTCGATTCTATTTTGGTTATTAATTTGTTTTTGATGATGGCTCTTTTTTTTCGATTCTGTTTTGGTTATTAATTTTTTTTTGAGGATGGATTTTTTTTTCGATTTTATTTTGGTTATTAATTAGTTTTTGTGGATGGATTTTTGTTTTCGATTCTATTTTGGTTATTAATTTGTTTTTGAGGATGGATTTTTTTCTCGATTCTATTTTGGTTATTAATTGCTTTGTGAGAATGGCTCGATGCGGAATGAGACGCGTCACCTGAGTGAAGGTAGGGGTGGATTTTTTTTTGGAGTCGTCGAAGTGAGAGTCGTAAAAATTGGAATTTTGTTCCAGCCGATGAAATCGTGTGTCAAACAGTCATCTAATTTAATATCGCATCGAAACTGCACTTGAAATTCCCCGATCTGGCAAGGAAAAAATTATCCCTAAATTCTACATTTAATTTAATTTAATTTACCCAGTCAGGTGAAAAAAAAAAAAAAAAAAAAAAAAATCATCCTCCGATTCTACGTCGAATCTAGTATCGACAAAGCGACAACAGTACACAAAGTAAAAGACAATAATATAAATAATAAAGCCACGACTCTTAAAAAAAAAAAAAAAAACAAACAAACAAACAAACAAAAAAAAAAAAAAATCGAACCGGTCGACCCGGTAATCGTGAAAATTCGTGAAACCACGTCGGCGAAAATCGGTTCGCGTGGTGGTTTTAGGACGCGATCGAGGAGCGGTCGCGCGATTTCCACGCGATTTGCAGGACGACCTCGGGATGAGCGACGAATCGTTTGCTCGCTGCTCACCGGCGCGGCCGCTCCGTCCGCCGAACTTCGACAGGAAAGATCCATTAGCGAAGACCGTGAAGAATTTATGGGGTTTCGTTAATAGCGAGAGATCCTGGCGAACGTTCGCAACCGCTCTCTTTCACCGTCGCCGAGCTCCGTCGGCTCTCGACCTTTTTTTTTTCTCCGCCTCTCACGCTGTACTCTCGGTGAATGCGAAAGGATAAACCCGATGGCTTTTCGCTACAACCCTCGTTACCAAAGTTCCCGGCCAACTCGAGATGTCCTCGAGGCAAATGAGTGAGAAAAAAATAAATAATTTTTTTTTTTTTTTTTCAACGACACAAAAATTGTTCGAGGACACAAGGTGGCGGAAGAAAATTATGTCGATGGCGGCGTATGAAAGGAAATATAAATACCGAAATGCGGAATTTAAAGAAACGGAGAAGGCGAGGCCGATCCGATCCGGCCCGGCCGCGTGCCGGTTCCTCGCAACCGAAGTAACCGAATAACCGAAGGTTGGAGCGTGCATGCCACGTCGGACTTGACAGTTCTCGTAGGGTTAATGGCCAGGGTTAACGTATCGCTAATGTCGTGTTATTCCGATCGTGTGTCATGTGCGGGAAATCGTTGGGAACGCACGGGAGCGCGACGGCACGCGACACGAGCGTGTTCCCGACGAGCGTCCGATACAATAAACCATCGAGAACACCCCTCGCGACTGCCTGCGACTTCGCTCTGGCCATGCGAGTGCCGAAACATTTTTTTTTTATTTTTTATTTTTTTATTTTTTTTTTATTTTTTATTTTTTTTTTTTCGGGGCTCTCAAAAACGTTTTTATTTTATTTTATTTTTATTTTTATCATTTATTACTCATCGATTGCTCATCGATGAAGCTTTGGTTAGAAATTTTGAGATTTTGTGTGAAACATTTTATTGAAGAATTTTGAAACTGGTTGAAAACAAAAATCACACTTCGGAAATAATTCACGGACTATTATGGAATATTCCGTCTCGCTTAATCCCCGTTTTTTTTTTTATCGCGCGGTGAATTTTTCCGTCTTGGACGTTACATTAAATTTTTTCGTGAAAAAAAATGTATGCAGTAATTTTTTTATTATTTTTTTTTTTTTCGGGGCTCTCAAAAACGTTTTTATTTATTTATTTTTTTTTTACTCATCGACGAAGCTTTGGTTAGAAAGAAATTTAGAGATATTGTATGAAAAATATGTCGAAGAATTTTGGAACGGCATAAAAACAAAAATCACACTCCGGAAATAATTCACGGATCGTCATGGAATATTCCGTCTCCCTTAATCCCCGTTTTTTGCTCCCGCGGTGAATTTTTCCGTCTTGGACCTTACATTAAATTTTTTCGTGATAAAAAAATTGATGCAATAAATTTGTTTTTTTTTTTTTTTTTTTTTTTTTTTTTTTTTTTTTTTTTTACCAAGTCAGAACGACAAACGAGATGGAAGGACGTGTGTATTGTGCTCGAGTGTAATCGATGGATCGTTCAACTCGGTCCGTCGAGTCGGGTCGCGAAGACTCTCACAAAGGCGAGTCGCGGCTCCACGAGCGTATCTGCGATTGCAGCGAGACGTTCAATAGGGAGAAGAGTCCGTCGGTGAGGATCGACCGCGGTGCCGGTAACGGTTTTGTCGTGTAACAGAGCCGAGTCTCCGCTGATGGACTCGCCGTCCGCGAGGCAAGACGAGCCAGATATTATTGTCCGGCGAAATGACATTCGCCGGACAATCGCTCGGACGAACGGCGGAAGCCTCGAGTCTCGGTGCGGACCTTCGATAAATTCTGTGGAACGAGCCGCGCGGAACGAAACGCTCGGTGTCGTTTAACGCGCTAAGAAGACAATAAATTCGACGAATTTATTTACACTCGACGTTTCAAGCCAAAGCGTTGGGAATAAAAAATTTTTTAATGGTGCTGAAATTGCAAATTTTATTATTTTTTTATTTTTAAAAATTTATTTTATTAGCCGAATGTCGTTGTTTCGAGGGAAATGAAATTTTTTGAAATTTTATTATTGAATTAATTTGAAAATAATTATCATTGAGATATTTAATTTATTTTTATTAAACGATTATTCGCGCCAATTGTTTTAACATTTGCCGATTGAAATGTTTGTCTTAATGGTGCTGAAATGGGAATTTTTTTTTTTTTTTTTTTCATTTTTAATTTATTTTATTAGCCAAATCTCGTTATTTCGTGGGAAATAAAATTCATGAAATTTTATTATTGCATTAATTTGATGAAAATAATTATCATTTAAAAAATTAACTTATTTTTATCAAACGATTACTCGCACCAATTGATTTAACATTTGCCGATTGAAATATTTGTCTTAATGATGCTGAAATGGCAATTTTTTATTTTTTCTATTTTTGTATTTTTAACTCATTTTATTAGACGAATCTCGTTATTTCGTGGGAAATAAAATTCATGAAATTTTATTATTGCATTAATTTGAAAATAATTATCATTCAAAAAAATGAATTCTCACTTTTTCACACTCAATTTTTCCGTCGCGTCTCGCGTTCGGCACTGATTAAAAAAAAAAAAGAAAAAAAAAAAAAGAAAATTCACCACGACGAGAAAAATTTTTTTTTGGAAAAATTGCAGTGATTTTTTGAGCGTTCGGAGGCCGCGTCTGCGTCGTGGCAACGGAGAGTTCGATGCGGGATTTTGCCAACGGAATCGAGACCGTGCAGAGACCACCCGGCCTGAGACCGAGTCAATCCGAATACCGACGATTATTAGCGATGGCTTTTCATTTCCGGTTGAATTTCCGACACGGCCGAGTATACGCACGGGCTTTGGGTTTCCAACGGTTTAGTCCAACATCGTTATTCGACGATAATGCACGATACGAAAAGGGAAAAACACCGGTTTTTTGGGGGAGGATCGGAACCGATGACGCTTTAATTGGAGGACTCTGGAGGGTTCTTCGACGCATGTTTAACGATACTCCGAGGGGGACGAACCCCTCGCATGGTTTCGTCGATCCCTCTCGACGTTCTCATTAGTCCTTATAGATTTCAAAAAATTCATTCTCCCAGCTACTCGTAAACATTTAACGACCATTACTTTTCACGTGGCTCTCAGGAAATTGGGCTTGGAGGAAAAAAAAAATTATCCGAGCGAGCGTTACGTAGATGGTGAGTATGAGAGATGTGAAAAAAAATATTGCCATGTGTTGCACTATTGCGATGGCAAATTTACGATTTTTTTTTTTTTTTTTTTTTTTTTTTTTTTTTTTTTTTTTAGCGAACACTCGCACTGTAATATTTACGTTGAGGCGGATAGTTTCGAAATATTTGGACCACGAGTTGCTACAAATTTTTTTACGTTTGATATACATGGCATAGATTTTTTTGTAGAATTTTTTTTTTTTTTTAAATTCAAATGTTGGAATTATATTATGAAATATTGATGTTGCGATTTTAATGTGAAATTTTTTGTGTTGAGACTATTTTGCAAAAATTTTATATTACAATTAATTTGTATAATGGTGATATTTAAATTAATTTTGATATTAAAATTAATTTTGATATTAAAATTAATTTTGATATTAAAATTAATTTTGATATTAAAATTAATTTTGATATTAAAATTAATGTTGATATTAAAATTAACTTTGATATTAAAATTAATGTTGATATTAAAATTAACTTTGATATTAAAATTAATGTTGATATTGAAATTAATTTTGATATTAAAATTAGGTTTGACATTAAAATTAATTTTAAAAATATTTACACGTATCGTTTTGGAGCGATATTGGAGTCGAAGCTGGTGGTCGGCTTTGGCGTTTCGACCGTTACTTTATTTTCACTGCAGTTGCCAACTCGTGCTAGTTTCTTCCCCATTGCCTTGTATCATAAGAATCTCCCGCCGAAAAGTCGCTGCCGCTGCCCCGCGTGGTTCTTCGCGCGTGACGATCTTACATCTATCGCGCACCCTCTTCCTCACCTGCGACCAACTCTCCGTTACACGCTGAATAATACTAATTTATTTTTTTTTCATATTAAAAAAAAAAAAAAAAATTCCTTCAGACTTTTAATAATCGCCAAAAAATTCTAGCTCCTCGCATCTTCGTTTCTCAACGATCCTCACCTGCAACCAACTCTCCGTTATACGCTGAATAACACTAATTTATTTTTTTTTCATATTAAAAAAAAAAAAAAAAAAAATTCCTTCAGACTTTTAATAATCGCCAAAAAATTCTAGCTCTTCGCATCTTCGTTTCTCAACGATCCTCACCAGCGACCGACTCTCCGTTTCGCACTAATAATATTAATATATATTTTTGTTTTAGTAGAAAAAAAAAATTAAAAAAGCGATAAAAAATTAATTTCACACTTTTATTATTTTCGAAAAAAAAAAAAATGTTTCGATGGAATTTTTTACCAAACGCGTCAACGGCGGCGCGTGGCTCATCGCCAAAAAATTCGTCACGCGAACTCGGCGCCGAGGGAAGTTGCCGATAAAGGCCTTCGAACGTTAGGTCGGCTCGTTGAATTTTATGGTGTTTATGGTGCAGGGCGGTGTTACGGTCTGCGGAAGCCACGCGCGAGTCTCCCTTCCCTGTTCGAAGCTTCGGAGCACAATTTTACCAACGTATCGTTATGCCGATCGCTTCGGGAACGGCGAACCGAGCATGGCTAATGTGTCATAAATCGATTTGGCGCAGCGCGTGTCTCGTATTTTTTTTGTTATTTTATTTTTTATTTTTTTTTTCCATTACGCATCGATCAACGAGGGGGACGAAAACGAGCCGAAAGCTTTTCAATTTGCGGAAACTCGATACTTCGAATCGCGGACAAAATCGAATCGACTCATCGAATCACGGCTCCCTCGATAATAATACGGATTTTTACAAAATTAATCGACTTTAAACTGCAAATAAACTTCGTACTTTTGACGATTTATCGTCGACAACAAAAATCGACGATTCTCTCGAATTTCCGATTTCACCGTCTCGAATTTAACATTAAATCTGTACGAAAAAATCGTAATAAAAAAAATATCAACACTTTTGAAAAATTCGTAATTTATTTTCGATCCCTTCATCGAGCCCATTAAAAAATTTTTTTTTTTTTTAATAACAAAAAAAACACCTACAACCCAAAATTCTTAATACCAAAAAAAAAAAAAAAAAAAATGTCCATTGAAATCTCAACGAGACACCTCGTCGCTCCTACCAGAACATTTGTCCTCGTTGTCGACGACCGATTTCGAATTTCCGTAACGAATCTCCATTTTTTAATTTAAATTAAATTTTGCATTAATTATGCGAGGAGAACGACTCGTTGTTCCCGTCTCGTGCCAGGACACGGACTCGCGTCTCGCAATCGGGCTAATTAATCAGTCGCTTGTCTTCACACATTGGTGGGTCCACCTTGCCGACTCCGGAACAGTGGACCAGTGGAATAATTTAGAATCGGCTCGTGCCGTCCCTTCGCGAACCGTCGGAGTCGTCCTCCGGCTCGTCGAACGGGCCGGCCTCGCGTCCCTGCATTTTTCTACCTTTACGTGCGCACTAACGATTGCGCGGGGCCTTTGCCGGGGACGCGGAAGCCGCTCGGGAGTGTCGGCGAACGTGGCGACGAGGTAAAGAAGCCCGCTCCGTTCCACATGACTCGGGGCACGCGCCTCCTCGTGCCCTACCGGTGAGTCCGACGGGGGAACTCCGATCGGCGCGCGATCCCATCGCGGGGATATCACGAGTTTAATAGGCGTGACGCGCTCTCGGAAGTTCCTCATTAAAGTGTCCACGCGATACTCGTGTATTCGCCCCGTAACGATTATATTGTGATCGACGACGATACACGAGAAATTCATCGTCGGGCACTTGCGTTAATTATTTCCCAAACCGAGCGGAACGATCGGTTCGATGAACATTTTTTTTTTTTTTTTTTTTTTTTTTTTTTTTTTTTTTTTCCTTCAATATTTTTTCCATCGGATTTTGCGAGCAACTCTCGGAACTCCGTCTTTGGAAATTGGGACATTTTTTAACGTCGCGTTTATCAGGAGATAATACGGAATTCTTTTTTTTTTTTTTTTTTTTTTTTAGACAATGCGGAGTTTACATCGATATTCGATATTGTGATTGGTTGCGTTCTCGGTCGTCGTTTTTTTTTTTTTTTTTTTTTTTTTTCATTGTTTTTTTTCCTTCAACATTTTTTTCATCGGATTTTGCGAGCAACTCTCGGGACTCCTTCTTTGGAAATTGGGACATTTTTTAACGTCGCGTTTATCAGGAGATAATTCGGAATTTTTTTTTTTTTTTTTTAGACAATGCAGAGTTTATATCGATATTCAATATTGGGATTTTTTAAAATAAGTTATGTCGGTACATTAAATCTTGGTTTTTGTTCAAAAAATTCTTAGTTTCATCTACGAAATGCTGAATTTAATTTACTGAATTCTCAACCGAAGCCGCGACATTTTTTCATACTGTCCAGGAACAAAAAATGAGCACGACGTTTCCATAAAAATTGCGACGATCCGAGGATAAATTTTTCCACGTCTCTGTTCGCGCCGCCGGTGAAAAATTTTCCCCAGTCGAAATTCGCCACGATAGCTCGGTGGTTTTTTTTTTTTTTTTCGAAATTTCTCTCTCGAGTCCGACATTTCGCCGGGGATTCGCGCGAGTCTCTCCGCGTGGCACGTTACATCAAACCCGCGATTCTTCTCGCGTGCGATAAATCAACGTTTCCTTTTTTAATCCTCATTATTCAGCGAGCCGTAAATCATCGGATTGGTCGAAGCGCTCGAAACAAGAGAAACTCGCGCGAGTCCGAGCCGATTTCCAAGCCGGCTCGCGATCCTTTAATTCTCACGGGATTTCGAAGCGAGCCAACGAGACACACGCGTGACAGTTAAATAACGACGAGCGCGAGGACACGAGGTCGAGAAAACGGAGATTATACGTCTCTCGTCGAAAAAATTTCAAACGCTCCGAAGACGATCGTCGAGACATGGCGGGTGCAAAAAAAAAACAAAAACAACAAAAAACAGAACAAAAACAGACCTGAAAAAAAAAAAAAAAAAAAAAAAAAAAAAAACCGTTGACGAGAACACACCGAGCTCAATCGGTGGCCGTAAATGAGGCATAAATAAGCTTCGCGGCTCTGATAATCCTCGCGTCCCACTCTCCGCTTGGCTTTTCATTCTAACGACAAGTGCGGCATTAAAAGGATGACGAGGCAGGTGTCGGTGGTAAGAGAGAATCGACCAGTTTGTACTTCCTAGACCACGGCAACGAACCCGACGGCCGACGACGTCGAGGACGAAACACGATGAACTCGACGTTCCTTTTTTTTTTTTTTTTTTTTTTATTATTTATATACACATTCATATATATATATATATATATATATATATATAAATTTATTTATGCGTGTATAATGCATGTACGGAGTGTCCGTGTCGGTCGGGACGATGGGCAACATCTGGCCTGCCGTTATACCCAGCCGGGACGTTCCAGCATCGCGGATCCTATGATTCCGCGATTATAATAGGACGGGTCTATGATTCCGCAGGCACCGCGCAGCTGATGGAACCGATGCCTTTGTACTCTCGGCCTCGGATACACGCCGTGTGTACGAACGTGACCGCGCTACGTCCGAGGATCGATGATCCTCGTCGAGTGGGACCGAAGGAGAACCGGCGACTGAACGAGCGATAACCGCGAGACGCGCTACCAGCGAGTTCGAATTACTCCCGTGTGTGTTCCGTCCCCGTTACAAATGTCCATGCGGTTTATTAAAGCAATGGGAGCTCGACGGAGGCGACAAGGGCGGCGTGCGGGATATTTTCATTTTCTTGCGAATTATTCTAGATACGATTTTTCGTTGATTTAATTTTTTTTTTTTTTTTTTTTTTTTTTTTTTTTGTTTTAAGGTTGACAGTTATTAGGAAGTGTTTAATTTGTGGATTCGAAGTGATGAAAATTGTGACTGGGAGGAAAGCGATGGGTGCGTGGTCGGTACTTGGATGGGTGACCGCCCGTCGAATCGCGTCGGGAAAAGTCCATTTTCTCGGAGATTCGTGTGATTTGTTCTTCACGAAAAATGAATCTCTGAGAAGAAGAAAAAGAAGAAGAAGAAAATTTGCGAATGCGCGACACAGTCAGGAGGCAAATAGTTCACCTGTGTAATAATCATGGGGAAGAAAGTGTCGAGTGTGCAAGAGGGAGAAGAATTTAATACAATAGAACAGGCGCTAAAAAAAATTCATTGGCGATCAGAAATTAAAACAAAAAAAATACCGACCTCAATATTTGCATAGAACAGGTATAAAAAAATTCGTCGCCGATCAGAAAAAAAAAAAAATACCGGCGCCTCAATATTTGCATAGAACAGGTATAAAAAAAATTAATCGCCGATCAGAAATTAAAAAAAAAAAATACCAGCCTCAATATTTGCATAGAACAGGTATAAAAAAATTCATCGCCGATCAGAAAAAAATAAATAAAAATACCGGCTTCAATATTTGCATAGAACAGGTATAAAAAAATTCATCGGCGATCAGAAAAAAAAAAAAAAAAAATACCGGCCTCAATATTTGCATAGAACAGGTGTAAAAAAATTCATCGGCGATCAGAAAAAAAAAAAAACATACCGGCCTCAATATTTGCATAGAACAGGTATAAAAAAATTCATTGGCGATCAGAAAAAAAAAAAAAAAAAAATACCGGCGCCTCAATATTTGCATAGAACAGGTATAAAAAAATTCATCGCCGATCAGAAAAAAAAAAAAAAATACCGGCCTTAATATTTGCATAGAACAGGTATAAAAAAATTCATCGGCGATCAGAAAAAAAAAAATACTGACGCTCGGTACTTGGATTAAAAAGGTATAAAAATATATATATATATATATATATATATAAAATATATATATATATATATTTTTTTATATATGTAAGTTGTCACCTTTCGACCACGTGCGTGGAACGTGAATTTTCCTAAACAATGACACGTTCGAAACGTCCGTCATGGAGCAAACAGGGAGAAGTGTCGAATGATTGCTCCGACGAGTCAAGAATACTCGGTTAACAATTCCGAATCGAGGATCGACCTCCGAGTAGCTGCGTCACGCTTGCAAACTATCTCAAGACGAGGAGAAGACCTTAGGGCCGGCTCGGTACGCCGTAGACGAGCGTGTAAGATACGAGGAAGAAGACGATGCAAGAGGCGTAACCGGCCCGCGAGTGCAAATCGACTGGACGGAAAGAGTCGCGAGGAGGAGAAACAAGATAGCTGACTGTCCGGAAGCTGACGCGATTCTTACCCGTCAGACGATTTGTGCCTCGCCGATTAACCGATGAGAAAAAAAATGTGTTTGAAAAAAAAAAAAAAAAAAAAAAAAAAAAAAAAAAAAAGTCTCATTGGAAGCGGATTTTCGGTCGATTTTATTGCCGATCGCGGTATTTCACGTGCTGGACTTTTAGTAAATTACGAAATGGCTCGCTGAAACGAAGATTCGGAATAATAAAGAGATTTTTGAAGAGACAAGGATTGGGCCGGTTCGTTTGTTAATTTATTTTTCCGAATGAATATATATTTATTTTTCCGTCCGGAAAAATAAATTAAATATATATTTATTTTTCCATTCGGAAAAATAAATTAAATATATATTTATTTTTCCATTCGGAAAAATAAATTAAATATATATTTATTTTTCCGTTCGGAAAAATAAATTATCGGAGACGACCACGAAGGCGACTCAGCTGTAGTTTGTAGCAATTTGTTTTTTTTTCTATGGTATCGTGTCGGGAAGAAAATATGGTATGATTTCTCTTGATACGACGGTGGAAAGTAAAAAAAAATGTTGCTCCCTCTCGATCGATCGTATATTACTAAACCGGACAGGCGCACGGGAAGCCGCGACGAGGCTGGAGCAAAATAAATCATAATTGTTTTTATGGGACGTTTATTATACTCGAGTGAGTGCCCGAACGCAACGAGATATTGTCGTCGTACGCTGGAATGAATCACAATAATCTTCTCACAAAATCCAACGCTTAATTTCTGGTTCACCTCATTTTGTAGAAAATAAAATAAAAATAAAAAAATCAAAAAAATAAAATAAAATAAAAAATTGCAATCCTCGAGTGGACTCAAAGTCAACGATCCGGGCGAATTTTAATCGTCGAAAAGCACAATTTATCGCCTAAGTTAATCGCCGATACGTCGATTACTCTTGCACGATCAATTACGTTGAATTAACCAGGTGAACGAGGATAAAAATTCTCCGGCTGAATTCCCGTTCGAAGCTGTGTAAATTAAAAACTCCAAAACGCCCACTGTTGAGACTGGAGTAAAATCGTTAATCGTTTCGGACAACGCGGACGACAGACGAGGTGCGAGAAATTCGGTGAAAATGTAAAAACGAAGGTAACAAAAATTTTTGAAAGAAAAAAAAAAAAAAAAAAAAAAAAAAAAAAAAAGCTGACGATATTTTTTCGGAGTCGTCGGAGAAAAAAATTTCGCGGCACCGATGAGGTCACAGAGTCGAGGTGTACGAGTGGGGCGGGGCACTAGCGCGAAACTACGGCGAACCTGTAATTAGAGCACCTCGGGTGTGAATCTAATGGGTGGGTTTTTCGTTCGCCTTCATAAATCTCGACCCTGTTACCTTCGTGTATATACGTCGCTCTTCAGTCTGTCGGAACCCTGCGGTATATCCGAGTTTCGGCCACGATCGAACGCTCCTTGAATCCTCGGAAATATATTTTTTTTTTTAACGTTTAAAAATATTTTTCATAGAGCAGGGGCAAAACGAACTCGCATTCACCGCTCCGAACGAAATTGAATTTTTTTTTTAATGCACCGGGAAAAATAAATAAAAATGGGGGATAAAAATAAATGTCAACGAGCGACAATTTTGAGTTACAACTGTGGATCTATAGAATTATTATCGGGTCACACTGGAGTGAGAGCGAGCTCAACGAATAATTTTCGCCTCACAATAAACTAATTTTTACGCGCAGTGAAAAAAAAAAAAATCGTTAAATCGGTATCGGAAAATTCCCTGCAAATAATTGTTACAACCAAACATTAAATTAAACCACAATTCGCTCCTAGCAGGAAATATCGAATTTAAAAAAATTCGAGCTCAACGAATAATTTTCGCCTCAAAACAAACTAATTTTTACACGCAGTAAAAAAAAAAAAAATCGTTAAATCGGTATCGGAAAATTCCCCGCAAACAATTCTTACAACCAAACATTAAATTAAACCACAATTCGCTCCTAGCAGGAAATATCGAATTTAAAAAAATCCGAGCTCAACGAATAATTTTCGCCTCACAATAAACTAATTTTTACGCGCAGTGAAAAAAAAAAAAATCGTTAAATCGGTATCGGAAAATTCCCTGCAAATAATTGTTACAACCAAACATTAAATTAAACCACAATTCGCTCCTAGCAGGAAATATCGAATTTAAAAAAATTCGAGCTCAACGAATAATTTTCGCCTCAAAACAAACTAATTTTTACACGCAGTAAAAAAAAAAAAAATCGTTAAATCGGTATCGGAAAATTCCCCGCAAACAATTCTTACAACCAAACATTAAATTAAACCACAATTCACTCCTAGCAAAAAATATCAAATTTACAAAAATCCTTCACACAGATTTCTCGTACAATAAAAATTCTCAATAAATTCAAAAAACCCTCCCCGATATTTTTCACCGAATCGTCGGGAGTAAAAAAAAATGATCCGTCTTACTCCACCTCTCGGCGTACTCGGCGAATTACCAGAGTACTTTCTCATCGTCCACGATTATGATAAATGATAGATCGATTGATTGCGGACTATCGCGGCACCCGTGATACACCTTGAGAATAATAATCTCGACATAATGACGATAATAATCTCCGAGGCAATCACCGAGCGAACAATGATAATGAGATAGGTCCATGCGGTGCCGATCGAGGGTTCTCGGTGTTACACTTGCGTACACGTTCCGTTCGCATGTCGGCGTTGATGCGAAGACTTCCCTTGCGAAGATAATTCAGAGGGAACCGCGACGAGACGCAGAGAAGATCGCGGTCCACGGCGCTGGACGCGCATCAGTCAAACGGGCTATTACGTTGTAAATCACGAGTGATCGTCCGCGAATGGAAACGCGCTTGCCGACCGAGAATCGTCAGAGCGTACAGCGAGGCAACAATCAATTTATGCTCTTCATCAGACGCGATAAATTGATTAACCCTTCGTCTCGGGCAAAACTCGGACTTCCGAGGGCGAGGATCGATCGAGGGGAGTGAATAGGGATCGATCGAACCTCCCGAGTCGCCGACGAGTCTCGGACAAAAGCGATCTGTAAACGCGGAGTTGGCGGAGACGGAGCTAATAAAAATTGTACAATTTTTTTTTTTTTTTTTTTTTTTTTTTTTTTTTCGAATAAAATACAAATTAATATTTGGAGCCGGGTCGATTTTTTTTTTTTGCCCAATTTATATTTTCTCCGAATTTCCACGATCTTTTGGAATATTCTAAAAGCGTTTCGATCGGAAATCTCGATTTTTTTTTTTTTTTTCAAATAAAATACAAATTAATATTTGGAGCCGGGTCGATTTTTTTTTTGCACAATTTATATTTTCTCCGAATTTTCACGATCTTTCGGAATATTCGAAAAGCGTTACGATCGGAAATCTCGAATTTTTTTGTTTTTTTTTTTTTTTTTTTTTTTTTTCAAATAAAATACAAATTAATATTTGGAGCCGGGTCAATTTTTTTTCTGCCCAATTTATATTTTCTCCGAATTTCCACGATCTTTTGGAATATTCTAAAAGCGTTTCGATCGGAAATCTCGATTTTTTTTTTTTTTTTCAAATAAAATACAAATTAATATTTGGAGCCGGGTCGATTTTTTTTTTGCACAATTTATATTTTCTCCGAATTTTCACGATCTTTCGGAATATTCGAAAAGCGTTACGATCGGAAATCTCGAATTTTTTTGTTTTTTTTTTTTTTTTTTTTTTTTCAAATAAAATACAAATTAATATTTGGAGCCGGGTCAATTTTTTTTCTGCCCAATTTACATTTTCTCCGAATTTCCACGATCTTTCGGAATATTCGAAAAGCGTTCCGATCGGAAATCTCGAATTTTTATTTAAAAAATTTTTTTTCCTATCTCGCTGTGACGATGTCGTGGCCGAAAGTCGGTCCATTTTCACCCGCGACGATGCAAACATTCGTCGGAGCCGGTTCGCTATCGTCGAAGAATATTGTGAGACAGGCTGGCAATGTTTTTCCTCGTAAATCTCTCGGGAGGAGAAGGGAGAAAGTGGAGGGAATCCGGGGCAAAATGGGCGTAGGAAGGTGGTTAACGGATATTCGGTATTTTCCTCGAGTTGCCACGAGTGAAACACGAGCGATACACCGTGGGTTGCCCCGGCTCATTTGTTGCGTATTAGCGAAGGATAATGAGCCCTCGGTCGCTCCCCGCCTTGCGCCCTCTTCGCGAAAGGCGCCGCTTCGCCCTTTTCCCTTCGCCCCACGAGAACCTTCCCGGCGAAATCCGGAGAAAACCCTTGGAAAAAAAAAAAAAAAAAAAAATTAAAAAAAAAATACACATCGACGAGAGTCGAGCGAAGCGTTCGCGTTACGCCCTCGAAAATTCTGTCGTGGGAGCGTCGCGGTCTCGAGGCTCGAGGAGCGCGGCAACAACCCTTCGGGCCGTCGAGAGAGACCGCGACCGTCTGCCGATGGCTTGCGGGGCAAAATGGCACGACAGAAAAAAAAAAAAAAAAAAAAAAAAAAAAAAAAAAAAAAACGAGACTTCGAGGGAAAAATCCATTTCTACGATATTCTTCGTGCGCTTCGTATGCTCCGTTTCGCCCCGTACGGTCAAGAGAAAGAATTGTTTTTTTTTTTTTTTTTTTTTTTTTTTTTGAAAATCATTGGACAATCGTGTGTTTTGTCTCGTCGTTCCATTTTGCCCCGCTCCGGCCTGAATCGAGCGGGGATGAGCAGCGAGTGCCGGGCGGAAACTCACACTTCCTCGTGGCAACAAAGCAGTTCCGGCATTCGAACATTCTTCCCACCGCGCAAAGATCCCGGACAATGTTTGACCTATCGTTTCGCGCCTTCCTCCGTTATTATTTTTTTTTTTTTTTTTTCATTTTTTTTTGTTATTTCTCCTTCGTTCATAGAGTGAGATCCAGAGTTGGGAGCGAGAGGCGAATGAGAAATAAAGCCACCTGGGAGTGTCGGGGAGGCGAAGAATAAAAAATAAAAAAATAAATAAATAAAAAAAACAAACAAACAAGGTGAGAAAACTGCCCACGTGGCGGAGTCGAAGAGTCGAGGGACTTGCGAGGTGGTTTAACACAACCGCGAGGGAATTCACGATGCAAATTTCTAAATATTTTTTTTGGGTCGACAAATATTAAAAAATGGTCCCTAAATTTTTGGCCGCGAATTAAAAAATACCGATTATTTTTTTTCCCATAATTTTCTGGATTAAATTTTTTTTGGCAAAATTTCGGAGCAAAAAAAAATCGGTGAGTCGGGAGCGAGAGGCGAATGAGAAACAAAGCCACCTGGGAGTGTCGGGGAGGAGAGCAATAAAAAAATAAATAAATAAATTTAAAAAAAACAAACAAACAAGGTGAGAAAACTGCCCACGTGGCGGAGTCGAAGAGTCGAGGGACTCGCGAGGAGGTTTAACACAACCGCGAGGGAATTCTCGATGCAAATTTCTAAATTCTCCGGAGCTAAGTTGTCCCACGGTGAACCAGATTATTATACAACCGTGTCGATATTTATCGTTGCCGTAAAGCCGGTGTGTCTCGACGGTGCCGGCGACACGCGAACATACGTTTCGCGGAGTGACCCGACGCGAAACGGGTCGAAAAGAGCGCAACGATAAAGCGATAGAGAAGCGAGGAGGTGGCGCGGAGTCGTAAACACGTTTACTTTGCCACGCGCGAAGAGTAACGATCTCTCGCGGACGCTCGGTTCCGGATCTTCCCGACGAAGTGGAACTCCAGAATCCACCTTTTTTTTTTTGGCAGCGCGAACCGCCAAACTCCGAACGTTCGATCTCAAACGATCCTGTGCGAGCGGAATTTTTGTTTTTTTTTGTTGAGTCGACAAATATTAAAAAATGATTTTTTTTTCTTTTCCATAATTTTCTGGGTTAAATTTTTTTTGACAAAATTTCGGAGCAAAAAAAAATCGGTGAGTTTGTTGGGAAATAAATGAATAATTGTGGATTTTGCGGTGTTTCGAATTGTCGTCGAGACGATCCGCTCTCATTCGACATAATTGTTGCAATGTTGTGGAAACAAGTTTTTTTTTTTGGGTCGACAAATATTAAAAAATGGTCCCTTAATTTCTGTCTGCGAATTAAAAAATACCGATTATTTTTCTTTTCCATAATTTTCTGAATTAATTTTTTTCGACAAAATTTCGGAGCAAAAAAAAATCGGTGAGTTTGTTGGAAAAAAAAAAATGAATAATCGTGGATTTTGCGGTGTTCCAAATTGTCGTCGAGACGATCCGCTCTCATCCTCCATAATTGTTGCAATGTTGTGGAAACAAGTTTTTTTTTTTGGGTCGACAAATATTAAAAAATGGTCCCTTAATTTCTGTCTGCGAATTAAAAAATACCGATTATTTTTCTTTTCCATAATTTTCTGAATTAATTTTTTTCGACAAAATTTCGGAGCAAAAAAAAAATCGGTGACTTTGTTGGAAAGAAAAAAAATGAATAATCGTGGATTTTGCGGTGTTCCAAATTATCGTCGAGACGATCCCCTCTCATCCTCCATAATTGTTGCAATGTTGTGGAAACAAGTTTTTTTTTTTGGGTCGACAAATATTAAAAAATGGTCCCTTAATTTCTGTCTGCGAATTAAAAAATACCGATTATTTTTCTTTTCCATAATTTTCTGAATTAATTTTTTTCGACAAAATTTCGGAGCAAAAAAAAAATCGGTGAGTTTGTTGGAAAGAAAAAAAATGAATAATCGTGGATTTTGCGGTGTTCCAAATTATCGTCGAGACGATCCGCTCTCATCCTCCATAATTGTTGCAATGTTGTGGAAACAAGTCCGGAAGCTCGGAGTCGCGTCTCTGTCGGTGTTGGGTTCTTTCGGGCGCTCGGTCGTGGAACGAACGGAGAGAAAGAACGAACAGGCGGAGATATTGGTCCACGCAAAGGTTCGTGAACCCCGTCGTAAAGCAGTCAAATTTGTCCACGCGGTGCCAACCCGCAGGTCGTTTAAAGTGTCGTAAACCATCGGCGAGGGTGAGGCGATGTGGACCGGCGCGAGGGACACGACTGAGGATAATTTGGGTCCTCCGTTTGCAGATCGTAAAGTAGTGGAAGCGGGCGCGTGGGTCACTGAGAGAGGCGGATCGTCCAGTAGGTCTACGTTTTCCTCGTCCACTCGTCGCTAGAAATTCAGTCGGTCTTGTCGGACGTAGAAAAGTGTTCGAACCTCGTCGGGTCGATCAGATTTTTAATTCTAAAAAAAATAATTAAAAAAAATGATTTTAAAAAATATAAAAATATGAATTCGAAAAAAAAAAAATGATTTTCAAAAAATATAAAAGTATGAATTCGAAAAAAAAAAAAAATGATTTTTAAAAAATATTGAAACATGAATTCGAAAAAAAAAAAAAAATGATTCTTAAAAAATATTAAAATATGAATTCGAAATTAAAAAAAAATGATTTTTAAAAAATATTAAAATGTGAATTCGAAAAAAAAAATGTATTCTGAAAAATCTTAAAATCTGTATTCTAAAAAAAAAAAAAAAAAAAAAAAAGAGATTGTTACGATTGAAATTCGAGCTGTATCGTCGAAAGATTTATGTATGAGTGTCGTTGACTGGGGAATTTACGCGATGCCCGATGGCCCGACGGGTCACGAAGGCTACGGTTCGTTTGCTTGAGCAAGAAACTCTTATGCAAATCGCACGAAACGCGTACGAGAAGATGAGATGACCGGGAGCAGCGCCGTTGAGCGGAGTGCAACGTTAGGGCTTTATCGATGACTCGGAATCAAAGAGGCGTAACCGTCGTGCCGACATTTACGAGTTACGCCCTTTTGATTTTTAACGGTCCATGCGATATCTCTCGAACATCGCTGCCATGGCGAAACGATAAATATCTCTCCTGTACGTCTAGTTGCGTGTCGCAAATCACCGTCACTGTCGTCGTTCCGCGCACGTGGAATCCAACTTCCGTCATCGATAACATTGGGAGTTTGTTTTACGACCGAGAGGTCGCGCGTTAAATAACGAGAATTCGTTAAATAGGTTGCATCAAATTTTGACGAACGACACGGCCGTTTGCAAATTATTTTGAATTTTTTTTTTTTTTTTTTTTTTTTTTCGTGAGACAAATTTTTACATCGCGCAACGTCGCAGTTATTAATCTCATAATTATTATATTTTTAGTGCCATATTCGATTCTCAATGTTGCTTCGAATAAATGGCACGAGATTTACGGAAATAAAAAATTAATAAATTCCAAAAATCTTTAAACTAATATCGAGGCATAAAAAATGGCCGTTTGCAAATTATTTTGAACCGTTTTTTTTTTTTTTTTCGTGAGACAAATTTTCACATCGCGCATAGTCGCAGTTATCAATCTCATAATTATTATATTTTCAGAGCCACATTCGATTCTCAATCTTGTTTCGAATAAATGGCACGAGATTTACGGAAAAAAAATTAAATAAATTCCGAAAATCTTTAAACTAATATCGAGGCATAATATCGAGGTTTTTTTTTTTTTTTTTTTCGCGAGACAAACAAATTTTCACATCGCGCAACGTCGCAGTTATCAATCTCACAATTGTTATATTTTCAGAGCCACATTCGATTCTCAATGTTGCTGCGAATAAATGGCACGAGATTTACGGAAAAAAAAAATAATAAATTCCAAAAATCTTGAAACTAATATCGAGGCATAAAAAATGGCCAAAGAAAAGAATTGAAAACAATTTTGTTATCGATGTGATCGTTGATTGCTCGAGTCTCGCCGGTTCGTCGCACCGGACTCCGAAAGACTTTTGCACCCCTTTGGTGCGACGGGTTGTGTGCAAACAAGTTCGAATCGACCAGAAATGGGACAGCGGAGCCCGCGGCTCGTTTCTCCCGGTGCTACCTGTGCGATTACCGGGAATGCGTGCCGGCGCAGCCCCCAGCGAAGAGGACGAAGATCCGCCGTCAAAAAATGATGGGTCGGCGAGGAGGACGAAAGGGAGCGAGACGGAAGAGAAACGAGGTCTGGAAGAAGCGTGGAAGGGCGAAAACGCGCAGGAAGAGAGCGAAAGAGAAAGAGGGCGTGTCCGGTCGCGCGGCTCCTACAAAGGAGTTTTGCCCACTTGGCGCTGCTGGACACCGAAGGAAACACAGAGAGAGGTAAGGAAAAAAGGAGTAGGGATGCGAGAAGGGCCCCGGCACGAAGACGCGCGCGCGCGCGCGCGCGCGCGCGCCTCCCGTCTTCCCGTACGGCTGCGAGTTTGCGCTTTTCCCCCACCACCGCGCAAGCCCAGGGCCTTGAGGCCCTCTCGCCGTTGATCCTCCGTCCCCCACCACCGAGCCGGAGTAACCCGAGAAAAGCGGGCAGCGTGGTCCAGCCACGAGATACCGTCCAGGAGTCAAGACGTACTCCGACGTACTCGCCGCTCCGCTCGTCAGTTTACGCAACGCTTCGGTCCGTGCCGGAGGAAAGTCAGGAAGGACCCTTCGAGACTCGGAACCTCGACGTGTGTCCGATCAAAGATCAAGCAGCGTGTGTCGAGATCGACATCAGAGTTGGCCAAAGTCGAATCCGGATTTCGAACTGTACGTGGCGGACATGAGAGTTCGAACGGTGTCGGCAATTTGATCGTCTTTAGCCGTTCGCGGTCTAGGAGTGTCCGATCGGTTTGGGAGAGTTCGAAGACTTTGGTGACGATCCCATAGAAGTGGGATTTTCCAGTTGGGGAATCAGTCGAGAGGTAAGATGACGAGTTACGCGTGTCTTCAGCGATACGACCTACTCGATTCGGAGGGTTACGGCTCGGCCAGCAGTCCGGAATCGAATCCACCCCCCCACGGATCAAACGGACGCAACGGGTGGCCGGGACATCATCAAGAATCTTACCCACAGCCACCGAGATCGAGGGGCAGCAGCTGCGGCAGTGTAAGCTCCGTCGACAGCCACCACAATCATCGTCACAACAACAATAATATCAACAACAACAAGAACAACATCAACAGCCTAACGGGGTTCAACAACGGACCGGGCGGTTTGAACTTCGCCGAGTTCTACGAGGGTTACCATCAAGAGGGCGAAAACATCAACGAGTCCCTGACCGATATCGAGGTCGCAACTAGAAACCCAAAAACGGAATACTTCAAGCTCGGCTACAGAACCAACTCCCAATGCAATCAGTCCTACGAGAATCATTACGAGACCGGAAATCCCGCCAACCGAACGGGTTACCTGAGCACCCATTACGGACAAAAAAGCATCCACGACAACAATCTCCACAATCAAAACTATCCGAGTGGTGTTGGTGTCGGTGGTACGGGTTGCGGTCAACAGGAGACTCTCGTGAATTCCAAGATTCACGGAGCTCACAACGCCGCCAAGAACGAGAGTTTCGCGACTAAGAGTGACAACGGTTTGTTTTTGCCAACGAGGACGGACGTTGTGTTTTTGAGTGGCGGAACTTATCCGGCTCAGAAGAACGAGATCGGGGTTGGAAGGGAAGCGATCGACTCGTCGAGGTGCGGTGCGAGTCAGGCTGCGGAAAGATATCTGTCGATGGACGAGGATATGATGAGCGAGAGCGGTTTGGACTCCGAGTACGGATTCGGTCAGTGCGGCGGCGTTGTCAACGGTATGCAAAAGTTGAAGACACCGGGAGCGCCGGGTGTCGAGGTAATGAGGAAGAGACGATTGGCGGCGAACGCCAGGGAAAGAAGACGAATGAACAGTCTCAACGACGCATTCGACAGGCTCAGGGACGTCGTGCCGAGTCTGGGAAACGACCGGAAGCTCAGCAAATTCGAAACACTGCAAATGGCCCAGACGTACATATCGGCGCTCTACGAGCTGCTGCATCGGGAATGACGAATCATCGGACTTTTAGGCTCATAGCTAAATTTTTGAATTTCCTTGTGAATCAAGACAATCGTGTGACGAAATGTTTGCTCAAACCATTGTAAATATGTCGATTTGTAATGCAGTCACGGCGAGGATCCAATGAAAAACGGTGATGCCGGACGAGGTCCTCGGGGACCAAAATTTTCCTGTAAATATCACAATGTATCTTAAAGATAAATCAAAATTCGCATTCAATTATTTTTTTGAGTTACTGCGAGGTAGGAAAATTTTTGTAAATATATTTCGTCGATGACGAACATTCGTTTTCGCTTGTCGAGTCTCGAGGCTCGAACGGACGATTTTCTTATCGTCGAAAAGATGTCGCGCGATGCTGTTCGGTCGATAGAGGCGAGCGGGGCAAGACGGACCGTCCGATGGAAAAATTCGTCATGGAAATAGTCTGCGAAACCGCGGACGTTTCTCTCTATCTCTCCGCGAAAAATCCGCGCCCGCTCGAATCCAAAACCACGACAGACGGAGAATTCAACTTCTCTCGTCTCCGCTCAGCAGTCAATCACAATTAAATACAATTTTGCACCGAGAGATTCCCCCCCGTCGCGCCGGGGGCTTCTCTCGGTTCTCTCCCCGCTGCCCCGTTCGGTAATGCCGCAAAAAGAGAGCAAATTGAAATCTCCTAGCCGACAGAATGATAGATGCTGACGGGCTTCGTGGTTGCAACCGCGCTTTCTCGCTCCCTCTTCGTGTGCACAACCGATTCTGACCTGTTCGGAGGATCGTTGAATCGGTCGAACGAGGGCTTCGCCACGAGTGCGAGAAAAATCGTCGACAGCGAAACGCGAGTGCGTGAGCGTCGTCGTGAGATTTTCGGGGATAGCGGGGAGAGAGGTGGGGGGGGGGGGGGGCAAAATGGACCACCGGGATAAAACTCGATTCCGTAACAATTCGTCAACGTCCGATCTCGTCGAACATGTGAATTGGAATTATCGAGACCATTTTGCCCCCGCTCCTCCCAACGGGTGATCCAGTGTCTCGGGGTGGATTTCGCTCGCGAAAATCCACCAATCGTCGCCGCTATCGCTTGTCCGTTACGATATCTCTGTGTGGGAAGGCGCGAAGCGCGACGAACCGATTCGACCATAATTCGTCCCGACGATTTCACCTCGACGCTGTGACTAATAAGGTTTTATTATTAATGTTATTATTATTATTATTATGTTTTTTTTTTTTTTTTTTTTCGAATTAATATTTTTTAATACGAAATCGTATGAATTGTAAAGCCATCGGGAGTGTGTGAGAAATTGTAAAAGTCGGTGGCGAAGGCGCAAACGGTGCACGTGCGACGCGTCCGCATCGCGCGTTGCACTCGTGTGCAACGGCGAGGCCCGGACACGGAGCCCCCCCCCCCCCCCCCGCTCAGCTAGATGAATAGAGCAGACACCGCGGGTGATTAAACGAGGGTATGCATTACCCGCGGCCGCTGCGCTAACCGCGCGTCTCCATTCTATCGCGCGGCTCGCGCGAGGCGCTTCTTCAATGCCGCGAAATTATGACGAGTCGCTCTTCCTCAATTAAAATCCAAGGGGATTTGTTCCGATCGGGCTGCGCGCGAAATTGACTTGGAGAAACTTGAAAAAAAAAAAATTTTTAAAAATTAAAATAAAAAAAATAATAAAATTAAATTAAATAAAAAAACCATTAACGACCGCAATCGGACGTAATTATGTAGCGGGACGGGGGTGGGTGCGAAAAAAATCTCGCGGATCCTCGCCGAGTCCAATCGTCGCGGATGTATCGGCCAAGTAATTTCGATGCGAGAAGCGCAAATGCGAGAATCCGGCGTGCTTCTTGTGCGGGCAATACGAGGGAACACTAATCATTCGCTGCTATAACGTCTTCATTTGCGCTCGCGCCAACTCCTCACGAGTTTATACTTCGGATGTACATAGCTCTGTGTGTGTGTGTGTGTGTCTGTGTGTGTGGAGGAACGTTTCGTACTCGGCAGCAACCATCCTGATGTTTGTTCCAACGTCATTCGTCTTCGGTCGCACCTTGACGAAATCGTAAATGCTCGGGAGCAAGAGCAGCGCGCGTTCGCACGTACCGCAGCCTCGCACGCTCCGAGATCGGAACGATTCCGGAAAAAAAAAAAAAAAAAAAAAAAGATTTTTTTTTTTTTTTTTTTTTTTTTTTTCCAGGCGAAATCCTCGATCGCTGTTGGTGTTGAATTTAATTTTTTTGTTTTGTATCGAACATTTTTTGTGTTTTTGTGTTTTTGTGTTTTTTTGTAAATACATGAAAATTTAATTATTGCGGATGTGGGAAGAGGAGCTCGAGAATTTTTTTGTTTTTTTTTTCGTACGACCGAAAGAGTTCCCACCGATAATGATGTTCCTCGAACGAGACCAAATGTATTTATGCAATGTGCAATGTTTCAAATAAATGGAAAACAAATCAGGAGTGAAAGAAGGAGTGTTGTTATTTTTTTTTTTTTTTTTTTTTTTTTTTTTCCCCAAGACAAACGACGACTGCTTCAGCTCCCAAGGTGTTTGTCTCTCGGAGAAAAAAAAAATTGTTCTCCGTCTTGAGCTCGATCTCGAAACGATCGGGAGAAAAATTTGACGATTTTTTTTTTCTTTTTTTTTTTTTTCAAATTTCTTTTTCATCCACCTCGGCTTCGTAGACTTATCGCGCTCATCTTCGACACGAGAATGCAATTATGCAGATACGATGGACGTTGACGAACGGGGAGAACACCGACATCGACCGGCGCTCCGTCTTCTCGACGAATATTTATCAAACACGAAATTATTGAAATCGATCGAACGATCTTGCGGACGATCGTGTGCGTGTGTACTTTATACGGTCCGGATAATAAATTCCCACCTCCACAGTCGCCCATGCCTTGTCCCACACGATTCCCTAATAAGAAAATAATCGAGCGACCGACGAAACGAGGGTGCATCGTTGCACTTTTGATGCTAGAAAAAAATGAAAATAAAGGCCTCGTCGAAACGACGCCCGAGGCGCGCGTATCGTCTCGCACGCGGCGACGATAATATTTCTCGAAAAAAAAAAACAGAACCAAAAACTTTTTTAACAAAAATTTTTTAATTAAAAAAAAAAAAAGAAAAATAAAAAAAACCAGTATTAAATAAAAATTATCAGTTGGAATTTTTTTTAAAATAATGACAAATTAAAAAAAACACCAGTATTAAAAAAAAAATTATCGCTTGAAAAATTTGAAAATAAAAAAAAAGAGAAATAAAAAAAAACCAGTATTAAACAAACAAAAAATTATCGCTTGAAAAATTCGAAAAAAAAAAATAAAAAAAAAAACCAGTGTTAAAGAAAAAAAAATTATCGCTTGAAAAATTCGAAAAAAAAAAAACAAGAAAAATAACTTAAAAAACCAGTGTTAAAAAAAAAAAAAATTATCGGTTGAAAAATTTAATGAATTCGAGTTACGGGGCCTCGACGTTTCCGTCGCGGATCGCGCGAGGCGTACACGGAAAATTTTCGTTCCCGGCAATTATCCATCTCCGAGAGATCCTCGCCGATCCGATAATTGGTATCTCGCGGATGCGCTCAGGGTGAATCGATATGTGGCTGCGGGTTGCGAGGGCAGAGAATAAACGATGCACGGGTCGCGATCGCGTTGGTGGGGAGAAGGGATTTTGATAGAATGTCGGATAGCGGCGCGTACAAAGCGACCCTCGGCTCGCGCCGGTCGACTCCTCTCGACCTGGCTACCATACAGTAGAGCGTACACCGGCCGGACAAATTGATACCAGGCAAGGCGCTGCTCCCTCCGGACCTCGGCCTATCTCTCGCTGTCCGCTCCGAGTTTCTCTCTCGTCTTCCTTGCGACCCTGCCGCGCAGCCTGAGCACTGTCCTTTATTTTATATACACGTATATATGTCCCTGTATGTATATATATACATGTATATATATGTGTATTTACAGTAGAAATTTATCGGAGCCGATACGGTGAGAGGGCGAGCCGGTTAAATGAAATCTCAGACAAGACGTCTGCCCGATTAAAACTCGTACTACTGGCGAATAAAAAAAAAGATTTTTTTTTTTTTTTCATTGAAATATCGAAAAAAAAATTTTCATCGACGAATATCGCATTCGAGCGTGTTCGAAAGGTTAGGGAAAAAATTGTTTATCCCGACGACTTTCTCAAATGTTCGACCGTCCAGATTTCAGTGCTGTAAACACGATTCATTGTTTTTAACGTTTTTTCACTGTCTCCGGTAATTTATTTCGGGGCGACGCGTTGGCTCATTCGAGAATGTGCGAAACCTTCGATGAACGACGTTTACGATAATGTGTAACAAAAGTTACAATAATTTTTTTTTAGGGATCCCGTTTTTTTTTTTTTTTTTTTTTTCGGAGACAATCTCGCGAAGAATGCCGGGTGGGCCGCGGCTTCCGGGCACGCGTTCGTCGGCGAGGTCCGAGCCGCAAATCACTTCCTCGGGTTGATAATCGCGGCGAAGACACGGAAACCCCCGCCGGTTTCTCGCGCACTCCGGGCGCGTATGATACGCGGATGCATCGCGTTTAAACGCCGTTCGGATACGGAAACCGGTGAACGTGGAAGAGACGAGAGCGTTCGAATGAAATTAAGGTGGAGCAGAGAGAGCCGAAGCGCAAGAATTACAAAGTACGAGTGCACATCCGAGGGGGCAATTCTCGCTCCGCCACGGGCAATCGTCATAATTGCAATAATAATGGTAATTGTGGTAATACGACGCTGCCGCTGCAGTCTCGCACTCCATTCTGTCCGGTGTTGTGCCGAGCATTACTTTGTTGTCAGAGGAGAAGGATATTAACCCGGCGAGGGAGCAGGACCGTCGTACGTCGCCGTCGTTCCCGCGAGACTCGGACGCAATTACTGCCACCAACGGCGATACGTAAACCCCACCGGTGCCCGAGGGTTCGATCGTTCACTCGTGGGATCATCGTTTTTATTTTTTTTATTATTTTATTTTTTTATTTTTTTTTTATTTTTTTTTTTTTTTGTTGACAATCACGGCACGCGAGAAAGAAAGATCGTGCAATGACGATCGGTCATGTTGGGAATTTTTTTTCGTTAATTTTTGCTCCTCGGAACAATTTCACCTCGATTTCGGGTAGATGAATAATATCGAGGTTTTTTTCGACGAAAACACTTTTTCGATTATCAAACGGCAGTATTTCTGAAAAAAAATTGTCTTTTATCGTCGACGAATGTCTGACGAGCGAGCCGCGTGAGAACATTTCGATATTCCTCCCTAATTCTATCGTCTCCGGTTCTAAAATAAAATACGATGAAAAAAAAAAGAAAAATTCTCAAGACAATTTCGGTGTGACAAAAAAAAAATGTGAATTTTTCTGAACGGTTCAATGGACCGGTATTCCACGGAGCGTACAGGTACGATACGAGAGTGGGGCAGGTCGGGCTCCACTCCGAAGATTCCTCTTCCGTCTTCCCTCCTCTATTCTCTCGGACGTACATAAAGCTGTATATACGGCTCACGGCACGTGACTCGGCGGATCTCGACTATGGCAACGGATGAAAGAAAAGAGCTCGCCTTGTTGGATCCTATACTGTACATATAATGTATAGAAAACTTAACGCGCACAGAGCGAATCACCGTAATCGTTTATCGTCCCTGTCTCTCGCTAACGACGACCGGCCACTGTCGTTAATTTCTTTTTATACATTTTTATTTATATTTATATCCCCGTGCCCATTAACCACGCACACGCATACGACAATTCGATCTTTACCGTCGATGAGTTATCGCTGCTCTATGTTCGTTACAAATTCCACCTTCCACTACCGGAAGTGTTCTCTGAATTAGCGACCCACTCTAATAATAATAATAATAATAATAATAATATTAATAATAATAATATTAATAATAATAATCCATGTATGTATATATAATAAAGTAGATGCGTTACGGTCTTTATTTGTGTTTCTTTACGGTCAACTTTTTCGTCTATTATGAGACTGGTATTTGTATGAAATTCTCGGATGGAACTGGCGAGTAGTCGCATTCCGCGGAAGAATGGTCATCGATTTAACGGTGTTCGCGGGTATATGCACGGGGAAGAAGCGGGGAATAGCCGTTGGTACGCGACGTTCAACGCTCCATAGCGCTGATTTGATGGAGTGGCGCGTTAACGTCGTCGTATAACTCCATACTCGTGCCTCGTATATGGGTTTTCCACGTCTTTACGGTCGGCGTCTCGACCGCGTCATCCACGTCCGATTCATCGAGGAGGCGAACGAACGAGCGCAACCAGAGTTCGCGTCTCCCTCGGGCCAACACGTTCCTGATGTCTCTACCTGTTACCAACTCGCGTACTCCCCTATCGACGCCCCTCGCGACCCGCGTCTCGGAAGCTGATTGCGTCACGGACTGATCGATTCTCGCCGTTTCGAGAAATACCTTGACAATTTTTTTTTTGATTTTTTTTTTGGTTTTTTTTTTTTTTTTTTTCGCCAAAGATGCTGCGGATTAAAATTCATTTCCGGCCGGAAATTGTCCCGGACGGTTCGCTGGAAATTTCGATGTAGTTTCGGTGAAAATTTACTGATGTTTTTTCGTGTCCTATTTTTTTTTGAGCGTTCAATTTTTTCTTTTTTTTTTCGCCAAAGATACTGCGCGTTAAAATTTATTTCCGAGCGGAAATTGTCCCGGACGCTGTGCTGGAAATTTTGACAAAGTCTCGCTGACAATTTAATGATGCTTTTTCGCGTCCTATTTTTTTTGAGCGTTCAATTTTTTTTTTTTAAATTTCTTTTCAATATATGAAGATGTCCTTTTTCGTTTAATTTTTGTCCATTCAGTCCCGAACGATACAGTTCGTCAATAATTTTAAAAAATATATATATTTACAGAATTTTCCACCCCATAAATATTTCTCACGAAATTCACCGGAATTTAACGTGATAAAATTTCCGGAATAAAAAAAAACTAAAAAAAAAAAAAAAAACCCCAGAATCACGTAAAACGACAAGACGAGCCTAAAATTCCCAGGGTGTTTCTCGACCGATGTGTTCATTTTTTTTTCATCCGATCGACGCATTTTCCCTCGGCTCCGATTCGCCGTTCACGAATCCACCTCGCATGTCCCTGTCGTCCCATTCGTCCGTCCGCATCGGCGTTTAATCTCGAGAAGGGGGGAGAAGGCGCGGGAATTTTCGCACTGTCACCGGACAACCGTAAGTTCTGCTCGTCCCGTCCAACGACCATTTTACCCCTTCCCTCCCGGAGGACACCTCGCACAAAGCGCTTCGACGTCTATTAATTCAAGTTCAACCGCAGAAATTCCGTCTCTTCTCTGGAGCTCTCGTCTGCGCGTGCGCCCCGGATGCGGAAGCATCAATGCCGGCGCGAGTCGAGAGATTTGCGAGCGGTGAGAGAGGAGCGAGCGAGCGAGCGAGCGGGGCCCACCGGCGCCGCACTCGAGCATTTATCTTTCACGGGGCATTCAGTGGCCGGCAAAAGCATCGCCAACAGAAGGAGAAGCAACACTCATTATCCCGTCGTTTTCAACCGGGTGAAATCCGCGGACGTGATTATGCTTACTCGCTCCCGTTGTGATTATTGCATGGAGGAGCGACGCGTAGCAGTCGCTCCGCAACAAAATAGAAAATACGCACCACCGACCGCCGTTCCCGTACCTTTATTTTCGCAATTATTTTTTTCATTATTTTTTTTTTCGTATATTTTTTTTTATTTTATTTTATTTTATTTTTATTTTTTTTTTTATTTTTTTTTTTTACGAGCGAGAATATCAATCGGAACGAGAGAGAAATCACTTTCGCGACGGTGGACTTGTAATTATCGAATCGTTGGGTTGAAACCGAATATAATTAGCGAGTATCGTAGTCGATCGATCGACGGTGCCACGGGCGTGGAAATTTGAATATCGAGCTCGCGATCGCGGCTTGACTTTCGCTACTCGAAAACGGTCAATGCGAGAAACGTGAAAAAAAAAAAAAAAAAAAAAAAAAAAAATAGATAAATCGGAGCGGAATACACCTGGCGGTCTGTGCAGGAGCAGCGAATAATCGTGGCCTGTGTGGTGGATAAAGGGGGGGGGGGGGGGGGGGGGGATATGGACCGGCGCGATCGGTACGCGAATCAATGAATTCACGGATCGTATCGACGACTTTTACCCCAAAGAAAGAGGGACGAGAGACGGGAGGGGGGGGGGGGGGGGGAAGCGCCGGGGGAGACGATGAATAAGCGAGGAAGCCGCGAGAGATAAATCGTCGAGGATCGATCGTGCGAGAGTCGAAATCGATATCATCGTGCGATGATCGGTAACCGAGGAGCTTCGAGCTTTCGATCGTCGATCGCGGTGCGCCCGACGATTCGTCGTATCGCGGCCTCGAATCGTTGCCTCGACGATGCCGATTTTTGGACGATGCGAAGAAACGATTTTTTTTTTTTTTTTTTTTTTTTCGACACCACCACCGACAAATCGGTTGTGTTCGATGACCCGACCTATAAATAGTCGCGGTTAGTTACGCCGGTAATAACAGATTCGCGCGGGGCGCTCGGAGGGAACCGATCGGCAACCTCGCCGCCGATCGGTATCGCTCGTTGCCGACGGGGCGCGGCCTTTTCCGACTACGAGGGAAGCCGAAGGGAGCCGATGGACGAGGCGAATCTTCCTCGTCTCCTTCGCCGCTAACGATAATTAAATAGGAGGTTCGCGGGCGTGCCGGATCGGCAGCGATCGGAACGGCAAAACGATCGTCCGCGACCGGACGATCTCGCCTCCCGACCGCTCGGAGACCTCGAATCGACTCGCTTCGGACTCCTCGACGCCTCTCACGGGAAACCGCCACGATAGAGACATCGACGGCTCCGATCGCGTATTATGGATTATCTTGCTCGGTTGGTAAAGAGACATCCCCCCCCCCCCCCCTTATAGCGCACAGTGTTCGGGCTTATTTAAATTTCCAGCCAATATTTTATTGGAGTAAAAAAAAAAACCAGGCCGGATAAAAAATCGCGAAAATTACTCGCGAGTAAAAAAAAATAATTTATTAATGTACCGGTGATAAATAATTATTCGCATTCTTGAGATTCCATACGGGATCGAAAATAAAAATTTTATGGTAGAATCGAAAATTGAAGAAAAAAAAAAGAAAACATTTATTCGAAAGCCCACGAACGATTTTTGTTTTTTTTTTTTTAATTTCCATCAGTTTCACCAAATTTAAGATTCATGCGAATATGCAACTTTACGACTCGTGCTTAATCGTTCTCGGTATCGCTTGTCTCCGTCTCCGTAATTTTTTTTGTTTTAATTTAAAAAAAAAAAATTTATTTTTATTTTTAATAAACATCCGCCCAGGCTCTCGAGAACGGTCGGAGATTTCGCGCCACTACCGAGTCCCTCGCTCGCATCGGATTCTAGGCGCGAAGAAGTGAGACACGCCCGGTTATGTCGAGTGATTAAGTGCGTCGGAGCGCTTGGAGCAACGGGAGAAACGGCGGCGAGAACCGGAGATCCGGTCGATAGAGAGCGCGAACAATGTAGAGTACAAACGCACAGGTAAGTGTGCGAACGCTGTGGGACATTCGAAGGAGCAGTGGCAAAAAGGCCCTCCGAGTATAGCGCGAAAAAAAAAAAATGCCCGGAGACCCGGCGCATCCTCGCATCCGAGAGCCCGCGGCCCTCCGAATTATCCATCGGAATATCTCGCTGATCCACCTCCGCTCTCGCACAATCTTACTCGCTTCCTCCTACCTTTTTTTTGTATTTTTTTATTTTTTATTTTTTATTTTTTTTTTATTATTTTTTTTATAACTGTATACTTTGGATTCAATGTGCGACTCCTCGACGCGGAGAGAGCGCACAGTCTCGGCGAGACGATAACAGAAAATCGAACGATTAGGAATTATTTCTGAATTTTTTGTTACCGAAAAAAAAAAAAAAAAAAAAAAAAAAAAATAATAATAATAATATTTCCCGTGGTAATTGATAATAAAAAAAATGCGCTCGGTGCCACTTTCTGATGCGTAAAGAATTTACCGACGAGAACAAAGATTTCTCTCGACCTAAATTCGCCTCATTTTATCTGATTTTCCGATGAAAAAAAAACAAAAAAAAAAATCAAAAAGAAATTTCTTCATTTAAAAAAATAAAAATGTTTTTTTGTTTCTTACTTCTTTGTATTGCGATGCTCGTGCATGCTTCTGCCGATCGTGGGTCGAGCTATCCGCTCTCGGGCAAGATTGTAACTCAATAAGTTGTTGAGGTAGGTCGCCGGGGCGTAACCCAACGGAGAATCGAACGAGTCAATAACTCCTTCGGATCCTACCTGGCTCTCTTTGCGTTTTCCATACGCTTCTCCGTCCGTATAGAGCGTTCGTTCTCCACCTACAATGAGAAATCACCGAGCGATAAAATGCGCCCGAGTACTTGCGCCGAAGAACCCAACGCGCTCGTCTTCGTGTATGTGTGTGTGTGTGTGTGTGGGGCACTGTTGGCACAAGTGATGTATCGGCTACGCGGATAAATCGCCCATGGCGGGGCCCGAGAGTCGCGTGGGTGCGCATCGATGTCTTCATGAAACTCGAACCCTCCGGCTACGAAGTACGATTTTTTTTTTTTTTTTTTTTTTTTTTTTTTTTTTTTTCAAATTATTATTTCTAGAATTTTTTTTATTTCGTCGATTCAATTTTTTATCGTCGGAAATTGTGTCCGGGATTATTTTAATCGGACGGATTAGAGACAATTGAAATAACGTCCGGGAAAAGTCCGCAGG
Source organism: Listrodromus nycthemerus (assembly GCA_963978505.1). Taxonomy (NCBI): domain Eukaryota; kingdom Metazoa; phylum Arthropoda; class Insecta; order Hymenoptera; family Ichneumonidae; genus Listrodromus; species Listrodromus nycthemerus. Next base: position 1,354,196 of record OZ021682.1, on the reverse strand, counting down.
GTTGAGTATGAAAAAAAATTAAAAAATTGAAAAAATTGAAAAAATTGAAAAAATTAAAAAAAATTAAAAAATTTAAAAAATTAAAAAATTTAAAAAATTTTAAAAATAATAATAGGAAAAATAAAATACGAAAGCAATACGGAACGCGAATGTGGCAACATTGGGCTCGCGTGCGACTGTAAATACCCGTGTGAGACAACGAAATAACCTCACGGAAAAGTCCTCGGGGTTGAATGCGAAAATAAAATTTTTTTAAATATTTAAAAAAAAAAAAAAAAAAAAAAAAAATTGGAAATAGAGAAGCGGTCCAGACGACGTCGCTGACCCTGCATTATCGTACGAGCCTACACGCTTAGGAGTTTCAACCAACCGGCAATCAAAACCGCTGCGCCTGCACGCCAACGAGTTGAGCTCAAAATTTGGGGAAGGGGGGGGGGGGGGGGGAGAGATGCAGTAAAGTAAAATTGCCAAATACCGAGGAATTGCCTCGAGCGAGCCGACAGTCAAAGGGTCGAACCTTCAACGTTATCCGGAACGACACTCCGTAAATCCGCGGTTTTTTTAATTTTCTCGGTTCCTCATCGACGAAAATCCCAAGAGCAATTGATCAATCTTCCCAACCGATTCGACGTTTCGATATGAAATTTGAAAAATAAAAAATATATATTTCTTTCAGATATCTCGTTTAGTCCAGTGTATCAAAAAAAAAAAAAAAAAAAAAAAAAAAAAAAAAAAATTCGTACCAAGCTTGGAATTTGCCGTCGAACGGCGCCAAAATCCGCGCTTCTGCTTCAGCCTCAAGGGTGAAGGGCTCGGGGTGGGGAGGAGGAAGGGACGGAGACCGTCTCAACTGTTTTCGAACTGTTATTTTCTCCTCGGAACGACCCGTCGTTTCTTTTTTTCCTCGCTGTTTAAGGCCCGGGAGACGGGTCAAATAAAGTGTGCGGTGGACGCGAAGTCGTCACGTTCGTTGGTTTCTGAGTCGGAGTGAAAAAAAAAAAAAAAAAAAAAAAAATGGCGAAAAAAAAATGAAAAAAATATTGTTCAGGGATGGGACAATGATGCCTGGTGGATACAAAAACCGTCCCTAGAACACGCGACTTCTCTTTCCCGTTCTGCTTGCCTCGCCGACTTGTTCTATTATTATTATTATTATTTAACCGCGATTATTTCGTTTGCACGCGCGCTTCTAAGCGCAACTAAAGTGTTCGTCTAATTTTCGACACGGATCCGCTGGAAACGTCGACACGCGTGGACGATGATATCTTGTATTTTTCGACTTCATTTTCTCCCGCTACCGTATGGAAGTACTTTGACGCTTCATTTTTCTCACGCACTCGACGAATTACGCCGGTAAAGTCGATCTTTCCCGTCGACAAAACGGGAAAATAACGTCGAGTCACGAATGACACGCCTTTCTTCTCGGCCCTTCGCAGACGATCTCTTTCATTTCGCCGAAAGCGTACATTGCAACAACGTTGTTGCACGTACACGCGTTCGTATTTTTCACTTGACGAACCATTTTTTTCTCTCGCGCTTCCGGGACTCACCGGAATCTGCTTTACCGTCCAAGCCGAACTTCGTGTTATCGGTCATTTTTTTTTCTCACGGTTAATCATTATCCCGCTTTATTTGACGATGAAGCGTAATAATGGAAATTCGGGGAGCTCATTTTTACACCAAAAAGTGGAATTTGAAGGATTTTGGATAATTTTTTTAAGTAACCATTTTCTATGTTGAATCCTATGAGGGAATCCTGTGTTGAATTTTGCGACACGGCACTTTTTTTTTTTTTCAAAAAAAATTTTGATATATCGACCTGAAACCTTCGCCATTCGATTCAGTGGCTTATTCTCGTTCTAAAACTGTACAGATAAACTTTTTTCCGACACTTTTTAAAATTCGTCCCTTTTGGGGTAGGGAATCCTATGTTAAATTTCCCGGAACGACACTTTTTTTAAAAAAATTTCAAGATATCAATCTGAAACCTTCGCCATTCGATCCAAGTCATATACTTCCCAACCGATTTCAGCCACGAGAAAATTCTAAAAAATTTATTTCCTCGGAAAAATCGATTTTTTCGAAATCGGCATTTTCGGCGCAAAACAGTAAGGGTACTCCCTTTGCGTCGAAAAAATCTGAAAAAACTTTTTTCAAGATATCGACCTGAAACCTTCGCCATTCGATTCAGTGGCTTATTCCCATTCTAAAACTGTATAGATAAACTTTTTTCCGACACTTTTTAAAATTCGTCCCTTTTGGGGTAGGGAATCCTATGTTAAATTTCCCGGAACGACACTTTTTTTTTTTAAATTTCAAGCTATCGATCTGAAACCTTCGCCATTCGATCCAAGTCATATACTTCCCAACCGATTTTAGCCACGAGAAAATTCTAAAAAATTTATTTCCTTGAAAAAATCGCCTTTTTCGAAATCGGCCTTTTCCGCGGAAAAACAGTAAGGGTACTACCTTTGCGTCGGAAAAATCGGAAAATATTTTTTTCAAGATATCGACCTGAAACCTTCGCCATTCGATTCAGTGGCTTATTCCCATTCTAAAACTGTATAGATAAACTTTTTTCCGACACTTTTTAAAATTCGTCCCTTTTGGGGTAGGGAATCCTATGTTAAATTTCCCGGAACGACACTTTTTTTTTTTAAATTTCAAGCTATCGATCTGAAACCTTCGCCATTCGATCCAAGTCATATACTTCCCAACCGATTTCAGCCACGAGAAAATTCTAAAAAATCTATTTCCTCGGAAAAATCGATTTTTTCGAAATCGGCATTTTCGGCGCAAAACAGTAAGGGTACTCCCTTTGCGTCGAAAAAATCTGAAAAAACTTTTTTCAAGATATCGACCTGAAACCTTCGCCATTCGATTCAGTGGCTTATTCCCATTCTAAAACTGTATAGATAAACTTTTTTCCGACACTTTTTAAAATTCGTCCCTTTTGGGGTAGGGAATCCTATGTTAAATTTCCCGGAACGACACTTTTTTTTTTTAAATTTCAAGATATCGATCTGAAACCTTCGCCATTCGATCCAAGTCATATACTTCCCAACCGATTTCAGCCACGAGAAAATTCTAAAAAATTTATTTCCTCGAAAAAATCGATTTTTTCGAAAACCGTATTTTCGTCGAAAAACCGTAAGGGTACTCCCTTTCCATTTTTCCACCCAAAAAAAAATCAAAAATTTTTTTTTCAAGATATCGACCTGGAACCTTCGCCGTTCGCTCCAAGTCGCGCATCTACCAACCGATTTAACGGACGAAAAAATTCTAGCAAATTTACTTTTCGAAAAATCCACAATTCCCTCAAAAAAAAAGCTAAGAGTACCTGTTTTTCATCAGCATTATTTTCATCAAATAATCCTCGATCCTCTTTCCCACAAAAATTCCAAATCAACGAAAATCCTTGACATTAAATTCTCAATGTATTTTTACACCCCACTTACGTTACATTGCCGGAGGAAAACGTGGTCACTGCTTTCCGAATTGGCGACGCCGGTCCATCCAGAATCGAACCTCGATATTGGTCGTGGCCGGACAGGGTCAGAAACCCCGAGGAGCAAGCCGAGAGGTCGTCGTGGCTGGAAGCGAAAAAAAAAAAATAGAACCGCAAAAGCGCGTTCCAAACGCGGCACCGAGGGCCATCACGAAGTCCCAAAAAGTCCGCTCGGTGAGCGACTTCGAGTCGGTCGGGCGAGTCGCCTTTGTTACCGCATAGCTCCGAGGACCTCGATTTCGGACGCGCGTCTAGCGACGGCGCTTCGAGATTCGGCGCCGATTTTTCAGGCGCGAGCGGGAGAAATCGAGAGCGAGAATTCCGCCTTCCGGCGATCGAGAAGTGCCGAGACGACGGCAAACGAGAGTAAGAAGAGTAAGAAGAAGACAAAAGCGAGAGGGGAATCCCGAAAGGAAGCTTCGGGCGAAATCCCCCGCGAATTTTGTCGCTGTTCCGGAATCCTCCGGAGTCTCGGTGGATGCGTCGTCGTCGTCGTCGTCGTCGTCGTCGCTCGAAGCCGCAGGACTTCACCCGAACTATCGGCGACGAGTTTAATCAGCTACCGCGAAGAACGACGAGCTTCCAGAGCAGAATTCGCGGCCGTCGTGGCCGAAGAAGGTTGAGAAAGAGGAGGAGGAGGAGGAGGAGAGAGAGAAATAATCGCGAGAGGCCACGAAGTCGTAACGACTTAATAGAGGTGGTAAACGCGCCGTCGCGACTCTTGACTCTTCCACCGAGCGCCCCGAGGACCCCGGGCGAGATCGAATTTTTCGACAAATTCTTGAAGAAAAAAAAAAAAAAAAAAAAAAAAAAAAAAAAAAAAAAAAACCTATTTCCGCGCACGCGAGTCGCCTCGCCGAGGATTTCATCGGATTTCGGGCGGGGTTCATGGACGGTGAAGGGTACCCGTGGCCGCGAAAATCGCCGAGTCGTTTCACCAATTTTTGGCATTCCTCGCATCGGCCACGTCTACACTCGAAGGGGATTTAATAACGAGACCAAATGGAATTTCCACGTGACCCGGGTTCCTCGTTGAAATATCGCGATTACTGACCTTTCCCACGTATTTTCCGTACGCGACGCTTTCAACGACTCCAGAATCTTGGTCTCGGAATCTTTCTCCCTAATCCCCCCCCCCCCCCTTTGCCCGTTGATGGTTCATCTCGAGAGTCGGAGAAAAGAAACTCCGAGACGGGGTTAACGCGTCCGGAGATCTCGCTCGGACCACGCTGAAACACACGGGTCGAGCTCCTCGCGCTCATTACGAAAGCGGCAATTAATCCGAAGAATCCAACTGACGAAGAGTCGACTCTAATCTCTCGGCGATCGTCGATTTTTCTCTTTTTTTTTTTTTAATTTCCTCGTGGAGAAAGCCGATTCGTCGAAAATAAAAAAAAAAAAAAAAAAAAATAATAATAATGTTGCCATTTAAATCGTCGGTTCGTCGAAACCATTTCAACAAACATTAATTTCTTTTGATAAAATGTCTAATTGGAGAAAAAAAAAAAAAAGAAACTCCGAATATCAATATTTCGAAATATCGAAATTTGACACGGGGTTTTTTTTTTTTTTTTTTTTTTTTTTTTTTTTACATTATTTTGTTGATTATTATTTTGTTGATTTATTTTTTGTCTGTAAATGTTGATTTATCGTCGGTGTCGCTGAGTGGCTCAGTGGCTGGACCGTTTCGCTCAAATAATCTCGGACAACGTGAGGGTGACTCGGGTGGAGCCGATTCTCCCGGGCGTTCTCGCCGAGTTCGGATTCTCGGGCGCTCGCGGGCGTCGACCGCGGTGAATTTATCGGCGCTACCGACAGCCATTAATATGCCATTGTGTGCCGACTCCGGGCGACCGGATCGTGCGTCTCCGCGGCGAGAGACGCGTTAACGAGTCGATCCACCGCAGCCCGGAACACTCGGTGCGCGCGCATCTCCGCCGATCGCAATAATCGTTCCTCGAGTCTCGTTCCGTTCGCCGCGTCAATGAAGAAATTCCTACGGTAAAAAAAAAAAATTTTTTTTACCGCGATCCGATCTCTCCGTCGTCGTGTCGCGACCGATCGGAGCACTCGGTCGGTAAAAAAAAAAAAAAAAAAAAAATTGCAATCCCTTCGACTATCGTCGCATCGATACGCGAGTTCGCGCGATCAAATCGGTTGGAAAATTGACGATAAATTCGATGTTTTTTTGTTTTTTCCCCCGCCTCCGTTCGCTTCGGTCTCCTCGAACTGTCGACGAATGGGATTTAAAAAAATTAATAAATCGTTCCACCGATCATCCGAATCGCACGATTGAATCGACGGAAAATTCGCGACAAATAAATTGACATTTTTTTTTAAAACGCAGAATATTTTTTTTGTTAATAAAAAATTCACCGCTCGGCGAATAATAAATTCTGCAAAAAAAAAACATTAATACATTTACTCGTCGAGTCTCCTCGTTTCTGCGTCCTGTGCAGCGCGAAAAATAAATAAATAAATTGTTCCGTCTTTGCCCCGAAAATCACGCAATTAAAATCCGTGAAAAATTCGCGACAAATTTGCGTTCTCCTTCCGCTTATCTACATTCTCTTCTCCAGTCTCCTCCGTGCCGTGTCAGGTGAAAAAAAAAAAAAATTAAACAAAAAAAATAAAAAAATCCCACTTCGATTAATGTCGGAACGTGAAAAAAACGTCGAAAAAAAAAAAAAAAAAAAAACCCCCCTCAAACTGTAGACAGAACAAATTTATTGATTCCTCGAAGAAATTAATTGAAATATAATTTTTAATGTTAGAAATAATATAAAAAAAATTAAAAAAAAAAAAAAAAAAATGAAAATAAAAAATAAATAAATCCCACTTCGATTAATGTCGGAACGCGGGGAATCGAGCGACCGTCTCGGAGCAGCTCGTAAATCACGCGTTCCCATGAAAGACCAGCGACGGTGACAGCAACGATTTCACCTTGGCAATGATCCAGGAAACTCCTTGTTTGCCCGTGCGCATCCCATGCGCGCATAGTCCGCTCATAAGTCGCGACGCAAAATGCCTAGTCTCGTCCCTGCGAGCGCGCGCACGGAAGATCCACGAAGATCGCAACGAGCGCGGGACAAAGATCTTTAATGCGCCGCGCCGCTGGATCCCCGAGACGTTTCTATTCACGTACCCGGCAGTCACGCGTCCCCGTCATGAAAAGGACCCAACCGAGTTCATAAGTTAAGCGTTTCCGTGTGCGAAAGAGAAGAACGAGACTTCGAGTCTGTGCGATACGCGAGACACTTTCAATTTTTTTTTGTTTTTTAATTTTATTTCTAACATCAAAAATTATATTTCAATTAATTTCTTCGAGGAATCAATAAATCAGTCGGTTCCCGATTTTCCAAAATAGCGGGTCGCTAAAATCGAGACAAACAAATATTCCTGCTGTTGACAACACGTCAATAATAATATTGAAATACGAAAAATATCAGAAGGAAAAGAAATTATAATTCTTGGTGTTGTATATTAAAAAAAAAATAATAATAAAAATCTCACTATTCCCCGCAGACACGTGTTGCCTATTCGGCGAAGCACTGTCCGGCTCGTCGCCACGGTATTTTCATTTTTTTATTTTATTTTATTTTATTTTATTTTTTTTTTTTTTTTTTTTTTCAACGTATCTATTTATTTTCCAGTTACCTCGTCGGATAACCGGGTCGATGTTTGTTCGAGGGCCGGACAGGTGGATTCATACAAGCGTAAAAAAGCAAAAAAAAATAAAAATAAAAATAAAAACACATCTCACTATTCCCCACAGACACGTGTTGCCTATTTTCCTTTTTATTTTATTTTATTTCATTTTATTTTATTTTATTTTATTTTATTCTCCTTTTTATTTTATTTTATTTTATTTTATTTTATTTTTCAACGTATTTATTTATTTTCCAGTTACCTCGTCGGTTAACCGGGTCGATGTTTGTTCGAGGGCCGGACAGGTGGATTCGTACAAGCGTATGCGTGCGATATGTGCGAGCCATTATTTATATATGAGCATTATGCATCTATCCATTATCGTGGCCGGCGGAGTCCACTGTTATTACTGCCAACCGAAACGAGCGAATGAGCGCGCTATTATTACTGCCCACTGTACACTGGAAATTCTTTTCTACCTGGTGGAGACGAGAGGTAGATGAAGGAGGAAGAATAGTCGCGAAAAACGCTCGTACACGCGTATATCCCATACGCGTCATCGTAATAACACGTTTTACGCACGGGAAAAAAAAAAAAAAAAAAAAAAAAAAAAAAAAAAAAAAAAGAGACTTTGCGCTCCGAAGCGTACAACCGCGTTTCGCACGTTCGACACACTGTCTCACCTGTTTATTCGTGGAGTTCCACGCGGACAGACACATTTCCTAACTCCGACCAGTGAAGAGACAGCGTGGCTTCCTAATGACACCTCGGCTCACCGGTTAAATTTCGAATTAATTTAATTAACGTTGAATTATTGTATCAATGAAATTAATTGCAAGACGAATAATAAATTAACTTATGAAACGAGAAGCGACGTGGGAAAATGGATAATATTAAATCATTGTTTCTGCGATGCGGAGCACAGACGATGTACAGAGATTCAAAAATCCAACAGGTACAAATTTGTGGCAACGAGGAAGCGAATTAATTTTTTTTTTTTTTTCTCGAGCAACGAGAATCAAAATAATATCGAAAAAATTATTCGTCGTAAAAAGCGTACGATTTAAAAACTTTGTTATTTTTTGTTTTTTTTTTAGTAACAAATGAAATAGAAAAAACGTCGTTCAATAATTAATTCTCCTCGAACTAAAAAAAAAAAAAAACGTTCACGAGAAATTAAAAAAAAAAAATAACCGTAATTATTTTCTAACCGAGGGGTTCCGGTCGCAAAAAAAAAGTGCATCGCAATGTACACGAGTGAGATAATATTCTCGTCGATCCGCAAAGTGAAACTTCGCGAAAGCCTTTTGTTCGCCGCTCCGAGTACGAAAAATACAGTTTCTATTTTTCTTTGTATTCTCGGTCATCCTGTTCCGGTGTGATGCGGTGAGTTTACACGGATATAAGGGCGATCGAGCTTTGTGCGCGAACGCAGGGCGAGGACCGTGACCGAGAGAGCGCGTGAATGGAGCGGTGAAATGAATCGAAAAAAAAAAGAAAAAAAAAATAAAAAAAAAGAAAAAAAAATAAAAAAAAATAAAAATAAAACATTATAGTAATGAAAATAAACCGGAAGGATATTGCGCAAGCGGAAATACATGCGGGCCCCGGTGTACGTCTTTATTTATCCGTTCTCTATTCAGAAATACACCTGAGTAAAAGACCGCACGGACAATGAGAATAAGGGACAGATGAGAACTACTGGGCCTACTAACAGAATGAGAAGGATGTTGGAAATTACAAGCCCACGTACGCTATCGCCACCGACACGCGCAAAACCCAACCGTAACACATATTTTACTCGTTTTCCCATGTACGGACAATAGTTTTTTTATTTTATTTTTTTATTATTTTTTTTAATTCGTACTTTGCGCTATCGTCGCATGCAACGAACTGCAATGACAAAAAACCGAAGGCATAAAAAAATAATGTTTATTCGGGAAAAAGAAAAAAAAAAAATTTTTTGACTGACAAAATAATTTTTTTTCAAACTTTGAAAAATTACCACGCTTCGAGATATTAAATTTTTTCTTATAAATATACGATGAAAAATGTTTCCATCGACTTTTATGGAAGAGTTGGAAATTTGATTTAAAAAAAAATTATCTTTCATCGGAAAAATATATTTTTCGTTGCGGTCAGCGATTAAATAAATTTGACGAAAAAAAAAATTTCGCCCACGGTGGAAATTGCCAAGTCGTTTGACAATACCAACGACGATCCAAGTGACGTAATAATTTATCTGCGTACGCGAACAACGTGAAACCGGGAGCGTTCGACGAAAAGCTCGTGACGATTATTTTTTTCTACCACTGCAATTTATCATTATTCTTAACTCACTACCCAATAACATATCTCCCGTGTACTTAACGTAATAACATCCAATATCTTCGTTTCGACGTTTATTTTTTTTAACCATCTCATATTCTTATCGCGCATGCGGATTATGCAAAAAAAAAACACAAAAAAAAAATTTCTTATTTTCTTCGCGATGCATATGGAAGAATAAATTACAATGAACGGCGAGGCAAGTCGCGCGGGGGGGATCGTTGGAAACTCTCATCCTCATGCTGTTCCTCCTACTGTTCCGTCGGTGGCGAAAAAAAAAAAAAAAAAAAAAAAAAAAAAAAAAAAAATTGGAAAATAATAAAAACTGAATAATACAACGATCTTGTGTTCCTGGCTCGCGCGTTTCTTCCGGCTCTTTACTCTCGTCGCGGGCGCACGCAACGCGCCACAGAGGGGGGGGGGGGGGGGGGTAATGAGGCCGAAGCCGAGAGTCAATTCATTGACGCGTCGATGCCGCGTCTCATGAAATTATAATTCGTAATTCCCTGCTCCACGCAACCCCGAATCCTGTCCGACGCCACGGCGGATAAATATCGTCTCTCGCTCCCGCACGGGACCGTCGAGCTCGTGTGACGCTGCATATCTTACAGGGCCCGATGCGTGCTTCCGCAAAAAAGAAATCACAAGAGGGCACTCGCGGCCAAAGAGACCCCCTCGAATTTGTGTGTTTTTTCTTTTCTCTTAAAAAAATTTCTTTTTTTTTTTTTTACATTTTTTTTTTTTTCCCCCTTTTTATTTTTGAGTTTCTCCCCTTTTTTGCGCCATGCGAGGCCGGACCGAAGTTTATATACGTATGAAAAGTGCGTTGCCCCAAACACACACGGGCGCGGGTTTAAAGGACGAGGAAAAAAAAAAATAAAAAAATAAAAAATAAAAAAAATTTACGAACTGATTATTCTCTGCACGCCACTCGCGAGTATTATTTAGCATTATTATATTCGGCGTACCCTTCCGTCCGAATCCGCGGCCCGGGGAAAAAAAACCCCTCGGGCCTCGTTACTTAAGAACATCATACAGGTGGGACTTTCGTTGCTTCCCGAAGATATTCGTGACATTAAGTGTGAGAAAATACGGCGAGTCTCTGTTCGTTCGTTGGCAGGACGGAAGATTAAGATAAACGACGACAACAGCCGGGACAAGACAATCCGGAGCGCGTTGCATTTAATTGAGTTATCGATGGAATTCGCGAACGAAGATGAATTGCACGCTGACATTTTTTTTTTTTTTTTTTTAAGGAAAATTTTTAGATACGAAATATGAAAATAATTAAATATTAAATATGGAAATTTTGAAATACGAAATATGAAAATAATTAAATATTTAATATGGAAATTTTTAAATACGAAATATGAAAATAATTAAATATTAAATATGGAAATTTTTAAATACGAAATATGAAAATAATTAAATATGAAATATGAACATTTTTAAATACGAAATATGAAAATAATTAAATATGAAATATGAAAATCCCGCCCCGTACTAAAGTCGACGATCAAGTTTTCCCGCGCGATTTTCAGCAGATTTTGTCCGAGCTAATTTTTTTTTACTTATCGTTTTCTTTTGTTTTTTTTTTTTTTTTGCAAAATTTATTTTCCACCGATTTCCGGCAACGGAAAATCTTGCGACGGGAAGAGTCCGCGAGTTTGTCGACCACACACCGCACGCGTTGGACAATGACGCGCCTCGGGGAGCCGCGAAGCTAGGATAGGCGAGTCATCGAGCCCACAGAAGAGGAACTCCTTAAGGATCGTCATTCAAGAGGGAAGTGCAAGAAGAGAAGCTGAACGATCGGAGATCGGAACGGAGTACGAGAAATAAAAAGGAAGTCGAGGAGGTTCGAGGCGGCTCGGAGGATCGCGATTGAGACGCGTCTCACGTGGCGAGCGGCCTCGACCTCTTCCGCGACTCCCATTAATTCCATCGATAAGTCTCGAAGGGTCCCGGAAAGATCGGCAAGCCGTGAACAAAAAAAACACTTTTTTTTTTTTTTTTTTTTTTAATTTTTCGTAACCACCCGAATAAAATCGTTAATCTCCCCCGGAGTCCCTAAACAGTTTCCAAACGATTTTTCCTGACGAACCGATTTTTTTTTATTCAACCCCGATACTCGAAACCACCCACGTGAGGATGCGTCAGCTCTCGCGATCCTTTCACACCGAACTGTCGACATGTGTTTCCAACGGCCACGATCTATCGCACTCACCAGATGTCCCAGGCGTGAAAACGATTTCGATCGCGAGACATTCACAAATTTTTATACCGATTTTTTTTCTTCTTTTTTTTTTTTTTTTTTTTTTTTTAATTTGTTTTACCGCCGTTCACGAAGGCTGTAATATTTTTCACGTGTACATAATATATCTTTCGATTAACAAATTTTTTTTACCGATTTTTTTTCTCTTCTTATCCTGAGAAAAAAAAATGTTATGATATAACCAATAAAATAATTTTAAAAAACTGATAATAAAATATTGAGCAGTGTGGTCAGAGACGCGCGATTTCCCAAACGCGAAAACGATTTCGATCGCGAGAGATTTACAAATGTTTCTACCGATTTTTTTTTCTTTTTATCCTTAGAAAAAAGAATGTTATGATATAACAATAAAATAATTTAAAAAAACTGATAATAAAATATTAAGCAGTGTGGTGAGAGACGCGCGATTTCCCAAACGCGAAAACGATTTCGATCGCGAGAGATTTACAAATTTTTCTACCGATTTTTTTTCTTCTTATCCTCAGAAAAAAAAAAAAAATGTTATTCGTTTTCCCTCGATTTTCGAAGTCTGTAATATTTGTCTCGTGTATGTAATACACGCTAATAAAAGATTATGCGGTACGGTCAGTACGCGCGAGGTCGTAGGCCGCGAGGAAGGCGGAAGAGCGTGTACGAGATGCGAGAAGAATTGATGATAAAATTGTACGAAAGAGGAAAAGAGGACTTTAAACGGGACACTTTCGTGACGTATATTATCCGCGTGACTATCCGGCGAGACGCGAGAGTGCCTCGAGTATAATATGTATAATAGGCATTTTCATACGCGTGGCAAAAATGCATCCTCAAATATACGCTGTCCGTGATGCACCTGCGAAGACGAACCCGGATATTCGATATTTTCGTTGAATCGCGATAGCGTAATCGGCCGGTCGAGAAAATAAAAAAACTAAAAATTTAAAATTAAAAATTAAAAACTAAAAATTTAAAATTGAAAATTAAAAATTAAAAATTAAAAATTAAAAATTAAAAATTAGAAATTAAAAATTAAAATTAAAATTAAAAATTAAAATTAAAAATTAAAAATTAAAATTAAAAATTAACATTAAAAATTAAAATTAAAAATTAAAAATTAAAATTAAAAATTAAAATTAAAAATTAAAATTAAAAATTAAAATTAAAAATTAAAATTAAAATTAAAAATTAAAAATTAAAATTGAAAATTAAAATTGAAATTAAAAATTGAAATTAAAAATTGAAATTAAAAATTGAAATTAAAAATTGAAATTAAAAATTGAAATTAAAAATTGAAATTAAAAATTGAAATTAAAAATTAAAAATTAAAAATTAAAAATTAAAAATTGAAAATCAAAAATTAAAAATTAAAAATTAAATATCTCTCTCTCTCCTACGAGAATCTTAGCTCGCTCGTAAAACTCGTACCGGCCGAAATCAACGAGCCGTTGAGCCGACTCTCATGCTCGCTCACTTTTATCGAATGCATATAAGCTCGCTCGACTCGTTGACCATAGAAATGATATACGAACTGCGGGTAACGCCTTCTCATTTTAACTCACGTGATACACGGCGCATAACGCGTAATTACCAATCAGCTGTGTAATTACGATTACGCCCGCGCGCCGTACACACCGTTAATTGTTTAAGAGATTTAAGAGAGACGCGAGAAAGATCTAGATCGAAAGAAGGGCGGCGAAGCCCAACCCTGCCGAGTTCTTACGACCGCTCTTACTATCTTACGAATAAGTTCCAACGGGTTTTTTAGAGCCTCGAAACGGCCAAAAGATACGGGCTAAAAATTCAAATTAAAAATTAAGGTAGATCAACGTATCTTAGTGTTTAATTGATGTTATTAATAAAATGAAATAAAAAAAATCGAGGAACGATTTTGCTTCGTGCGAACGAGCCGTTCTGCGTTCGGAAGAGTTCCTTGGCTACGATTGAGTGGGTCGTAAAAAGAGATCCGGATTATGGGGTTTAAAAAATCGAAATTATTATTTTTTTAAATATTGGAAAATCGAATGAGATTCAGAGCGATAAAAGGTAATTGCAAATATCTTTGGATTATACAAAAATCATTGAGAATCAAGCATATTTGAAAGTGCTGAAAATATTAATTTCGCGTAATAATTATTATCCAACGTTACGGACAAAATTTATTAAAAATTTAATTGTTCAAGAAATCTGGCGGAAACCTAACTTTCTCTTTAACGAAAATATTTCACTCCTTTCTCTGAATAAGCATAAAATTTTTTGCCCATTTTTAAAGTCACTTTGATTTTTTTCATGTAGAAAATGACAAAATCTAAAATGATCATGAAAATAATTAACTGAAATCATTTTTGAAAATTAAAGGCCGTCTTATCATTTATTATTCCTATTTTTTCATACTAATTAATCAGTACGTGAAAAAAAAAATGGCCGGTGAATTAAAATTCGTCAAATAGATTAATCAAAAAATTCAAACTTTCATTTTACATCACTATTATTTAATTGCTGTAGCTCCGCAGAGAAAAAAAAATATATATAAATATCAACCATGAATGAGCTGAGGTGGAGGGATGAAAGAAGAGCAAAAAAAAAGCAGCAATAATCTTGGTATAAAGAAAAAGAAGCGGGTCGCCGAGAACAATTCGATTATACCTGACGCCTCGGCGAGGAGAGCAAATAGGTTCGGGAAGTCATTTATATTGCGCACAAGAGGAAACCCCCAGTTTCTCCATGCAGAATCTTATTGTCTCCTAATTCGGTTTCCCGGTCGAGCCGCGATGGGTGGTCGTAAATTATAGCGTAACCTTTATCCATTATTACGTCTTCCCGCATAAAAGTTCCAGAACTTTTGAATTTTCATTTTTTTTTTTTTTTTTTACCAAAAAATCACCTCTAGACTTTGAAGTTTCGAGACGAAAGGAAAATAAAAATGTGCGAGAGGGTCGTCGCACTCGTTATTAATTTCCGCGATGCCGTTCGAGCCCGCACACGGAATCACGCCTTGATTGCTTCTACCAGGAAGTCCCAACCGTTTTCCGAGATGAATCTTAATTTATTAAATATTTTTTACTAATAATTTATAAATTATAAGACGCAAACTCCGCCGCTTGTCGTCGCCGTAAAGCGATACGTGACAGATAAGTGGCGACTTGAGTTTATTGCACTGCGGTTAGATGGGAGAAAAAAAGGGAAAAAAAAAGCTAAATTGTGCGAGGTGGCATTGCCGATGTTCCAGTACGGAACACTTCTTCCGAACGATCGGCGATCTGTGTGATTTATGGAGCGTGTCGATAGACGAATCGCATTCTCAAAGGATCGTCGGATCTCTCGAGCCAATGCCAGCAATAAAGCCTCGCAACGGTATCTTTAATATCTCGATACGAGACTGCTGTACGCATCGAAATAGCCTACACTGAAAAGGGCCCAAAGGGCAAGTTGGGCGCATCGCTCGAAAGCCTTTTTACCCAGGGAAGAATAATTAATTGGCTTCGACCACGTCGTCCAAAAACACTCCGGAATATTCGCTTCGTTCAATAAAAAATTATAAGGCGGACACGGAAATTCCGGAGATACGGGAAAAAAAAAAATGAGAAACGATTCGCCAACAGATTTCCAGGACAGTCGACCAGGGTCGACTTTTGAATTTTTTTTCTGGCAGAATAAGAAAGATGTTGCGTCTCGAAAAATTTCTATGAACGCAGAGAAAGAGGCGGGTGGTCCGCGAGACAATGTGGAGTGGAATAAAACATAGAATATTTCGAATGAAATTTGAGAGAATGACACGATACACGGTAGCTCCCAGTCGCAGTTGGCGGTATCGAAGCGTCGAAATTCGAACGCTCGTATTTCTCTCATAATCGTCGAGGACCGAATTTCCGTCTTCGTCATTTATCTCGATTCGTTTCATCGAATTGTTCTCACACCTGAGGACCTCCCTGAGGGTTTCCGAACGAATGTCATTGTCGGAAATGTTTTTTTTTTTTTTGTGTCAGAAAATTCAGAAAAATAAGGTGCGAGCTTGCCGCGGAGTTTGCTACGGAAGAGTCGAGAAGAACCGCTAAGGTCCTTTTTTTTTTATCTCCATGATTTTCATTTTCCCTCCTCCGGATATCCGTCGAACGGACGAAAATAAAAAAAAGATCCCTCCTTCGATCGAGGATTATTAAGACAAGCGTTCGGACCCCTCGGTGAATAAACAAGAAACGGAAAAAAAAAACCCACGGAAAGCTGTTCCGACGTTCTCTCAGGTAAGCTCCGTCCCGAACGAACTAACCGACCGAAATTCTCGCAGGGTTCGTCAATTCCCAGGCTTTAATCGTCCGAATCCTTTCCTCCACAACGATTCATCTCCGATCATTTTTTTTCCTATGATAAAAAAAGAAAAAAAAAATGTTACATCTTCATTCCACCGCTCCCTAAAACTTAATTTCCCACTCGAACGACGAATCACGAATTACAAATGAAATTTTCTGATAATTCTATTTTACCCCATTACCGTTCGAATCTCTACCGCCTATTCACCGATTTAACTTCGATAATTTTGTTCTCCTCTGATAACAAAACCAACGAAAAAACAAGGAAATTCACAATTCCATTCCGGCGCTTCCCGAAACTTATTTCCTAATCGAACGAGGAAGCATTTCGAGCAAGCCAGTCGTAAAAAAATCACGAACTTGACGGAGAGTGGTCCAAGCCCAGCAGTAGCAAATGAGGGGGGAGAGAGGCTTTCGCGGTACAAAAATAATGAACAGAGAGGCCGCCACGTCGGTACAACGCTGAGTAAAAATTATCCCCAAGATATACGACGCAGTTACCGGGATTGGAGCTAATTACCACCCAGAAGCGACTTACGCAGGTAACCCATAGAATACACTAGCTTGCAGTTCGCATATACATATATATATATACACACATATATATATATATATATATAAACGAACATAATCCGCGTATACATATTAAATCGGTATCCATCCGTGCGCGTTGGTTTCGCTCGTTCGTACACTATAATAGTGAATCAACGTTGGTCGGACGTGGTGACCTCCTATTGCGCGACCGGCATAGAACGTCCGCGACCTCGGCGTCGCGTCCTCGCCGATTTATTCCCTTGTAACGAGCCTAAAAAAAAAAAAAAAAAAATTATGAGGATAACACGCACCTAAGAGAAGAAGCTCCCGAGAGGGACTGGAAAACGAGTGGAGTAACAGAGAAAATTCTTACACACGGTCCGGAGGCGATGCAATTCTTCTCGTCGCCTTCGTCATCCCTCGGTTTACAATCCATCTCTCGGCTACCTTCCTAATCCTCGTCATCGTCATTATCATTTACCATCGTTACAGGTTCCTTCAACGTGAAACACCTCGCTAATATTCCTCCAGTATCCTGAATGCTTCAGCTATACATGAAATATATTTAAAAACATTAATTTATCTACAGATATCTGTATACCGACGATAGAAAGCAGCGAGCAAAGCACCATCTCCACACTAATGAATCTCCCATTTTTCCTCACAATAAAAAATTATGAAATTTTTTTTACTTCACTGCTCCATTTTTTTTCCCACCCTTCTCTACAGGAATTGTCCATCAGACTTTAATATATATATATATATATATATATATAGTGCCAAGAACCTCATAAACCATCCGAATAAATTAATATATATATATATATAAAATAGAATATAAAAAATGGTAACGATCCCATCGTCCACGGCAATATCTGTATCGAGGCTCGTTGCCAGAGCGATAATCGCATCTCGCGAACGAGATTGGAGTGCGTGCACACTTGGTTGCAGTACTGGTAGCACTCTCAGAGAGGAGGGAGGGGGGGGGGGGGGGAAGTAGGGTCGGAAGTTAAGGTCAACGATGTGGCGTCGTCGTCGTCGTCGTTGCAGCGCGGGCGAGTTTCGCGGTTGGTTGCAGAAACGACGATCGACGATACGAGTTAGCGAGGCTAAGCGAGTCGGAGGGAGCCGTGGCTGGCACGAGGCACCGTAAGCGCCCTCGGTCGCAGCGCCGATATTAACGACGTAATTACCGATATTAAGAGGGCACGATTTGGAGTAGATTTTAAACTGGATTCCAAAAATTCCGTCGCGACGAGCGAACGATGCGAATTAAAGTTTCTCCCGTTCTCGATGAACGGTTGTGCGTTGCGGCGTATCGGCGAAAAATATTTGTTACCTTTGGAAAAGAGGTGAAAAAGAATTGTGGTAAATAACGAAAATTATTGTGGTCGTTACCGATCGGTGAGGATACTCGAAATTTAAGAGATTTAATATCAATTTTGCCCATCTAAGACAGTTGGTTTTTTAATTTAAAAAAAATAATAAATTAAAGAAAAAAATTAATACGGAAAATATCGAGGATTATTGTCGCTCTCACTGATCGTCTATCGATTGATCGTGATCGATACTCGGTACCAATATTAATTCAGCGTATCGAGACAGAATAGTTTTAATCTCAAAAAATCCGTCAATATATCGAGAATTTTCGTCTCGATTAATTTCTAATTGATTCGGTATTAATATAAATTCTACTCAACAATATTAATTTTCCACGCTTAAAACAGTTAGTTTCTCAATGAAAAAAAATAAATAAAAACGAAAGAAAAAAATGAATACGAAAAAATATCGAGAATTATTGTCGCTCTCACTGATCGTCTATCGATTGATCTTGATCGATACCCGGTACCAATATTAATTCAGCGTATCGAGACAGAATAGTTTTCATCTAAAAAAAAATCCTACGATATATCGACAATTATCTTGATTAATTTCTCATCGATTCGCTATTAATATAAATTCAACCATCGGTCCCGCCTCAAATCCTCCGTGTGGATCGCTCGCGGAACTCGCTCGCCGCTCGTTTCGACCCTTCGGATAACGCGAACGAGGTTTTCCATCCAACCGAGAATTCGCGATGTGTGACGTACGGAGCTGTACGGAGCTCCGAGAGGCTCGAGCGGGAATGTGTATCGGGCGACGAGATCTCCAGCGAGATTCGAGAATCCGGCGGAGTTGTACGGAGTGAGACGGAGCCGCGAGTCCCGCGCAACCACGGCGGACGAGTGAACGAGGAAAGGCGCGAGTCTGCGCCCTAGCACCAATTACCGAAGGTAACTATTCATATCGGCATGAATAATCTGCGAGAAATCCGCGACTGCGTATTCCCCGAGTATTCGTCCACACGTGCGTACAAAAGCGAGCTTTCGCGGACGAGCGAATCCATAAGACTATAAAAGGCATCTCGGTGAAGTGAGTGCCGAGATAGAGAACGTCCTCGGATCTATCTTTGACGTCGCGGCTTCGCGCTATTGGAAAGACGGAACGGTCCTGACATCTCACGCTCACCGTCCCACGGGACACAATGAAAATTCTGTAACAATTTTTTTCCGGTAAAAACGTGAAAATTTTCTCAAACAAAACTTACCGGACGTGTGAAAATTCATTTTTGTTTTTCTCGTTCGGCACGAGGTAAATTTCAATAAATCGCAGCGCCCGAAATTGAATCCTGTCAGTACCTCAGACTCCGGTTGAAGAACTCGTGAAGAATTAAATTCTGGAACAAAAAAAAATGACAAAATTATTATTATCATAAAAAAAACAAAAAACAATCTTTTGGACAAATTTCGTTGAACGAAACGGGTGATTTACACCGGGGCGGTTATCCGCGGGTCGGGGCAGAGGCGGAGTGTGGCCGAAGATAAAATGGGAGCGTGGGCCTGGGATCTCGCCTCGCCCATAAGTATACGTCGCTCGTCGGTCGTCCGATCTTCGGCGCGAGCGACTCTCGCCGAGGAGTCTCTCACTCTCTCTCTCTCTCTCTCTCTCTCGGCCACGGTGACTCTTCTCGAGAGTCGAGGTTTTTCAAGAGTTCCGAGCGAGTGACCGAGAACGCGCGATTCCCGAGCGCGGCGAAGGGCCGGAGGGGGCTGATTGCGCGGGATTCCCACTTTGAAGTGGCACCGCCGATGTTCCCGAGCGCATCTCGACTCGTTACCACTCTCCGCGGGAGGATCGAAGCTCTCTCCGTCCCTCGATCGTCCCCTCTCGTTCTCGTCGGTCTCTCACCGCCACCTTACACGCGTGCGCGCGCTCCGAGCCTATCTTCCGCTGCGCCGTACGCGTATTCCGCATCTCCTCGAGACCGTACGCACCCTCTCATGCGAGTCCCGCTCGAGACCAATGACGTGTTCGCGACGGTAGCGCGCATCGCTGTCTCGTCTCGCCTCTATCGTTCCAACTTTTCGAGCACTCCCTTCGACTCCCACAAGTTCTTTCAGGCCCTTGAGCCTTTGAGCCCTTGGGCCCTTGGACCCTTGGACCCTTGGACCCTTAAACCTTTGAGCCCTTGGACTGTTCGACCCTTGGAACTTTAAACTCTCAAACCTTTAGACCATTTGACGATTAGATCATTAGACCATTAGACTATTGGACCATTCGACTATTGGACAATTAGACTATTGGACAATTAGACTATTGGTGCATTAGACTATTGGTGCATTAGACTATTGGTGCATTAGACTATTGGTGCATTAGACTATTGGTGCATTAGACTATTGGACCATTAAACCATTGGTGCATTAGACTATTGGACCATTAGACTATTGGTGCATTAGACTATTGGACCATTTGTCTACTGGACAATTTGACTACTGGACAATTTGACTATTGGACCATTTGACTAATGGACCATTAGACTATTGCACCATTAGACTATTGCACCATTAGAGTATTGGACCATTCGACTATTGGACCATTAGACTATTGAACCATGAGACTATTGGACCATTAGACTGTTGGACCATTAGACTATTGGACCATTAGACTATTGGACAACTAGACTACTGGACAATTTGACTATTGGACCATTTGACTAATGGACTATTTGTTCACGCACTCGATATTTTTGAAATTGTACTATAATAATTATTGTAATTATAGAGTTTGTTTTCTTGGTTAGAGCAAGGGAAATTTGACTGATTTTAAAATGACCGTAATTTCGAATTGAACCTCGATTCGCGATAGCGAGGAATATCGAAGCTGAGGATTCATTCGATACAAGATATCCGTCAAGAGCGGTCCGACACATCGAGCGAAGACCGGCGAACGAGGAGGAGACGGAGAGAGAGATGCCAGGACAGCGGCACGTTCCTCGAAGCTCGGTCAGTCAGTCGTACGGGAGCGCAGTGGCCGAGCCAAAAAGGCAAAATCTTAATTAGGCGAGCGTCGGCACCCACTTTTCAATTTCTCACCCCGCGACGCGGCTCCCCGGTCGGCACGATCTTGCGCCGGAGCGCGCTCCAAGATCCCCGGCCGCGTCGTTTGCTCTCTCCGCTGACCGACAAAAACTCTATTCTCTCGCGACTGCTCTTCTCTCATCCGCGCGTCGCTCTCTCACTTCGCCTCCTTTTGCCTCTTATTATTATCCTCGGGACGTCTCGCTCCGTCTCGCGCGAACGAGAACCATTCCGCTTCCTCGTCGCTTTATTTATCGCCCGGCTCTCCAAGTCGGGATCCGTCAAATTATTTCCGACGATATACATATACACGACTGGGCATCCTCGGTCACTCTCACTCCTGGGCCATTGTCGGACCTGTCACAATAAACATAAAATTCAATAAAACAATAATCAATTATTTTCTGGAGTCGACGCGAAGCCGAGTCAAAATAGGACTGCGGCTCCGAAACGCAGTCGACTGTCGGTGTGCAGAAAAATTGCATTTTTTTAAACACCAATTTTCCAAGCATTCTCCAATGTCCCATTTTTCCCCGTTGATTCGCCACAACCCTCGCTTCAATTTTTACCGATAGGACCATTTTGCTCATTCTCTGGACACTGATTTTTTTTTTTTTTTTTTAATATCGTTACCCAAAATTCGTTTTTTTTTTCCTGATCTCTAATTCTGCCGTTTCTTCGCTATTGGTCTTAAAATTATCGGATCTCGTCTTTGACTCTGCGAAGATTGACCAACTTCGATTATCGAATCCCTCTCGAAAGTATCTCGCATTCTGTATATAGTGAAACACCGGTTCGGTACAATACGCATCGCGGAATCCGTGAGTGGCGCACCGCGGCAAGAAAATAATGCGCTGTGGCGAACATTTCGGATTCCTCCGGCACCGAGAAGAGTAAAGATTCTGTACGGTCGGGAAGTCTCTCACGTGCGCGGCAGAGTCACACGGACGTTCGACCGGATTCGCGATCCGAAGGAGACAAATAAGCGCACACAGTGACGAACCGGCGAAGAAACGCTCGTGCGCATGTGTATTAAGTACGAAGTCGCATCTCGTTCATCGGCCGGTCTCGCCGGTTTCGCTCCCGGAGCGCTTTTTCGCCGACGGTCGAAAGCGAATCTTTGGGCTCGCGCATGCGCACTGCGCGCCTCGGCACTCGCGCCGATAATCGTGCCGATCGGCGCGGCTGTTTAAGGATAAACATTTTTAAATGGCCCGATACGTTTAGTCGTGTTCGCCACTTTTGCCCTAAAAAAAAGTTGGATGAATTGAAGTTGGATGAAAATCGCGGATTCGCAAAACGGCGATGATCGGGAATTAAAATATTGAAATTGGTTTGAAATATTTGTTTGATCGAGATCGATTAAATATTCGTGATTAAAATACCAAAAAAGTATTTGTCTCATAAATTCTGACCTGGTATTGATCTCAATTATTTTTGCATCTTGATCTGTATTTTCCTACTCCGACTCATTAATATCGAAAAATTGATTAGATCGCTAGACCAGTGTCGAAGATGCAACCCGGATGGGGTGTGCCGTTTCGGTCCTGAACGAATTTTTATTCTCCAGACTGCCGTTTCCGAACCAATGGGAGATTTCACGTGCCGCGCGCCCCGCGAATTTTCAGCGTCGAAATCGTTCGGTTCTCGGCCTCGTTTGTTCGCGAACCACCGGCAATTACATCGGAGAACAATTACAGGTTGGCACGTCCGGCTCTCTCAGTGCAATCTTAACTTTTTTTTTTCCTGGACACGCGGTATTCCATCCTCGGATAACGCCGCGTGCGTAAACCTTTCTCTCGTCTCCCCGCCCTCCGCCAAAGTCCCTCACCATCTTCGGCCGCTCGCGATCCTTTTTACGCGAGGGCTCGTTCAGTCCCGAAATCCGGTTCGTTCTATTTTTTCTCACAGCTAAGAGAATTTTCCTCGACAAATTAATTCAACCGGCTGATCCAAAACTCCACCTAGCGAGTTGACGAATCGGGTCGAATCGGTTTGTCTCAAAATTCGCTATGTTTTATATTTTACGTCTATTTACGCACACTTTTCATACTTTACGCACGCCTCTCATACTTTACGCACGCTCATCATACTTTACGCACGCTTCTCGTACTTTACGCACGGTCTTATAAATAACGAGTACGACGTTTTCCAGTTGGCCGTTGGAACAACCGTCCGCGACGACTTGCCCGATGCGCACGCGCACGCGCGCCCGAGAGGTCGAAGGTCGACCTCGCGATACGGCGATGATTGGCGGAATGCGCATCGTTTTACGAGCCCGCGCGCGCACGTCGTTCCCTCGTCGTGACCGCGTGTAAACCGGGGTTGACGGAGATTCCCCCCCGCCCCCCCTTCTAAGTGTTCCCACTTGTCTCGTTTCACCAAGGCAGAGACAAAAAAATATTTAAAAAAAAAAAAAAAAGTAAGAACTACCGCTGCCGGATGACGGTCGCGCTCCGGCCGACCACCGGCGAAACTTGTAGTTATAATTTGATGCAACGATGGCTATAAAGATGAGATTACGCTCGAGAGCCCGAGCATAGATCCTTCTGGCTATAATTTTCGTGAAAAGCTGCCGCGTGAGCCATAAAATATTAACAGTTAAAGCGCGGAGCCTTCTCGTTACGGTTTTCTTTTTAGACTGATTTTTGATTGAGGTGCATTCGATGCAGGTTTTTTTCTTTCAGGCTAGCTTCTAATTGTAGTTTTCTTTAGATTAATTTTCTGTTAAAGTGGATTCGATGCGAGTGAAATCCGAATGCATAGCTCGCACGAGAAAGTTCCTACTGGTCGGTATCGAGGGTAAAAAAAATTTTAACAGCAGCCGCGAAGCAGAGACGTTGAATTAAAAATGAATAAGAAATAAATTCGGAATAATTTGAGAATGAATTGAGAATAAAGAGGGGCGTCCAAAAATCCTGTGCGATGTCTCGATTTTAATGAATATAAACCGACGCATTTGAGTTTGAAAAAAAAAAAAAAATTTATAAGCAAAGGGGTTAAAAGTGTAGGCTACAAATCATATCGACACCTTTCGACACTGGCAATTTGCTAATAAAGCCGCACCGGTCTCTGTAACAACTTAATTCGGGGCTCCGTGACCGCCCGATCAAACAAACTGTAACCACTCAATTCTCGTAATAACAACGGGCTTGCTGCTGAGCCGCTGCGAATCAACGGGAGAGATTCAACGCGAACGGTTATATTACACTTGGGATTCGGTGAGAGCGCTGTGTGCGTGAATCGGAGTCGAGGTGCGAATCATCTCGGCTCCCTTCGTCGTTACTGCAACGGCCTGGAGATCGTTTTTCGTACGGTCAATTACACATCGGTCCGAGTAGCGAAGAGCAATAATCCGGGGTTGAATCACGAGACCGAACCATTGCGAACTTATGCGCGGCAACGAAACGTCTCTGTAAATAAAAAAAAAAAATTAAAACAAATATTTCCTTAAATTTTATGTAAAATAGCGTTCGAAAAATGTCTTCCACGAGTGCTTTCGGAGTCTGAAAACCGCTGCTGCTCATAATTTTGAAAAATTGAAAAGTACCGTCTCGTCAAACTTTGTTGTATAACCGAGACACGATCACGATTTAACGTCGTGAAATATGGCCTATCCACGCGAACCCGGACGTGTTGCGTTCCTCTCCGGGCGGTTCGACGGCGCGAGGCGAAAGATACGTACCGTAACGTTCGAAACAGTTCCCGGACATGGACTCTCCGACAGTAAAATATACTCCCAACTAAGTTACGAACATTTCCCTAAAATGCACGGTCATCTCAGAAAAAGAAGTATCGAATAAGAAACTGAATTACCAGAACGTTGCATGAGATTTTGTCTCATTTATTTTCACAGAAATTCTCAAGTCGTTCGGTTCAAAAAATTTCTCTCCGAATATTGAAGCGTTGAAATATCAAAAAATTGAGAATTTCTGCCTGAAATAAGTTTGAATTACCAGACAGCTACATGGTATCTCATAACATTTTTCCAAATTCCCATATTTCTGCATTATTTTTTCGTCAGGACACTCCACAGTTATTCGGATAAAAAAATTACGGTCCAAATATTGAGGCGCTAAAATATTAAGGTGACAAAAATTTGGTACAAAAAATGTCACGCTGGACGCTGGCTCGTTGACGAGTGCGCGTTGGTCTCGTTCGCGGACTGTGCGTACGGCGACAGACGGATTTCGGCCGATAATAACGATAATTGTGGGCTTTGCGGTCGCGACGACACGCGATTCGCGGTGTAAAGAAATCGTACCCTGGTCCCCGTTCGCGTATATATATATAATTGGTGACAATTCCCATTCGGCGAGGCCGCAGCGGGTGTCTTACGTTGTATCACATTTTTAAGCCGCCACGGTTGCGTGATTTTAAATTCATTCGTCGCACGTCAAAAAAGGTGTTTTGAATATGCACCAATTTAATATAATAATATTCGCTGACTTACCCGTCGGTGGTTTTAGCCGTGCGGTCGACTTCACGCGAATATCCACGGGAACCAAATTCGTGGAGCATGATATATCGTATATATTACCATGTGAAATATATTCAGCGTGTCCGATTTGTAGTTGGTTCGGTGACGAATAAAACCTGGTAAAAAACAAAAAATATCACCATTAATATAATTGCCAGAAACTAAATTACATTAAAGAAAAAAAAATTACAATAATTGATCGTCGCTCAACGATTTTCAATGGATTTTAACGTGGTAGCCAATTAAAAATACTACCAATATTCGCACACCAATAATATGATTACCGGTAATTACCGACGCATCGACCATTAATTAAAAAAATCAATTGTCGAATAAATGAATAATTTAAAATAGTAGAATTTAAAAATATATATATATATATATAGATAACAAAAGAAATTCGTTTGACGAATTTGACTACGATCCTCGAGGACCCGTTACGTGCGGAAAAGGACGTATACTTAGCCACGTGAGAAAGACACGAATGCGACGGAGTGCGAATAACCCGAGGCGATTTTTTTTTCCGGCGGATCCACGAGACTCGCACGCTTTGCAACATCTCTCGTTCACGAAAAAACACCCCGAATTATAACAAACTCCGAGACCCCAGATATTCGATCGCAGAGGGGAGGCGACTAATGTGTCTAAGGACGGGTTTCGAGTTTCTATTGAAATTTTGAGTAGAACGCGTAGCACGCCACGGTCGCCTCGTAGACGATAGTCGTTCGTCCTCGCAAATCACTCCTTCTCAAAGATGTTAAAAAAAAATAAAAAATAAAAGAAAAAGAAAATCAATCGAAAAAAAGCCCGATGTGCAAAGGACACGAAAACCATTGAGACGGAATATTGGCGCGTTGAAAGAGTATAAAGAAATTATATTTAAAAAAAACCGCGGCTCTTTATAATAGCTACGGAATAGCTAATGTTTTGAATGAGGCAATTGAAAACATCTGCACCTTGCGAGACGAATAATACTTTCGCGGTATCAACGTCGGCAAGTCTTTCGGCGATTCGTCCGAAAAGCTCAATTCTCTCTTTGGACCGCGGCGCCGAAAAAAATCCCCACCGAAAGGAGCATCCAATTTTCGATTGTGTTGGCACAAACGGGCGCGTGACTGGAACAAGCGCGTGACACAGAGCGGACTGGTTCAACACACATTTTTGCTACCCTCCACCAGAACCGATGATAGGCGAGAGGCTAATATATTGACAATGAGAGGCTCGATACAGCGATAGAATATTTACACGAGTGTTTCGTGGAAGCCCGATAAGTGCCGAACCATAAATATCGGTAGGGATTTTTTTTTTTCTGCCAGAGAAGAGAGTATTCATTTACCGAGGCGTCACGAGATTACCTCGGACGATTTCGTACTCGGTCGGTAACGAAAACTGCAGTGCGTTTCGTTTTTATACTTTGATTTTTTTTTTGTAAAGGCGAATTGTCAACTTTGTCGTTAATCTCTATCAATCTATTTCGTTTTGATTAAAGGCTTTGATTAAAAGCAAATTGTCAAGTCTGCCTTAAATCCCTTGCATAGAAAAATTCTCTGCTTTGCAGTGACTCGAAACGAAGCTCAGTCATTTTTTTTTCTCAGGCACACTCGAAGTGATTTTTGATAAAGTCGAATTCTCGATTTCACCTCCCATCGCTGACGCGACCGCGGAGAATTTCCATTTCTTCGGGGAGACTCTACGTAGGAAAAAAAAAATTGTATTACAGTTTTCGTTACCGACATTCAGCGAGTAAGAATCCTGGGTCGCGAGTCAGCGATCTCGCATAGCAGGCTTTCGCAAATGAGTGTTACCTGTCGTCAAGCCAGCGCCAATTAGCCGGCATATTATGTATTACACCTCGTACTCAGCGACGACTGCCGGTAGTGAGACTCTCGTTTGTCGCTGATTTGCTGTCGACCGCTGCGGTGGATCACAGCTAGCTTGCTGTTGGCAAATCAAGTCGACTCGAGTGCACCGCAAGAATCCTCGTCGTCCACGCGTAAAGGTCGAGTGGCCTGATGATTCGCTGAAAAATAATAAAAAAACCGACATTAACAGTTAAATAGTTTTCAGCTGATTAATTCACCGTCCCGAGCTGTGAGCTTCGCCAGAAGATTTCTGGGATTTTTACCATCGAAATCGCTCGGACCAAAAAAAAATACGAAATTGTAAATTTAGAAATACTCCAATTGGAAAATCGAATAATCGAATAATAAAAAAAATTTGTAAAAAAATTTAAAAAACGTAAAATCTATAAATTAAAATTCTTTCAAATCGGAAATGTAGAAATTAAAAAATGTTTAATCAAAAAAAAGTCTACGACTGTGAAAAATCTGTGATCATGAAAATGTTAAAATCTAGAGAACTAAAAAAAAAATCCACGATTTTACAGTGAAGAAGTTTTCATCTGATGTATCTACCGACCGGATCGTTGAGCATCGGGGTCCGATAACCGTGCGATTAACTACCGAAACCGTTTCACCCGACGAAACGATAAATAGTCCATAGTCGCCGGCTCCGAATCCCCAATCCCCGACGACCAGAGCGACGAGACTCGAAACTCTAACCGAAACAAAAAGAAAATAGGATCTCTCTCGCTCGCGTACACCGAGTCCTCGCCACCCTATCGCGGGTTGATGTACGATCGAGGCAGAAATGGCTGTCCGCGCCAGGCCGCGTCCCGATAAATCTCCCGTGGTTTTTTCGATGGGTCCGAGGGCGGGCGGTCGACCGAAGGAGACGAGAACAACGTACGAACCGGAGTGAGAGAAGGATCGCGAGCGATGCTGATCGAACCGGAAGGACGAGGGGCGGAGCCGAGGGGGAGAAATGCAAGTAAAGTTGTCGGTTCCCGCGCGCTTATAAATATAACGTTTGCATTAATATTAATGAAACTACGGGGACGAATTGACCGAAGTAAGCTCGGTGCCGGTTCTCTCCTCGGTTTCTCTCCCGTTCATGTCGGATCCGCACGCGGATAAATACCGTCTCGCGTATACGCGAAAGGATCCGGCGGGGACCCGGCGAGGACTCGAGGAGTCGATCTACGGCGATGACGTAATGAGACTTCAACGACGAGCCGAGTTGAAACGGCGGAGATCGCTTTGTAGCCTCGATAATAAAGATATCCATTGCTCGTCCCGAGCGACCAACGGATCTTTTTTTTTTCTGCCGTAGTCGGAGACAGGCGCGAGGGACCCGATGGAAGCAGACCGGCGAACACCGGTGTCACGTGACTATCCGAGCCGGCGGACGCGCGCACGAATAAAACAAATCCCTCAGCGATGAAAATCGGAGGGGGAATTGATTTTTTTTTTTTTTTAAATAGGCGTTGGGTCGAAGTCGAGGAGTGAGAAAAAATCTGCCTCTCGAGGACTAATTTTGGAGTAATTTAATTTAATACATCTGTGATGTAATTTTTTTTTCTTGAAAAAAAATTTACGTCTTTTTTATCGTGGAATAAGTATATCGTTCGATGAAGAAACATATTTATCTGCTTGATTTTTTTAGAATATTCGCCAAGGCGATCCTTCGAACCTCGTTTTTTTTTTTCAATTTTTTTCTCGACCGGTTTCGGGGGGGGGGGGAAAAAAAAAAAGCAAACGGTTGCCTAAAACGTGGCTGCGAGCCGCCCTCGCCGTTGGGCGCGATCAGAATTATTTAGTGGTTTATCAAACTAATTTAATAGCGTGATCGACAAGGGATCGGCGAATTTCGAAGCATAAGCGGCCGATCGACGGGGTGGAAAAAAAAAACTATCGGAGGGAAAAATCGACCCACGCGTGTTCGACGACTCTACCTGCGAAACGGTAGTCTTCGATTCGTATATATATATGTATATATATATATATATATATATATATACAAGCCGTAGCGATATCTTCCGCGGCTTCGCGGGCATTGACGGCGATTACGATGCGAGCGATCGCCTCAGTTGGGAATGTTTTCTTCTGGCGAAGTCGACGACGGGGGAACCTTTATTGGATTTAGTCCCCTAATGATTTCGTCAAGCGAAGAAGAACCTGCCAACATTCCGCCGGACGCCGCAACCACGCTGGATCCGTTCTGCATTCGAATTTGGCGCTGTCCCGTGGCCCCGAGTCACTCCACCGGATCGCAGGATCTGAGACGGAGACGATAATAAATAAAACAGGCAATGTTCGTTCGAAAGTACAAGAAGAAGAAGAAGAGAAGAGAGACGAGGAGGAAGAACGACGAGGAATGAGTGTACGAACAATATCACTGGCCAATGGCCATTTTCGTCACCTAAAATTCCATCATTTTTTTTTTTTTTTACTGCTTCGTGAACCATTTTTCCCCCTCGAGCATGAATTAAATAGAAGAATTCAGCTGTATAGGGTCTCGGTGGTTTTCGGAGTCAGTACACTTTGGGACTAATCTGGTGTAAATGACTATTGATTGAGGGACATTATTGCAGCGCATAGTAGCAAAAAATTGGGACTCACGGTAGAATTTATAATTATTTTAGATATTGAATGAAAATTTGTGGGAAAATTTTGTTTGACTTTTATGATTTTTTTTCTTCAACGACTGGCGTGAACCATTTTTCGTACTCGAATATAGAGGGAATAGAGGAGTTTGACTGTGCCCAGGCCGTTGGTGGATTATAAATTATTGTCGTGATCGAAGGATCTAGTAAAAATGTCTGTATCGCTCGTGAGATACTACCTTCGCACATCGCAGCGAACTAAGGCGATACGTACGGTAGAACTCATGAGAATTATTGAAAATATTGTGGTAAATATTCTTGGAATAATTTGAGACTCTCCGCTATAGTCCGTCATCGACCAACGGCCTTTTTCATCAACCAAAATTCTGACGTTAAACCTTTTATGATTTTTTTTTCCTACTGCCAGTTGGAACCATTTCTTCCCACTCGAAAGTGAAAGAAAAATAAGACTTTAATTCTTTCTAGACTCTTCATAGGTTAATAGAAAATCTATCTTTGTACTGTATGCATATTGCGAGATTATTTTATCCTCATCTATTTTCCTTTTGTACTCGAGGAATATGAGAAACCGTCGTTTCTGACTTCCATCGATGTGTACAGTGAAAAGTTTGGTCCGTAGATCATACGCGTCCATTAATTACAAATCCGATCCATAATGATTAGTTTCTTTGGCGAGTATGACGAACGGTTGTATAGCGGTATCGAGCAGCGGAGACACCGAAAACCCGTGTAACCCCCGTGAAAGAGACCCCTGTCTCCGTCACGTCAGCGTACGTCAAACTCTAAATGGAAATGTCTTAATTATCGAAGCACGTATATAGGCCCGAGCTCGCCGCTCGCTGTACAATCACAAAAAACTTTTAACTCTCGTATATATCCCCGAGTCCTCTCGGAAGATTGAGAGCCAACTCGGTTCTCGACGTCAGAATGTGTATTTTATACAGCGGCGAGTCGGAGAAGTAAAACGGCTTCTACGGACATATCGATACGGTAGGAATTCACCTTACCGCGCGAGAGAACGACAGTTGAACAATCTTTCGTCTGAAGGTGACGATTATCGCAATTCAGAATCGATCCCTTTGACTGACTTTAGAAAGGTCGAATTTAGTAATTTTTTTGTTTTTTCTTAGACTCAATTATGTTTCGAGCCCTGGTTTGCCATTATGGGAATAAAAAGTTGACCACCGTTAAAAAATAAAAAACATTGAGATCAGGGCTGAGTATATCGAGTGGTAAATTGACGCCCCACTCGGACAATTTCTCAATGATAACTATAACATTTTTTAATGGACATCGTTGGTTATTATCTTGGAGCAAATGATACGAGAAAAATTAGATGCGGATTTTTTTCTTGCGTCAGAGCTTATGACTTGTTACTATTGCTCATGAGGCAAGCGTTGATCTAATTATATTGTATATTTCTGCCGATCTACTCATAAAAGTTTTTTTTTCCGAAATAAAGTAAAATAACCAATTTCGAGAGTTGCTGGTCACTTGTCACATCATAGAAATAACCAAACGAATGCCCATGTTTATACTGCTGGGCATGCGCAGTCATTGCGACAGTTATTTTCGTATATTATTTGAACCAACCAAAAGCATCATCTACGACGCAGCAGAATGAAAGAATTCGCAATCACAGGCAAAGTTAGCTATGGTACACACATACGCATCAGTTGAAATGCGGATACTGCGAAATGTTCGAGTATCACTGTTAAAGTTTCAAAAATATGATAACATAATAAAGTATTATTTTGCATGCGCATGACTTTACCTGATTGCAGTCTTCGGGAACGTCTGGGCCGTGTGAGATTATTCGTGTGAATATTCACTTGACACGAACCTTTTTACTATGTAAATGTAGATGCGACAGCCGTTAACATTGCTCGCATTGTTGGCGATGTGTTCCTCCATCGGTTTGTTGCACCGTATAAAAAACATTTGCATTATATCTGACAGTAAATTCGTACTGTCTTAACACGATGTTCCTTCCACTTCGATCGTTTCGATATGAGAGCCAACTGAATAAGAAAATGGCCGATCCGCTATTTCCGGGACGCGAGAGTGCCCTCTCGTGTTGTTCACACACAACCACTCACCACTCGAAAATCTTGTTTCGAATCACAACGCGAGCCACTCGCTCCTCTCTTAACCAATGATTAAATGATGTTAGCCGCCTAACCTAACTATGTACACATGAAATACCGTATTATAAAGTACAATTAATTATTTACGAATTGATCGTAACACTCAAAGAGTCGGAAGGATACTGTAAGTCATATTAATCGTCGTGCTATAGTCGACTCGTTGAAAAATTATTTATTAAATAGTGAAATATGAGTTATCCCGTGACTATTTCGACGGGCCTAATTTTTCGATTATATAAATAAATGTTCAACAGATTAACACAGAGATGCTGCAGCTGAACGTCATTCTTAGAAATGCAACTGTACGGATCATCCCTCTGTCGCCTTGGCGAATTTCAACTCAACAGTTTCTCGCAGCTTCGTCCAGAGCTGTTAGTGCGAATCCTATACTCACGCAAGCTAAGGTAGGCTGACAACTCCATTCAAATTCGTCGCGCCGCTTGGCAATAATTTATATTAACAATCAATGATATTTTTTGCTTTGGCAAGGCGGCACAAGTTTCGGTGCACCTGGTGTAAAAGTTTTGATTTTCTGACACTTATGGCTACTTCCAAGTATTGGAGCTTGATTATTCCATTTATTGTTGTTAGTTTATGAATTCATATATAATTGCTGCATTTTTCAGGAGGAAATCAAGTCCTCAACGAGCGAGTCCAAGACAACCCGCATAACTAAGATAAAATCGGAGAATCCTTTGATACAGGCAGCCTTTAAGAACCTGGAAGGTACCAACACAGGTCCACTTGTGGAAATACGGGACGGTCCCATAATGATGAAAATTAAAGCTGCAGAGAACATTGAGAACCTGCTGAACATAGCGAACATCAAGAACATAACACGACAGAACGCATTTGCGATAGTTTCGCTGTTAGTTGATTGGGTTAACGCTGGCAAGGCAAAGCTCAAGGACTTCGAGACGGACAAAAGATTTTTGTATCTCTGCACGTTACTCTCTCAACCCGAGAATGAGCCAAAAAGTGATGAATCCAAAGTGGACAGGAGGCAGACAAAACTCATGAATCGATTGAATTTGTTCTATAACATCAACGAAATCAATGAGGCTAGCAAGGAAGTGGCCAACCTTCCTCTTCCTCAAATGATCAAGGTTCGCAATTCCTATTCGTGCTATAAAATTTTGTTTTAATCTTCGAAAGAACGTATGCAACATTATTTTTATTTATTTTTACTTTTTAAAGGTAATGTCGGGACTGGCCAACCAACGGAGACGGAGCCCACCTCTCCTGCGGGCGCTCTCGTTCAATATCAGCCGATCAACAAATCAGCTCGACATAAAGGAGCTCTCAGATTTGTTGTACAGTATGTCGGTACTAAATTTCCCAGACGAGGTACGAAGAATAAATTGCTATTCAGCTTTGTTGTGTCGTGAGATATCGAGTTACCCGCATAATATTTGTGCAGGTATTGTTAGAAAGAGTATCCGGGGATCTGATTGATTGTGTGCCTGGAGTGCCGAGGAGCTCAGTCATCGGCTCGATCATCAGATCACTAGGAAGTTTGCGCTTCAAGAAGGAGGAACTGCTGGACAAATTGTCCGATTGGGTCATCGATCACATGCAGGAAACACGACCTCAGGACATGTGCTCGTTATTTGTCACACTGGCGGTGGTGAATTACACACCCAGCAACGTCGAATCGTTAATTAAGGCACGTTATTCTCGATAGTTCCGTTAATATTGAGGAAAAAAAATTACGGAAATATTTTATTTTCGTGATCAGGTTGTGGTGGACCAGTTGAAAGAATCCGATATGTCAAGACCATCTGAATGGCTCGACTTCGTTTGGGCGTTGACGATTTTGCAGCTTGCACGAGATTGGCATATAGCGTCAGTATTAGATCGCAGTTTCATCGAAAAATTAATGGGTACGATTCGATAATTATTACCGTGACATCCCCGTCGTTTCTGCCGACGGTCTGATAACTGTTCGACGACGATTACAGCAACATCTCTCCGAGCCATTTGAGCGTCTCGAGTAACGTTGCTCATCAACGCCCTAAAAATGTCTGACGGCGTTTTTATGATTTTTGAAAAATCGTGAACGTCGTGACGACAATGTAGCAACGTAAATTCGATTTTTTCGCTTTTCACTAGAACGAAGAGATCGAAAAAAAAGAATGTACGTTCTGCAACGGTTCTCATGACGAATACCACATAGAAATTATAAAATGGTCGGCAAATTGTCACGGGACACGAATAAACAACGTTGCTCGTCCCAATAATTGAAAAGCCCGGAACGACATGGCTGAACGAATCGTCCGACCGTATATGGGAACGACAGCCATTTGATCGTTGCAGCCGTGACAAATGATTTTTCTCGACAGATAACGCCGATATCCCGGTGCCAAAGAAACACAAGTTGTTGAATATCAACGCAGCCGCGCAAACGTTAATAGAAGGTTACAACGGTAAGAGAGATATTCTTTTTAAAAAAATGCTTACCTTCGTCCTTCGGAACGTGCGAGTAACGTGCGATATTCGATTGCAGGACCGCTTCTGGATAGCGATTCGAGCGTCTTCAACGTTGTGGTTCTGAGATCAAAAGAGAAGGAAATATACGTCAAGACCGTCATTGAAACGCTCAAAAATATATTTTCATTCCCCGAATATTGTAAAACCGACATCGATACCGCCATGGGCTTTTTACTGGGTTAGTTTACTAAACAGCGCGATAATTATAGTTCTTGAATCGACCCAAATAACGTGTCTAACCGATCGATATACGTACTTTCAGATGCGGAAATTCGCGTAGATCCTCAAGGTAATCGGTTACCCCTGACATGTAATATGAACAACACGAACGGCTACAGGCAAGTTGAGGCACTCGTTGAATATTTCTCATTATACTCGAACGAATATTTTTATTTTTATATTTTTTTTATTTTATTTCAGGTTAGCCGTGGTAGCTCAATACTACCACGACTTTACTCGCGGTAAACATTCACTATTAGGCTTTAACAGCTTCTATTGTCGACTCCTCGAAACGAAAGGATACAAAATCTTGTCGATACCACACACTGAATTCAACCCGGAGGATAAGACCGTCCAGCGGACAACGTACATTAACGATCGGATTAACAGCATTACGAAATAGTCTACGCCCGTTAGTGCAATGTGAATTAACATCATGTGAATTTAATAAAATACAAGATCAATCGTGACACTTAATTTTTCCACTACGTTTTCGGACTTCTAGATTTCGCAGTTCGAACGAAATGACGCGCGTCGAGTTAATGACAAAACAAAAAAACCGTTACTTAAAGCGGTGCCGCTGCGAAATCGAACGCGGCGCGTGCGCAAAGCATCGGACGCGGCGCATGCGCGAAGCATCTGTCGCATCGCAACAACAATACGTCTTTCTATGCTGAAAAAGTAACAGCAGTCCCTGTCGAACAAATCGTTTTTAACATGTCCTTGAAAAGAAAAGTGACACAGGATGATCTGAGAAAGGCGATGACCGAGGCCAAGAAGAAAGCTGCCACAGTCAAGAAGATCGAATCGCCGCTCGCAAAATATCCTTTTCACGTTAACACAGTGTAGGTTATACGTCAGTCGAATCGTAAAAGTTTTTATTCAATCAACGACTGTTAATTTCACTATGCGATACTTTTATAGAAAATTTAAAAAATTTAGAAATTTTCCTTTAATTATTACCACTTAATTAGGGGCTAATACAATTCACATAGATGCATACAGGTTTAAAAAAAAAAAACAGTTTATTAGTATGTGAAATTTATGAGAAATATTACTATTGCTGTTATTATTAAGCTGATAATAAACTATTCGTTTCTTAACTGACAAACACGTATACAGATGCTGGCCAGCTGATGTGTATCCTCTGCAAATCTATAGTGCGCAGCGAAACTGTGTGGCCAGTCCATGTAAACTCTAAAACTCACAAGGAGAATATAGTGCTTGCTAAGAGAAGCATCAGCGAAAAAAACAATCCGAAACAGATAGCCGCATCCGTGACGAAGAGGCCCTCATCACCTTGCGCTGACTCTGGAACAAATAAACGAGCGAAAGGCATCCTAAAAAATTTGGGCCATGCGAAAGTCCCTTCCAGTCTGCCTGCGGATTTCTTTGACAGAGCATTCAAACATCCCAATCCGGCAGCTGCTTCTGATCTCTCAGACACATCGGAAAAATCTGAAATTCCCAGAGCTGAAAAACCCAACGAGATAGTCGACAAAGAGGCGCAGGAATCCAATGACGAGGCAAATCCTGCTTCGCTGCCTGAGGGGTTCTTTGATGATCCGAGAATGGATGCCAAGGTCAGGCAGGTCGACTACAAGGATCCGATTGAAGAGGAGTGGGACAAGTTTCAGAAGGAGATCAAGGAGGAAACTGCTCAGTCGGCTCAAATAATAGCTGACGATCAGGAAGAGGCGACAACGGAGAGGCAGCTGGACGAGATTGAAGAACAGATCAGACACTGGTCCAGGTAAAGGTTTGGATGATACTAGGTAATTTCAAGTAGTTTGGTCAGGTTTTTTTTCCTATTTTTCAATTTTTACGTACACGAGTCGCGCATAAAAATCTCATTTTCACAGCTCACAAAGTAAAAATTAGTATGGTACGGTTCAATAGTAATATATAATAGTCAACGACTCAGCATACGTTAAAATTAAAAACAGCCTTTGATCAGGCTATGTGTACCTGAATTACCCAATGTCTGTCTAAATTGATATCTTTGTAATTCTCATCCATTAAAAATGATTACTCAGGGTAATGGATCTCGTGAGACGCAAAGAGCAAGTACAAACTTCCGAGAAGAAAATGGATTCTGTGGGCGAGGGTGTTTCCAGCGACGAAGATGAGGAATACGACGAGTTCTTGGACTGGCGTGCGAAAAATTCGTACCGCTAAAGCTTTTCAAGTTCATAATTAATTCAAAATAAAATTAAAAAATTATTTTCATGTATTATAAATGTATTGAAGTTTGTAAATATAGAATATTTTAAGTGACATCTCCGTTGTTTTCATATCCCTCCTGCTGACTGCTGTCTCGAAGATGGAAATAGACAACTGCTCAAGGTATTATGATTTTTATTAAAATGAATTTAAAGATCGGTAAGATTTCAAGTACAATAGTTAGAGTTAGAATAATTATGTTTCGTAAGCTAATGTAATATATGAAATATATAGAATACAAAGGCTACAAAGGTAGACTAAGCCGCAGCTAAGTATCGAGTAGCCGATACATTGTAGACACTAGTTCGATATAATTATAGTTCACTTCCGCATACCAATGTTTTTCATTAGAAAATATCGAGAATTGAAAAAAATGTGAGAGACCCTCGCGTTTTATCACCGGCGAATCCTTCCAATCGCTCGGCGATGTGAATCTATATCTAATAAAGTAATACCGTGATATTCAATCATGTACCGTAAACATGTAATTTTTTTTTCTCTTAAATTAGCGTTCGCGACGGCCCATAAGCGATTTAGAAATATTTTCGTACTAATCGGAATCTAAATCTATCAATCAATATAATAACGAATTATCGACTAATAGGTGATGTAACGAAGCGATAGTTCATATATATTTTTTCTTTTTTTTTAGAAGGTCACCGTTGTACTGATTGAGAATATACTATCGTGTGTATGTGTGTACGTGTCCGTGTTTGTGTCGGGATGAAGAGTTTCTTTTGTCATCGCCATTTCGAAAATGAATTAATGATAATTCATTCGATTTCTTCATTATGAGCACGACTCTTTCGTACGCTCGAAATAAATGCGCTAATTTATTATTTTGATTTTCGAAACGACGCGCACGATCGTTTCAGCGATTGCCATTTTTGTGGGCCAACGATATACATAAAGAAGTCAGCCAGTGTTTTGTCTTGTCATTTGTTTTTCGCCTTTCACGTAAAATTGCGTCAATGATGGAGGATTAATCTCTGGCACAGATTCGTCAGGCTACATTATTGCTCTAAGGCTTAGAGGCGCTTAAATCTTCGTTACTTATTTAACATTATCATTATTTTTATTATTTTAAATATTATCATAACTGCTTTTCTTTTTTCTTCATTATTATTATTATTATGATTGTGTATCCACGAGATTCGTTTCAAGTGAAAAATGTGGCATGTGCGTTCGATAATTAATATTCTGGCGATAAATTTATAAAACAATCGATCAAACAACTTCAACGCACCTTTTTTTCCATGCTATTTGATTGCAAACGGCTTCGAGGTGACATTGTACACACGGGTAGACCGAGCACTTCCCCATAACTGGACTACCCGTCGTCTACTCCGCTCCTCTCTCTGCCATTGGTCGATTCTCCCGCCCTCCCTAGCTCTCCCACAAAATACACATCTAACGTCCGATTGTTCTTTGACGAAAGAGATTCTAATAAGAAACAACCGTTCACTCTACGGAGATAATGAATAGAGAATAAACGTAAAAAAAGACGTTCCACGGACCGTAATCATAATCAACTATCGATTATACAGATTGCCGAACGATTAAAACACACGCGACTTCGCATAAGAATTAGAGTTCGTGCTTTTTTTTTTCCTTTGTTTCCGTTAGTCGTCCGTGAGACACGAAGGAGTTTCGTGAAAAGACCGCGCAGCGCGTCGTCACTCAGTTAATTGTTGTTGACGTCGCGTACACGGAAAATATATCACCACAATGTACAGTGATTATTATAACAAGCGAGTGTATAGAAAACTTTATAGATCGTTTGAAAAATAGTAGAAAAAGTGAGTGTATACGAAGTTCCTCTCGGCCTGCTAGTTGAGTACATGTTCCAGGGATGTGCCGGATATTTCACTCGAGTACGAAGGTCGATGCTACACCGCTCTTCTCTTCGCTCTTCGCTACGCAAGGTAAACCGGGATTCGTCCCAAAGCGATAAGTGTGTTTCTTATTTATTTCGTGTGCGCTGTACCGAATGTTGTACAGATTTTTTTTCTTTATTCTTCTCTCTGTCTAGATCAAAGCTTTCTATGTACTCTCAGCTCTATCGTGTAATTTACGACCGTTTGAATTTTCTTTTTCCGTTATTACGCCTGTATATATTAATCGATAACTTAACGCTTGAAGAATCGCGGTTACTTTTGAAGTATTGTGGACTCGGACGCAAATGTTTGCAGATTTTTCTTTGTTTTCTCTCTCTCTCTCTCTCTCTCTCTCTCTCTCTCTCTCTCTCTCTCTCTCTCTCTCTCTCTCTCTCTCTCTCTCTCTCTCTCTCAACTCAAAGGCAGCGCACACCAAAACTCGATCTCAAAATGGAAACCTTCCCCGAATTTCCTTTCGAAATCGAATCAGCCTGCGTTACCGACCAGTTGACACCTGACAATATAACTTTTTTTTTTAAATATTATCGTCCCTTTAGCGTTCTTGCGTGTTACGAAACTCATCGAAATAAATTATTTTCTTTGCTACTATTTTGCCTCCGGTTTTCTTCAATTTTCATTTTGGACAGATCAACATGTGCCATCGTGCGCTTTTATAATTTTACTATCATATATCATTTATTCAAATTTTTTTTCTTTTTTTTTTTTTTTTTCTTTATTCGCTCTATTATTTCTCGTACCTTTTATCATCCAACACGTGTAATTTTTCACTATCGATATAAACTAACTTTACGTTTAAGTGATAAATTCTCGTTTATCATTGTTGTTATTCACGTAGCGTTATAATCACAGAGTAGCACAGTCGCTAGGCGTTAATCGTACAACTAGCCTACGATATATATATATATATATACACACACGTATACGTGTATATATATATATATATATATATATATAATTTGATTAAATTAAATTAAATTGCAAAATAGTGCCAAGCTTCGTCGACGATCTACGGGTTTCCTTACGACCGAGATTTTCACCGCTTATTAATCTTTTTTTCATTCGCAACGTCGGCGTACAGGCACTCAATTGCAGAGTTATAATTTGGGCTATTTTTATTTTTATTTTATTTTATTTTATTTTTAAACGAATGTCGTACATAATCGAGGACACTTCCGATAACTTGCACAGCTCGAAGCATCGTCGATTACTATATTCATCCAGTGTCGTTTTAATGCACGTTACTGCAACATTTTATATATATATATATATATGTGTGTGTGTATATATATATATATATATATATATATATATATATATATATATATATATATATATATATATATATATATATATATATATATAAGCCACTCGTTGACGAGTTGAGCTTTGTCGGAAGAAAAAAAAATGAAATATCTATAGAAGGGATATCACTATATCGATAAATGGAGTATAATCACACGTGAGTAGCTGAGCTAATGTGGTGCTTAGTACAATGGTAATGTAATAATTGAAGATATTTATATATATACGTATTTAATCAGCGAGCACTACAGCGCATTGCTTTTGGTCACTCGCTCTAATTATCTCCGATTTATCGAATGAATTTAAGGCGAACGTACGCTGATAATCCTTCCAACTCTCATCGAATTCTCGAGATCTTTTTTCCTGCTTTTCCTCGTGCTTCTTGATCGTTTTAAAACTCGTTCCTTTTTTTTTAATTCGTTTTATTTACTCCTTCGTATCTTTTAGCTTTGTTTATTCGTATTAACCCGTGTACTAAATTTCATAGTATAGAATTTACTATCGTAGCGTAGAATTATTCTCGTAACTAATCGGTACTATTTGTGTACTAGTTCATATTTTTTTTCCTTTAATATTACCTTTTTTTTTATCGGTCTCTCTTTATACGGCGTAATAAGTAATTGCTGAATGTCGATTCAAACACTTTCGTCTGGTCCCATTCGTGCGGCACCTGTTAAGCAACAATACGGATTACTATCGCTCGATTGCTCGAGTCGGGTTTTTTTTGGTAAACACCGGCGAGAGCAATCCGACGGTTAAAATAGCTAGTGGGCCGTTGGATGGAAATCTATCGGTCGAGAATACCGGGAATGCGAGGGGCGTTCCTGGAAGTGTTTACTTTCCGAGAAGCGCCCTCCCGCGAGCGACCGTTTGCCGTCTTCCATATTTGGCCGTTCCACGAATTTCTTCGATGCTCTCCCGGCAGAATGGCTTCCGAGAATTTTTATTCTTCGGAATACTTTTAATCTCGAGAAACGCAAATCGCCACGGGAGACTATCGATTTATGACAACAGTTAGTAACAGTAATTATCCATAATGGATTCTAGTTAAACCTTTGGTCCGAGATCCCGAGGTGTAACTATATAGTCGTGCTTTCGTAACGGGCTTCCAATTTTTTTCGCTCGATCCGTCGAGCTCCATTTTAGTTGTTTTTTCTCTTTATTTTCTTTTTTTATTATCATTTAATTCTTTTAATCTCCCTTCAAGCGAACGTTTGCGGATACGACAAAGTGATAATTTCGCATGGTTAGGTGTAGTTCGTATAATCTATTCTCGCAGCGAGACTCGACTTTTCTTTTTGGATATTAAAAAAGAATGCTATAGGCACGGGGATATCGCAGTAGCGTGAAGTGTAGTTTTTTTTTGGTTTCTCCTACGTAAATTACAACACGTCGTGCATAGACGATTTTGCTCGACGAATTTTTTTATCTAACGATTTTCTTTATTACGCGAAGATTTTTATTTTATTTCGTTCTTTAAATTTTTCGGCTATGCGCGTAGGAGCTGCGATCGCTCGGCGCTCGAGAACATTACCATATATGTAGATGTTGGTTTTCTCTTTCTGTTCTGTTTTTTCTTCTTAGAAAATAATGACAATGTGATAATAAATCGCTCGCCGTCCTGTTAATTTAAATTCTAGTCCCTTCGTCGTAACTCCCTAGAGGATTCCTACGAGTGCGGATGAAGGGCTCGATCGAGAGAACAAACTCTAGAACGAACTCTACGCCTTCGCATCGAGGATTTCGACGGTAACGTTTTCCTGAGCTGGATTATCGTTCGCGTTGCCGGGATTGTTCGGCGGCGATTTATTCGATCTTGTCGACGCTGCTGACGCGTTCCCGCTGCTTCCCCGACTGCCTCGACGTGATCCTGGATGAAATCCTGGCAATTAGGCATTTGTCGTATTGATTAATATCATTGATTATAATTTTCAGCTGTCATTGACAAATGTTGACTATCATTGGCGGATGATCTCCTCAATTGACAATTGTCAACTGCCATTTAGCGTTGACAGCTGTCACTTGTAATTGACAAGCGTCATTTACAGAGGGCGAACCACATTTGTTATTGACTGAAGTGTAAAATTGACAACAGTCATTTACAATTGACACCTGGCATTCACAATTGACAACTGTCATTTACAATTGACAACTGTCAT
This sequence comes from Listrodromus nycthemerus, assembly GCA_963978505.1. Classification (NCBI taxonomy): domain Eukaryota; kingdom Metazoa; phylum Arthropoda; class Insecta; order Hymenoptera; family Ichneumonidae; genus Listrodromus; species Listrodromus nycthemerus. Next base: position 1,311,843 of record OZ021682.1, on the reverse strand, counting down.
TTACAGCTGATAACTGTCATTTACAATTGACAACAGTCATTTACAATGGACAACTGTCATTTACAATTGACAACTGGCATTTACAATTGACAACTGGCATTTACAATTGACAACTGGCATTTACAATTGACAACTGGCATTTACAATTGACAACTGTCATTTACAATTGACAACTGTCATTTACAATTGACAACTGGCATTTACAATTGACAACTGTCATTTAAAATTGACAACTGTCATTTAAAATTGACAACTGTCATTTACAATTGACAATTTTCGTGTACAATTTCCAACTGGCATTTACAACCGGCGGCTGTCATTTACAATTGGCAACTGTTATTCACAGTTGACAACTGTCATTTACAAATGGCCGCTGTCATTTACAAGTGACAACTGACAATCACAATCTACAACTGTCATTTACAATTGACAACTGTCATTAGCAATTGACAACCGTCCGATACAATTTACAGCTGTCACTCACAATTGACAACGGCGATTTACAGTTGGCAAATAACATTCCCTTTGGCAACTGTCATCTACAATTGTCGACTGCTGTTTAGAGTGGTCAGTTGTCATAGTCTTTCGCAATAGACAGTTGTCAATTACCATTGACAGTTGTCCATATAAATTTTTCGTTGCATTAGCTCATCACTTGAGCGCCACGGTCACGATAGCGTTTGGGCAACTCTTAACCCCTTTTGTCAGACAAACGTATTTTTCTAAACGTCGGAGCCTAGATTGGGGCTCTTGACAGTGAAGGAGTTAGTGATTGAAAAAAAAAAAACAAGAATAGAAATTCGTTTCGGACAAAATAACTGGAATTGCCAGTAATCGGCCCAAACGCTTTCGTGATTCCGAATATATATTTTTTTTAATGCTCTGAACAACTAAATGACTGTGACTAATTCCTCGTCTAAAAACGAGACAAATTCGTCCCGAACAAATCCTCAAGCTATTCTAATTAATGCAACGATATTTCATTATTGTACAGACTAGCGAAGTATATGAGAATATAGACAACAGAGTTTATAGTACACAGTTTCTATCACAGTTCCAAGGCAATACTTTCATCAGAAGTATGTCAGGCAAACCTTTTACTTTAGCAAGCAACTATTATCACGTAGTTCATTCACTAATAGAGGTAGAGATTACTAAAACGATTAATCGTCTATTTGGCATGTATGTGTAAGTGTGTGGAACAGAGATGTATTTTTTTTTTCCGAGATAAATTTTTTCGACTGTCGTGTCCCAAGTTCGGACAGCTCCAATGATATTGGTATCGAGCAAAAAGTTATTTTTTTATTCTCAATAACGCAACATTTATTAATAAACCAAAAATAAGCTATGTATCGTTCGCAAGGTATTTAATTTTGTATAATAACTGATTTTTATTTATTCAAGACCAAAGTTTTTCACGAAAACTCGTGGAAAGTGCGATTTATGGAAATAATGGTACTGGTAATGGTAATGAAGGAATAACAACAGGCGTGGAGGTGAGTGCCCATTTATCGTTGATTAAAATGAAGAAAATGTCGTTACGATGAATTAATGATTTTCTTTTTGTTTTTATAGATCTGTGAAAGTGACGGTGTTCTGGAAGAATGCGAGGAAGTGTTGCAGCTAAGCTGAAGAAAACATGGGAAGTGAACAGAGAGAAAGAGGATGATGGCCGTGTGGGGCTGGCAGGCGCGAGACTCGAAACGGTGTCGAGCGTTCATCAAGTTAATTGCGAACTTGCGGCAGCCCGGCTATTGTCATCGGGTTGGCAATCTCCAAGGGAAGTATCGCTTTGTTTGCCGGCATCCTAGGCTGGTTAACAGTGTCAGTGGGTATAGCAGTGGACCGGAGCTCTATCCAATTAGAAAGAAGACATTCAAGATTCTGCCACACACGTACGTATATATTAGGGTGTTTCAGAACAGCGCATTTTTTTTTTACTTTTCTTTCAACTTTTTCAAAGTACAGATTTCAATCTCAAATTAAATCTCGCAAAAAACATCTAAGAGGTGCTCCATGAAACGTTTTACCCCAAAAATTCGGCGACTCTCAAGCTTAATATTCGGATTTTTGTATTAACCACAACTTGTATAACTCGTAATTTGTATTAACTTGGAGAGTTTGCAACTCGACAGCGGTTTCAACTGATAATTAATGCATTACTCTATACCGATAGGATGTGTCTTGCGGATCAGTGAAGGCGACCGTGGCGAGGGAGAAGGAGCGAGATGAGATGCGATAACGATCCAGAGCAAAGTACAAGATTCGTGATGCGTGAGAAAGGAAGAATCACTGTAAGGAAAAATACCTACGTATCGACAGAAGTCTCTTGCTCTAGTTTTATATTAACTGTCTTTTTATCTTTCTGTTTCAGTAGAGAACGAGGGTACTTTCATATAAAGTTGCTTGCTTAGTAATTGAATGGATAAAAACCCGTACGGCTCACTCGCTGAGTGTTTTTCGCACCTTGCGAGGCGTTGGGCGAATGCGCGCGGAGCGAGGCCATCGAAGGTTGCCTCGATGGTCCACGTACGCTAGCACGTGAACCTCTTCTTTCCTGTGCGTGGAGAAGCTTGTTGTCCCTCAGCAGAGAAACGTTCATCAGGCGAGCGTTCGGTGTATTGAAAATCGTGCGATTCTCCCGCCAGCGAGCTCTGAAACGATATCGTTAGAGAACGCGGAAACGTGTACGCGGGCAATTAATTATCTTAGCTGAAAGAAAAGTAAGTGGAGGAAAAATAATTGTAAGATATCGATAGTCATCCTCTGGAATGTCCTATATTTATGGATAAATATTGCAAAGAGTATATTCGCTTGGCTTGCACTTTCAGTGTGGACGAAACTCGCGATTAGTGAAAGACCTTTTTTTGGTGCTTTTTTTAAACTCACTTGCTGAAGAGCCTCAATACAACGCATATGATGACGAACATTAGAGCCATTCCAACGAGGACTCCGATCATCGCCGGATCCACGTACTGCAGATTCTCCGGTTCTTTTACCTCGGCTGTGGATTCATAACGTTAACTTTGACACGTAAAATTAGGGCGTTTATCGTCGATCGGTTAATCTTTGCGGGTTCGATAAACAGGGACTTGTAGATACGATATACATATAATACCGTATCGTTCATACTTTACACACACGTGTTTAGGGGAGAGCGGGTCAAAACGGACCAATATTTGTTTCAATTAAATATTTAAAAAATCAAATAGAGCAAGTAATGCAATATTTTTTTTCTTTTTATAGAAGTAGCCAATGTAAGTTAGTATTATATAATTTGAACATTAAAAAATTGTATTGCCCCGCTCTCCAGCGAAACAAGCGAGTGTGTCCCAACGCTTTAAACAACAGTCTAACGATCGCAGTACGTTGAAGCGAAAACCAATATTATTCGTAGTTTTCTCTCACCGACACATTCTAAGACACCGCCGGGTTGCATCACCGGGATCTTCTCGAATATGCAGATGCACCGACCGTCCCGACATTCCGTCTGCGACACCTTTAACTCGCACTGCTCGTTGAATGAACACGACTCGTTTACGTTCACAGCTGGAATGGAAAAATATATAAGTACATATATATTCGATTGAATATTTGCGAGACAATTATTTTTCTCTCGTTTTTCTCTCGTTGCGAGATAAAAAAAAACCTACCGGGAAAATAAGTCCAAATATACCGAGCGAGATAACTTTTTTCTTTTTTCTTTTTTTTTCTATCGTTAATAATAAAAAAAAAAGCTCGGCAGATATTTTCAGACGAGCCGTAAATGAGGTCGCGATTTCCAGCGTTATTGAAAACGCTTTTTACTAGCTCCGGATAGACAATTTTTTTATTTATTTTTATGTCGCCCCTGTTTACCCGATATAAAGTACGGATATAGAGCAAACAGAGCTTGTATTGCCTGGATCGTGGCCGGAGATGTCGCGATACACACGGGCTTCAATTAACCCTCGATGCACCGGCCGAGTCTCGTTTTTCTCGCGTTCCTCGTCGTTCGAGGTTTTACATCACGCGACGAACTCGCCGAGGAAGCGAAAAAGCGAGATTACTGTGTTCCTCGTACACGATCTATATGCAGACCCATCGAGGGAACCCGCCTCGCTTCCCCCACAGGGAAATATCGACGTTTCCACAATTAACGGAGATCGCAGCTTGATAGAAAAAGAGGGACAGTGCGATGATGAAGAAAAAAATAATTATGAAAAAAAAAAGCAAAAGGAAACGAGAAGAGAATATAGCTGGGTCACGTCCAACGAGCCGTACCGGGTCCATTCGTTAAGAGGGAAGCTGCCGCCCGAACCCACTCAAACTATCTGCAGCGTAACAGATTTTCACAGCGGTGGAAACTCTTTTCGCGATAACGAAACGCGGAATAATTTTCGAATCCGTTGCCAATGAATGTCGGGAGATAAACTGTAGCTCGGTGCGCGATGATATTTCTCGGGAATTTTTATCGGTATTAGGAAAGAAATGGAGAGATAAAAAAAATGAGTCTGATATAACGCAGATAAAAAAAAAGTCGTTGGATTTCAAGGAAGATTCGGGACGTTCGAGTTAATAATTCGTTCGGTCAAATGGTTATTTTTAATTAAGCAATTTCTTAGCTCCAAAATAAAAATAATTGTTGAAATAAGCTTTTTTTTTTTAATCGGTGCATGGCTTGAATGGTAGACAAATCGGAGGACTCACGATGGCCACATTTGTCGATGTGATTTGTAGCTTGAAACTCCTCTCTGCAAAAGCATTTCTTCCTGTTTGGCTCGCAGTAAGATCCGGCGAATCCGCACTCACGGTCCTCGCGGCAATCGTCGCCGAATTTCTTCACTCCCCGATCCGAAAGATCTGCAAATTAAAAATTTAAAAATTCATTTTCAAGACAAAACTCATCGATCGAATTCGATTTTCTTTTTATTTTACAATTGCGGGTTAGAATGGTCCATCCTAAACTCTTCACATTCAAATTGAGATTCACATTTTCATGCTCTTTTACACTGGCAATTGCTCTAATTTTTTTGTCCTTAAAAATTGTAATGATTTTTTTTTTTGGTTTTCAGATCGTTAATTCGTATGCGAGGATTTGAGCGAACAGCCTTTGTTTCTCGACGATCCAACATCGTCCCAATCTGTCCGACCTCATTAAGAATTCTCGTCAGCGAGCTCGTCCCCTTTCTCTGACATTTCCACCGGCGAAAATGGAGTAAATTTCCATTCGGTCTCCGCCGGGTTGAGCCAAAAGGGCGATGGAGATGTTATTGATGTTCGGCCGGATACGCTTTGCTCCTCCCGAGTTTCTCTGTATTCTTCCTCCCTCGATTCTCTCCTCTCGCTTTTGTCGAGGTTTCGACAAAAGCGGAGTAAACCGATGGAGAACGGCTTTGAAACGAGAAATTTCTCGCTTGATTGCAGCATTGTCGAGGCGATAATTCCACCGCGACATCGAGCAACGAGAGATCACAAAATACATCGCTTTGGCTCGTCGAGAGACTGAAAAATCGGCAGAGCTAAAAAAGCAACCCCGACAAAAATTATAATTGCCCGATCCACCGGAATCTTTTTCATAGATTATTTTCCAAAAAAAAAAAAACAAAGAGAGAAATCTCGGATTTTTTAATTAGATAAAGTTTTTTCAAAATTAGAGTCACGAATTAATGGATTGGTCCATTTCGATCTGGTTCTCTATCCAAGAGTCTGTATGAGAAACAACGGTCGATCGGTATGAATTCGTTATCTTCGAGCGCGTTCAAGCGTCGCCCCTATAAATATCCGCGGTAATATCGAGCGTCCAAGATAACGGTTGCGGTTTTATTGGGGGTTGAAAGTTTGGGCGAAAGCGAGGGGATTTGTTAATGAGACGACGAAAGTTGGTCCTGCGAGCGGGAGTAAAGCTTCTTCGTCGTCGAAGCTAAGAAACTTTTATATCCGGAGTGTTGTTTCGTACTGAGAAGGAAAAGAGCCGAACAGTCGGGGCAGGAAAAGAAAAAAACGGATGAAAAAACAGTGCGAGAAAACAGAAGAGTTTTCCCTCGGATGCTCGAAAGGCCTTTCTCGGCACCAGTCTACTTCAAAGTGGGAACTTATTTGCCTAAGCTCTCCTCGAATTCACTCTCATCTTTTTCCAAGTTTAAATACCAGTTGGAGTTTGAGCTGGCTATGCGTGTCTCTCGGTTTTTACACGCGCATGGAAAAGCGATGGATAATGTATAGGGTAGAGTTTGTGAAAAAGGGGTTTGCTCCATTTCGGATGAAGCTTTCCCGCAGCTAGTAAAAAAAAATTCGATGTCTTCTTCCAACATTTTTTTACTCTTCCAAATTTTTGCACGTCGACTTCTTGAGACGTCCGGATTGTTCAGGAGCTTTGCTGAAATTGCGCTGTTGGGATTTAAGACTCGGGCAACGTTCTTCCCAGCGAGTTTTTCCGCTCTATCCAGACAAATGGTTTCATGTACCAGTGGGTGTCCTAGGGGTTTGTTCGAGGCGCGACCTTCCCGGTGGACGAGGATTTAAACCCGACTCCATTATCGTACCTGACACGAAATTGCCCAACCGCGCTCGCTCGTTCTCCACTGTACGTGCTCGTTCATCCCCGTAGCTCCTATCACACGCGTGACTCCACACATTGAAAGTGACGTAGGGAAGTTTCCGTGCATATCATTGATCAGGTACGAGTTACCTTGTACGCCTCAATAGTTCTCATGTCTATGAGAACTATTGATGCAAAAAAAAAAATTGTGCGTGGCAACAAAAAAAAAAACCCTTTGAAGCTGTGCCGACTAATTTTCAAAAATCACTGTTCGATTATTTTTTATGGTAGCTGATTTTTTGTTAACTCAGAAATTTATAGGGAAAGGGTGGAAAAATAAATTAGCTGCGATTGCGTTTCATATTGCTTCAAACTGCAACTGTAATAGGAATTAAAAGTTCGTTCGAAAATCACCCCGGTACGTGAAGGGCTCACATTACGTTACGTTGCATTACGTCGGATTGTAAATCTCTCTCTATTTTAACTTTGGCTTTTGCTCTAGTCGGAAAATTAACGAAGCTCTATGGCCGACTACGAGGACGTCACAGTTGAGCCTGCTATAGAGGGTTCGCGTTGCAACGGCGCACACGGGTGCAATATTCTACACGGGCGGTCGTGCGAGTAAAATGGCATGGTTGAGAACTCCGCGTCGGTCGGTGGTAGGCGAAGGGTTGGCGGTGCGCGAGTTAACTTCGCGTCGGTTCAAACCACGCGTTCAAAGTGGGTCACTCCCCGTTGACGACGACATGGCACTCTGCCAATGCTCTCACCTGCTGCGGAACGTCCCACACCTTATTTCACCGTTCGGACCCCCGAGACGCAATAAAAACAGGGGGTGGAGTGGGGCAAAACGGATCACTTGAAAAAAATTTTATTGAAGTTCATTGAGGATGAAATGTCTTGGGCATAGAATATGGTCCGAATTACCTCATTGCGTTATTCGCTGGGTTAAAAAAATGTGAGTCAACTTTTTTTTGGGCGCCTGGAGCGAATAAATGTTCGATAAAAGAATTATGCAGTTCTAGGAAACTAATAACAGCTTCGGAGGTAGGGAGAGTCGAGAAAAATATCACGTCAGGGTAAAATGGACCAGCAAGGAAGAACTTAATTTTCCAATAATTTTTTGATGTCATACTTTGGATCAACGAACTAAACGATTTTGTTACACTCTGCCTTATGTGACGGCTAATTTTCCTCGTGGAAAATGCAGTTCTTGTAACTCGATGAAATTTAAAGTCACTCGGGTAGCTTCTGGGTAATCCGACCCATAGATTGTGCGCCGGAGAAGATCCCCGGAAAAATATCCAAACTTCGGAATGTTAAGAGTCAACCACGAGGAAGCAATTGACAAAAAAAAATACTCCGCTTATAAGCCTCTTCTCCCGGTTCCGTATCTAACGTCGCAGTACTTTGCCTTTTTTTTTTGCCCACTTGGCCTGCACTGAATAGGCTCGTTAATGGCTCAAGCTCCCGGTTACCAAGCTCGAATATTCCACCCGACAATGCTCACTTTGGACGGTTATTTTTTTTTTTCCTCATCGCCCACGACGGCGAAAAAAATCGTACGAACTAGCGAACGTTCGTAGCAGCGCAGTCTGAGCCTTTGCAGGCCTCGTTGCCTCGAGCTAAAAAAAAAGAAGGTACAAAAAAAAGTAACTCAGAATAAAAAAATGAAAACTGAAGCCAAAACTTTTCGCACTGAGAATAGAAAATTCTCGTGGATACCAAGATTCGTTCCACCGTTCTAAACATAATTTTCACGAAGAAGCTTTGCCCTTCCTTAAGAGATTTTTCTGATTTATCATTCCAGGATGAATTCAAGATTTATTCCATCGTTTCTGCACAAGAACTTCAAGCTCAAGGAGGTCGAATGATGAATCAACTTATGGCGATTGAGGCGGTTCGACATCAATAAAGTGAGTACTTTATTTTAAAAGTTATTTGAAAACTTTTGCTCACCTATTCATTACAGTTTATGCCTTGTCTTTAACGAAAAAAAAAAAAAAAAAAACATTAATTGCAACGATTTACAAAAATACTAATTTCTTTATTTTTAAATACAAAATAGCTCACAAGCTACTATATATTAAAAAATAAAGAAAACGAAGAACTTAAAAAAAGGAATAATCCATCAGACCGTTTTGCCCCTCCACCCCAACCCCTATTCGTCTCTCGCTCTCACCCTAAAATTCTCCTAAAAAAAAAAGTATCATCGTCTCAACGATGCGCCTCCCTTCAAGTACCATCTTCCTCGAGGTGATTCCACCTGCCGCAAAACTGGTGTGAATTTGGACCACCAATTTTGCATAGCCGATGTTAAATCGCGCCGGCATTGCTCGTAATTTTTCTCCCCTGTTCGCCACCCCTAAATATATATCACAGAATTTTCCTCGCGAGTTTCCTTCGTCAGAGAGAAACAACCGAGCAGTCGGACCGTCGCCGACGTTGTTAAAAAAATAATTTCCCTCGGGTCGGACGATTCGATCGGGCGAGCAAAACTCCCCGGTAACAACCCTCGACGTGGGGCATATTTTATCCCCCCAACCGACGTTTTCATTCTTTCCCTAGAATTTCCCCCTTACAACCCTCATCGCCCCTCCCTCATTTCACATACAATGCACGAATGAAGCGTAATAACGGTATAACGGTAAAAAATGCAACAGCGTCGAAATGCACGAGAGTCGCGTGTGTCGCTCGAGGGAGTGAGCGAGGGTGTCGTGAGACGGGGTTTACTGTATAAAGCCTGGGGAACTCCGTCGTCGCCAGCCGGAGAGGCGACTTGTCGAGTAACGTTTTTCCCAGTAAAAACGCCGACAAATATTTACGCTGCGGCCGCACACGGGCGCCGATATTGCGCTGTCAACGGGGAAACACCGTGTGCCAGGTCGATGGCCAATTTTTTCGTCAACGAAGCCCACTTGGGAGCATGGGACACGGGGCCGGTAATGGCGAAGCGTCGGCCAGTGTCCGGCCAAAGTTGGGTTTTCCCGTTCCCACCAGGGGGCAGTTTCGTCCCCGAAACGAGAAAATTAATTTCCCTTCGGGTGAGTTTCCGGAGGGTGAACTCGTATCGATTCAGGAACATGTGGGGCAATATGGACCATCATCTTAAACAGGTCATTTTGACCCGAGCTTCCGAGTCGTTCGATTCTCGTCGAGAGTCAAAGGTCAAACGCCAAGAGCCATGCTCGCGAATAATTTTTTCGACGCACCCTAATGGGAGCGGGACACGGGGCCAGTACTGGCGATTCGTCGGCCAGAGTCCGGCCAACTTCGGCCGATACTGGCCAGGCCTGTAATTTGTCATCGAATTTCCGCTCGGAGGGAGAGTTCGGAGGTTAAATTCTAATCGATCCAAGGACTGTGGGGCAAAATGGACCGGACACCACCAATGGGGATTAGAGTTCCGGCCAACGTAGGCCATTCTGCCCCGCTCTTTCGATATCGACATTCCGTTTAGCTTCCGACCCGATAAGATTTCCGGATCAAAAGGACCGACTGAGCGATACCGATCTGATAAGGAGTCCCCTTCGCAATTGATTAATGCGATTTCGAAGGTTCAAATAATACGAGCTATTGTCCTGTCGATAAGATCCAACCCGTGATTCACCCCTGTGATTCATTCATTCAATTTATGGGGCGTAAATTGCGGAAGGTGCCGATTCGTCGATCCGTCGTGTATTTATCATTGCGTGGTTACAGCGATCGCAATTCGGTCGAGTTAGTCCCAGAGTCGTTCGCGCCACGCCCGACTCATCAGCTTAATTCCGCGTAACGATCCGCAATTTTTTTTTTTTTTAATCTCTTCGGTTCATCTCTCCCACGGATGTTTCACCACAGAATAATTCCAGCTTTTAGATTTTTTTTTTTCTTTGCGTTTCATTAGCAAACGCACTCTCAATTGCTCGGTAGTAGAGCAGGGCAAAATGGAACAGCGCGGTCGAATTCTTTTTTCCGATAATTTTTTCCCAACGTATCGAACGGATTTTCAAATCCGTTTTGCCCCACTCACCACTCTCGACAGCATTCAGTAATTATTGGGAAATTGCCTTTTGCCTCGTTATGCTGGTTTTTCCCGCTGGTCCATTTTGCCCCACCTTCCTCCCCCCAATCCGAGCAAGCAAAGAAGAAGCGTGACGATAAAGGGAACGACACTGAGGAAACAATCGTCGAGTTGACACAGCGAGGTGCGGCGCTCGACCAACGCCGGGAAATCAGGCGCAACCCCGGTCGAGCGCTACGAGGATTATCGGATCTAGTTCATACGGAGATTCCGGATAGAAACGCCGGAGTGAATTAACCGCTGGTATAACAGTTGACGATGCACTTCGGATGTCCGTGTGGACACAGTGGTCTCTGTCGAGGAGATTATGCAATCACCGTATGTAACGGTAGAGCTATGCGTAAACTTCGTAGTGGTTCACACTCGAGGCGCTCTGTGAGTGGACGAATGCGGGGCGAAACGGGCCATTTTATGTATTTATGAGAGAAAAAAAAATATGTTCCATTTTGCCCTAGTCTCGGCTTACATGCAAGATACGCACAGTGAGAAAAATCATTTATTTCACGGGGACTTGCAATGAGAAAAAATCGTTTAATTTTATTCACTGTCGATGAATTCGAAAAATATTTATTCGTGAAGCGTTCGCTAAATTAATTTTTTTTTCATTTTCATTCATTTTCTTTGGGAACCAGAAGAGAAATATGATTGGAGAATCTGCGAAAAGCTTCTTGAATCTTCCGTAATAATTATTAGCTGGAGCCGGAAATATTGGGATCGTTATGATCGCAGACACGTTCCGCGGATTTCCTGATTTACCGGAACAATTTCGCGTGTCTCCGCCAGCGGTTTATCCTCTCGTCGCCCGTAATTATCAAAGTTACGTCTGTCCCCGCCGTGAAATTCGAGCCTCTCGCCCGACGACACTCAACTCCTCAAATCATCCGAGTTTGCACCGCAAGCTCCGATTCTCCGGACGATTAATTCTCGTCGAGCCAGCTGAATACGTATAGGTCTCTCTCGGAAGCCGCGCCGGTCCAAAGATTCCTTCGCATTGGATCGCGAAAGCCTCACGAACCACAATCCCATGGGAACATGTTTACGACGACCATTTATTATTTCGTCTGCAACGAAGTTTCACAAACGAATAGGTCCAGCGATAAATCTCCAAGAATTTCGGTCGTTAGATTTCAGAAAAATTACACGATTTTCAACGATAAATTTCGCCCTGACTTTTCTCCGTTTCAATTGCACACGATGCAGGATTTTTTTAATGCCACGAAAAAAAAAAAATTGCAAAGTTGCAACGACTCTAATTTCTTAAAATGTTGCGCAGCTTTTTCATGAATAATGGCGAGGTATTGGAAACGGAGATGGATGGAAAGAGGAGGAAGAGTCTTTTATCAGCAGTTTTAGCGATTATCTGTCCAGAGCCAATGGCTCGACAAATGTGCCCGAATCTGCGATTTACCCAACTGCCTTCCACTGGTTTAATGAACGACACCGCGTGGCTGCGAGCGCGTTCTCCTTGACCGTCGATAGCTCGATTCCTCGACGAGTCAGTGCACCTTAAAAAGTCGATAGCGAAGCACGGTTCCACAACCGTTGTGGCAACAGTGCAATCGTGGAATGCAACAGATAGTCGTGACCAGAAATGGTGGTTGTTTCTATCTGCCAATTGCGAAACATTGGAGCAACGAGGCACGGTACTAAAAAATAATCATTTTTCTCAAAGCCGAAGTCTTTCCAAAATGTTCGAAGAAGAATAAATTTAAAAAAAGCACGAAATTCAAAATTCTGATTTAAAATTAAAAAAAAAAAATTCATCAGGCTTTTTTTGATGTAGTTACAACTCCTGATGGAATTATCATAGCGAATCTGTCCGGATATCAAAGGATATCCGACCGATAGCCCTAACAATATTACGATCTTTTTATTAATTGAATTGTCTTGTGTTGCAGGCTGGTTACCATCGGCGTTACAGTATTTGCAGTGGGCCATTTTGTCCGTCCTGGTGATATAAGCTCTGCACGAGCGAACTGCAGACGATACATAAAACAACTGTACAAGTCTGACCCATACGGAGTTGTACTACTTGGCGCTGAAGGCGTAGGCGCCGCTGTGAACCTACTCAGTCAAAACGTCCGGTCTGTTCCACTTGCCACGTCTCACTTTATCGTCAATTACCAACTTTTACAGCAACATTAACCCCGGAGAAGGGGAAGCTCGGAAAGAGTACTTTATTGGCATGCATACGTGATAATTTGCATTCCGTACTCGCGCGACTGAAACGTTGAGGAAGATTTTAATCGAGACTGTTGCAAAATCGGAACGAGCCTCGGCGCGTGCGTCTACGACGTTTCGAATGAATTATTCAATATCGAGAGCATCAAAGCAGTCGTTCGAGGTCAATTTTATTCCTGTCGTCGACGCAACGTTTGAGAAATAAAAGGGAAACGACTGGCCAAGTGTCTATCGGGTTGCTCGACCCAGTACGCGAACGTCGATCTACGCACTTTTTTGGTTTCGACGACTTCCTTTCGAGGAGAATCGTACGCAGTCTCGCCTTATTTGCGAATAGCTTTATTCGTATGTCGTACTAGATGCGAAAAATTGAGCAACGAAAATTCAGAAAAATCCAATTATGCACTCACTAAATGCTGAGTTACAATGGAAATTTTAGACGTTTTTTTTTAATGCCGGTTTTAATTTTTTTTAGATACTCAAGAAATTATTTCGAATTATAGTTCACGTTAAAGAGCTCACTTATTCGAAATGCTTTCGTTAGCTATCTGAAGCTCGTGGATTTTATTTAACAGTAGAGACAGTAGAGAAAAAGAGAGTTAAAAACATTATTGGAATATTTTGGCCCGCGCATAAAAATGCCTCAGAGAAACAAGAAATGGAGTAATGTGAACTTCTCCTACGAGGGACGAGCGCCAAACACAAAGACGCTCGATAGACAAGCGACCTGAGCGGAAAGTTCGTCTCGTTTTATTCCCGAGCGACAGCGAAGCTCTCGGTTACAGGAGGAAAAATTTCCTCAAAACCTCGGCATTTCACGAAAAACCCCTCGGGCATTCGGACTCACCCGAAGCTGCAGAAAGTCTTTTCTATTCCCGGTGAAAATGAATACCGTTCATCCAAACGTCGCTCGGATTTACCCGCCGACAATAATTCCATTTTTTTCACAAAGAGCTTTTTTTTTTAATTTCTATATTCACGTTTCCGTTCAGCTTTTTCGTATTCACTCGCTTTTTTTATTTCGATTTCGGAGCCGCCAAAGTTCCTCGGACTCCTCGTTCGACAACGAATTGGCAATCGAGTGAAATTAATTTTTTTCAATAGAACCAATTTTTCAGATGAATTTAAGGTCATGTTTTTTTTATTTTAGAATCGGAAACGGAGGATAAAAAATGGATATGCATTGGCGTGAAGAAAAAATTACAGGGCCAATCGAGATTGCGAACGGCGAGTCGTAGAGACAACAACGGTAAGAGGTCGGAACATTTGCACGACGAAACGCAAGCACAAAGCCGTTGGGTTCGATAAAGAAATGTGTACCATACATAATACATGGATATAGTGGTTGTACTACACGCTAAGGCCTATCCGACATCCCAACGAAAAGAGGCGACGTTTCACGCTCTGATTCCCCTCGATATTCGTGACTCGACTCATGTGCACGACAAACCATGACGGAAAAAAAAAAAATATTCCCGCATCAAAAGTGCTTCACTTTTACATTTTTTTTTACTCCCGATCTTTACTTCTCATTCACACGAAAGGAGAACTATTTCCCTGATGAATACAAAACAGCGGAGACTTAGGTAAAATGAACCAGGAACTGAAATATAAAAATGTTTTTTTTTTTTTTTAGATTCAAGATTATCAGCCACAGGAATTTTGGGCTTCAGGAAAAATGAAGAATATTTTTTGCATAACGGATCCATTTTTCCGCACTCTGGACCTGCAGTGAATTATGCAACGCACACTTACGAACGTGTGTGTCGTGAGATCGATTTTTTTTCCATCAGTATCGACTCATCCGAAGCGAAGTTACGTCTCGTTAGGCAAGTGAAAAGCTCAGTCGAATTGTCGACTCCCTGTTTTATACAGCGGTGTACAAAAGTACTTTACCGTCGTGGAACACGATTTTGTGGCTATACGCTAGTTTGCCCGAAAGTGCTACGTGCATCATCCGCAGTGCAGACCGCAGTAATGTTACGTTTGCAGCTACTTCCGTTTTCCACCCCCTTCGCCTCTCGGCTCGCTCCGATTCTCAACTCTCCCCTTAAAACAACCCCCTCTACTCTCGCTCGTCCGCAAAACCTCTCTATATCCCTGCCGTTAGACTTTCTCGGGGACCTTGAAACTCTGACAGAAGCGAAATGATGCATCGCCCAGTCAACTCGGGTCGCTCGTGCTTCTAATATAAGGTAAAGAGGGGTAAATATGGCCCGGTCCATGTATCATTGCGTGCTAATCGACCTGGGCCATGTTCCCCATTTTTACCTTATATATATGCTGGATAAAAAGTGGGAACGTTATTATCGAACCGAGCCAAAACGGAGGTATTTTACTCCCCGAGGTTTAAAAAAAAAAGTATTGTGATATAAAATTTGTGCGAGAGGATTAAAAAACGTTTCGGGGGAATGAGAGAGTGTCGGAGATTTTTTAGTACGTTGGATCATGTTTACACTCTGTTGCACACGTGTCCACTTTAATCCTACCTATGTACTGGTCTAGGCTCAAAACGGACACGACTACATTTGAGAAGCGTTGGAAGCGGTCCATTTCGCCCTGCTTTTCAATTGTATGCATACCAGTGTAAGCATTTGCCCAACAATTTCGTGGTCGGCGAGAGGTTTCACTGGATTTTACTCTATCTCTTATTTCCTGGCCAAGGGTTGGAATATTCGTATGTCCCAGTTACGCCCAGCCATTTTGCAAGAGAAGCTCCATTGCGAGATGGCCAATTTTGGCGAAAGGGGTATCGGGCGTGTAATTGAGTGCTGTAATGTTAATGCATAAGGTCCCAGGGTGATCGGGACTATTACGTTGCATATATATGAGCCGCAACGCAACGCTACTCCTAATTCCCAATTCGAGTTCCTCGCCTATATGGACGATGAATTATCGATGAATGTATGCCCAGTTACATCCAATATACGATGTTGCGTGTGTGCAACATCGGTGTACAAAACCATATGCACACCGCACGGTGTATAGGCGTTACACTTTGGCACCGCGGCGAGAATGCTCGACCACGTCTGTCCAGTTACTTCCACGACTACTCGGCGCCGTTTCCACTCAGAAGTTTTCACGGTGTGCGGCACACTCTCCGTATTTCACGATAGCGATTATCCGCGGGGCTTGATAGGTCGTCTGAGCGCCAACGGGACTTTCCACTGCGGCCGTAGAGGCGCGAAAATCGCGTTTTTTTTTTCCGAGTGCCGACAGAGGCAAAAAAAAAACAGGCGCGACTCACGGCGATCGCAGGACTTGAACGTTTCCTTTAGTGTTGTGAGTTCGGTAAATAAACAAGCAGACAAATATTTTGCCGATTCATGATTGGAAATATTTATAACGTGACCATGAAAATAGAACGGCGGCAACCCGGTAAAATACAAGTTAAAAAAAGCGAGGTCACGAATACAATAACTCTGAAAAAAATGACGATAGTTTTTGCGGTTGAATATGAGGATCAACGTTACGTAATTTTGACCGTGAAAATGGACGGGCTGCGAGGACAAACAACGTTTCCTACTTACCAGCGTGTTCCATCTTATGACGTAATAAAGTACCGTGCGTGTCCTTGGACAGTATCGTAGATACTTTCCCAATCGTTGACAGAAACAAAAAACTAGTTGTTGCGTATGTATCGAAATTTTTTTGTTCATCGAGGCATCGTCTCACTTGATCGTGTACTCGTTGTTGATGCTGCAACGTATCAGCAGTGCTGTTACCTTGTGCCATTGACGCGACAAGATACGCTACGAGGCTCTTGTCGAGCGTTTGGAAACCAAGTGGTCAATCGGGTTTTGCGAGTCCAAAGTTGGAAATTATACCATTATAGTCTCCCCGGCAATTGACCCTCCAAAGTTACGTCATCCACTGATCAATATGGCACTCACGCACGGAACGCATTTACGAGACGGCAAAAAGAACAAAAAAAACTGCTTTTAGATAGTCTGCAACTTGCCCTAAAGGCAAGTTTAACTCGCCTACGTATTTACCTCCAAAGGTAAACGCGGTCAAGTATGTGGGTATTGTTGGTATTAATACTGAAACTCCTCTTTGCTTTTCCCAGGCTTAACCAAGATCGGTCCAGAATGCGGGATCTCGCTGAACCCAACACGAAGACAAACACCAGGAGACTTCGCATGGTCGGATGTTGAACCTCGTGGAGCTGCAGACCCGCAGGTCTGGTGGGACGATAAGGTGGTTGGAAACGCGGTTCATCCTGCATTACCAGCATCGCTTCGACGATATTCCAAAGCTCGCGCAGTCCCCTTCGCTTGGAACTTGTCTGGGAGAGTTAACTACGTCGCGACGTTAGGACCGTGCATCGATATCAGCGGGACAGGGAGCGACGGCTGAGTTGCCCTGGCAGGTGCTCCTATCTCGAACGAGCCACGAGCTTCGACATATACAGTGATACGGAACGATGAATCGTGGCTTGCTTGCCGCTACACCATTGGCTAACCCAAGCCCTCCCCCACCCTTGATAGATGCATTACAACGCGATAGAGTTTGTAGACTGTGTTTGGAGCTATACTGAATATCGACTATTTTTCGCATAGCGCAACCCAGCTGCAGGAATAAGCGAGAATTTGATACTGGCAGGCTAGAGCAGGCGTTTTTCGTTCTTCTTTAAGATTAAGCTCGCGAAGGATATCTTTTTTTTACTTGGACAATTGTCTTTACGATTTTTTTCTGAATACCAAGATTTGAGATTATTTGGAAGCGTCGAGCGCAAATATGCGAAGCGACTTGGAAACGAAATATATCTTGTTGCTGAGTTATTTCGGATGGGATTTAAATTAAATTAGAGAAGAGAAGGTAGATTGTGCATTTTTTTTTAAATTAATTAACTATTTTTGTGCATCAGATATTGTATTGCTTGATACTGTCTATTAATCGACTTTTACTGCTACAACTATTTTTAATATTACTATCTGGTATTTTAATTATTATTCAAGTTCTAATACAATAAACCTCCAAGTTATCTCTACAGTCTGTAATTGCATCTAGGATTTCTGGTGAACCGGAGGAATGACACGGGTGAATTAAGAGTCATTATTTTTTTTGTATCGATTCCCGGCAAAGGAAATAAAATGCGGCGGAGGAAATAAAGAGCTCTGCGGATAGCCCCAAGGGGCTTGCAAGCTCTCCTTAGTTTACGATTCTGCGGAGAAAATCTGCCGACGAGTTGAGCAGTATAAAAAAAAAAAAAAATCGATATCCGGCCGAGCTTTTTGTATCTCTCACAGCAAACTATATTTACTCAGATTGGAAATGGCTATGGAGAAGGAAACTGAGACATTCCATCCCGAAACGAAGGGTCGCTGACGTCCTAGTTATATCTACAAGGAGAGTCGGAGGGTTCGCGCTCCATTAGAGAAAAGAAAATTGACCTTTGCGGGAAAAGAAATGCGGAAAAAACAAGTACAAAAAAAATTAGAAAAAAAAAAATTTAGTAGAGAAAAAAAATCGTGAGAACTTTCACCCGTTGACTACACGATTCCGCCATTTACCCAACGATATTGCTTCACACGTCGAGCTCACTTCTCGAACTACCCTACGAGCGCCTCTAGACACGGCTGAATCTGACGCATCCAATAAACCTCGTCTGCCTTGCGTGCCTGACAGTCGACGCCTGTTGGAGGCACCGAGCAAGCATTTTGTATTTCCCCGTCGCAGTAGTAAGAAATAAGAAGAAGCCTTTCGAGTCTGAAGGATTTTACAAAGCGGACCGTCTGATTATGAGCCGTAGCTTAGAATACAAGGAAACCATTTTTCGCTGCGAATTTTTTTTTTACGTGTCGCTCGAAGCGGATAAAACCAAGAGATATTTTTAAAAAATGACCATCCGGTAAAAAATTGACCTTTTTTTCATCCCTTATCGATACCAGCTCGACCAAAGCCGCGTCACTCCTGGCAATGCCTAGCACACGTTAACGCGTTGTCACGCGGATTTAGTGTACAGTTTCTCTTCCATCTCACTCAGTTGACCCAGAATACATTAACCCCGGTGTATTGATCTCCCATACGCCGTGCGTAGAGCTAACTCCGATAAAACGCCCGCACATTTGCCAGCGGCAAAAAAAAATTCTTCGCGTCGAGCCAAAACGAATCAGAATTTCAAAATCGGTAAAAGAAAAAAAAAAAAAAAAAATCCTATCATCTGGCGGTCAGCGTAAAAAAAGCTTCTCGCACTCCAGAGACCTAAACTAGTCCATGCTTTGCCAAAAAGCTTCACGGAAACAATGGCAATACGATTCCTGCACGAGAGCCGAAGAAGAACACGCCTGAAAATACCGAGGAAAAAAAAAAATCATTTGCTCCAAAGCATGTGAACTGTGCGACACGCGAAGAGAGCTTTCAGGCTTCTTTGCCTGCCGAATCCAATATCGTTGGTTATCTGGCCCAATCTTTTTGGAGTACCGCAGAAGAGCGGGCTTCGCTCTCCCGGTACTATATCCATCGATGAAGGGAGAAGGAGCTACACTCTTGCGTGATTGGAGTCAACAAAGGGCGAATAGTCCACGAAATATGGGTGGGGTAGTAGATAAAAAAAAATTAATGGACTTGCCAATTTCAATGAATCGAATTTTTTTTTTAATTCGCAGTCACTTTTGAAATTTCTCGAACATTTGTATGGTGACGATGATGGTCCGTGAGGCAAAGTGGGTCCGAAAATCCGATTGTGTTCTTCAGGTAAAATCTCGCTTCCAAAAGCCATTGTAATGTTGAGTTTTTGACCTACTGTGACATTTTGCCCCGTTCTCCTCTATGTTCGCTCAATCAACGTTTTTTGTTTTCAGTGTACGAATAGGAGTGTGTTTCACCTACCCGGTTTCCGGTGCTACCTGATGCTACCGGTTTGATACACGTCGGACCGCGCTGCATGTTTATTCTGCTAGGGGCGACTACAGTCGATACTCCGGAGGGCGATAGAGG
This sequence comes from Listrodromus nycthemerus, assembly GCA_963978505.1. Classification (NCBI taxonomy): domain Eukaryota; kingdom Metazoa; phylum Arthropoda; class Insecta; order Hymenoptera; family Ichneumonidae; genus Listrodromus; species Listrodromus nycthemerus. The sequence continues at coordinate 1,292,137 of OZ021682.1, read as the reverse complement.
GTTGGAGAAGACCCGGAGATCGGATTGGTACGAGGAGCTTGGCAGGGGGCCACCGATTGGTTCAACCGCTCGAGCTATCGCAAGATACAACAAATATTTCCTCGAGGCAAGAGGGAATTTTGATGATGCGACACAGTGAGGTCGTGTGGCGAAGCTTTCCAACGTTGGTAAACTGCACGACCCTCGAGACAGGCGGCGGCTTTCAAGAGCTTACAAAATATTATTCCTCTCTACAAGTATCAAAGTTGACGCTGCAAAAAAATTCATATAAAATTCAACGTACCAGCACCGGAAATTTTCATAAGCTTTTGAGGTGAAGTATAATAAAAAATCTGTTCTTTACTTTCATTTATTCAGACGAACTTCACTGTAATCCTACTTTGAAACAAATTTTTCGCATTAATTTGAGTGTAGAAGTAAATGAATTTTTTTATCGCAATTAAAACTTCCAGTGCATTCGATTAGGAATATTTTTTAAACTGTGCTAGTCCGAGGCAAAGAGAGACTTGGTCACTCTAGAATCAAAACCGAGTATTTTTTGGCTATCGCGCGATACGAAAATATTTTCCCCCGGCACGTGCAAATCTCTGAGAAGCAGCGGTGAAATTTTATGGCAAATCTTCCTGACGTCCGGAACATCAAAGAAACGCTGCAGAGTCGTGACGAAAAGTCTTTAAAAAAAATGGTCTATTTTTTTAACGATCAACTTTGATAAGACGGCGGTGAAATACTCGGTATCTCGAGATTCAAGATTGGGCCTCTTTATCGTGGAACACGAAAAAAGCTTTCTTGAAACTCCCTAATGTAAATGTAAATTTTTATAGGAGCTTCCGGGGCGGTAATTCCAGGATTCCTCGCTCAAGTAGAAATGTCCGAGAACGGTCAGACGAGCCTTGCCCGGGAGAGACAAATTCCTAAGGAAAGCTGAGACTCGTTTTTTACGACTCACTCAACGTGACGAAGTTGCGGAATGAGATTAAGCAACGAGACCAGCGAGATTACTCGGTCTGTGAGCGGTACCATAAAAACCGGATGAATGTCCTTAAAAGTGGAGAACCGACATTCGCAAAGTTGGTACCGTCGAAAGCTTCGCAACTCGGAGCACTCGAACCAACTAAACAAACGTGTACGCACACACATACATATACTGTGATTAGATGGTGTAGATCGTGAATGTAGGAGGTCGGGGCAAAACGGACCGCCATCAATAAACTCCGAGGGGCGCCCAACGAAAATGTTTCATCTCTAATGGACACGGGTCCGTGTTGCCCCGCTCACCGCACACAGGACGCGTGCGACAGGCGAGGCTGGGGAAACGTTTGCCCCAAACAAACGACTCCCTACAGACCGCCCGTTGCGATTTACCCGCATCGGAAACGTTTACAAAGCCGCACGCACCGCGGCGAACGGTCCGCAAGTAGAAACGGCCGCGAGTGGTCGGACAAAGAAAACGAGAAGAGAATCGCAAGACTCCCCCCATCGAAAAGCCTTCTCCCCGGGCAACACTAGACCTTAATCAAAGCTCATGTTTCTCGCCGACCTTTTTTTCCTCGATGAAAAAAAAAAAAAAAACACCCGCAATTTATTTACACACGGTTAATGAGAAACGTTTTGAACCGACGATAGAGAGAAAGCGCCAATGCGCATGGAACGGTCCGCAGCGGTGCCGCGACGACGAATAAAAATGTGTGAAGATACTTCACCGATATTTTTGCAAATTTCTAAAATTCTCTAAAAAAAAAAATCTCACCAGCATATTTCGCTAAAAAAAAAAAAAAAAAAAAAAAAATCAGTCTGAATCTATTAAAAAAAATAACGTCTTGTGGTTAAAATTAACGCGAATTTACCTTCGAGGGTCGTGAACTCTGGGGGGTCCGGGTCCCCGAGGGCCGGCGATGCTATGTAGATGCATGAGTTCAGAACGACGAAAAGCACCGTAACGGCACGGTACCGTGCCGACGTACCGCACATCTCTTCACCCCAGACGACACCACGGTGGCCCACGGCGTCCTTCTCATATTACATATCTCTGCCGAACCACTGAGCGTGTGATCGATCACGCTGCTGCTGCCTCTCGCATCCGTCCCACCTATTCCTTTATTTTCTCGGCTCTTCTTCCGATCCTTCTCCTTCCTCAATTTTGTTTTTTTGTTTTTTTTTTCTCACCCTATCGTAGCGCGAACCTCGTTTCTTGCCCTTTTCTCCCGAGCTCCTGCTCCGAAATTTTTGTCCTCCGTCTCGCTTACCCCGAACTCATCACCCTCGCGATTCTCCGCCACGATCAAACGTCTCGGATTTATCGCACCGGATCTACGATCACGACCGCAACATTCGTGTTCTCCTGATTGCGGAATTTTTTTTTCTTTTTTTCTTTTTTTTTCTCCCCCTTTCCAATAATTAACACGCGTCGGTTCGATGCGACAAAAGCGCAGGGTGGTTTAAACGGTACTGTTACACGATGAACCGGCCACTGCGGAGTCCAGGACGCGCTCGACAAGCGCACCGGACGAGTGTCGAGACCATCGTCGGGGGTAAATTTTGCTACCCCCATGCGCAGGCGCGACCCTCCAACCTCCCGACTCACCCCCTACAAGAAATCCATCCTCCGTTTCTTTCCCTCTTCTCTCCCTCTATATTTTCACCCCTTCCTGGCGTTGCGGTGAAGCGAACGTTCGCCGTTCCGTTCCTCTGACTCATACCACGTCGCCGGGCCGATCCTATCAATCAGGCACGAGGAAAAATCCCATCCCAGTCGACTACGACGACGATGGAGACGACAATATTTTCACCCTTTAATTTTTTTAATTTTTTTTATTATTTTTTATTTATTTTTTAATTAACTGAAAACAGTGTTGAAGAGGTTGAAGAAGCTCGATCGCATTTATCGTCGATCAATTAATCATCGAAATGAGACGATGAGACGTCTTCGTCGAAGACGCCAATATTTATTATATACATTATATGTATATAATTATATTTTTTTATACTTTCATTATTTATTATATATCTCCAATGTTTAGTGATGACTTTTATTTTCGTGTGCGAAAAACAATGTTTTTACGCATGCATCGAATTCTTTTTTTTTTGTTTTTTTTTTTATCGTCAGTGTAATTATTTAATATCTGAATATCTGTACAGATATTTTTCGATAAAACTATCAGCAACCATCGGACTGTAATTATGGTTGCAATGAAGATTTTTCGATAGTGTCGTAACTGTAAAACTTTGACATTCCGCTTGGATACTATTTTTACAGTAAAAAAAATCATTATTGATACTTTTACCGTGTACCGTGCGCTTTTACTCTATGATTTTACTATGTGATATGAGCTTTCACTGTTTAATTTTTTTTTTGCTATTTACAGAACCTCGGATTTCCGATTCCTGTCGCTCGTGTGTTGGATCGCCCAGTATGAAGTTTCCACTTTCACGTCAGACTCTGCACCATGGTGAAGAAGAGGTCGGGGCAAAATGGGACAGTGGAGCAAAAGTGAATTAAAAAAAAAACCGGATGTGTCGATGTCGCGTCTGAAAATTATTGGAGAGACGCTTTTTGCGGTACACGCATTACTCGCCAATAATTCGTCGGTTCAGAATTACACGAGAGCGTTAACATTAATTTTTTTGATAATTGCCGTGCAACAGGTGACGGAAAATGCAGCTTCATAAATTTCACTGACATACGTTCCGTCATGACAAATTAAAAAATAAAAGTTACCCCCTTTTCCATTTTTCGGCTTGGAGAATAGCAAAATTTTTTTTTTTTTTTTCAAGATATAGAATTTTCTCCACCGCCATTCGCTTGAAGTGAATCATTTCCGATCCAAAACTCTACAATTGAACCCTCTTCCGACGATATTTAAAATTTGACAATTTTTTATTTAAAAAAATAATGACATAACGACCTCGACGCCCGTTATAAATATTTTTCAATTATGGCAACTGGGACGGTGACGGAAATTTCTCAAAAAAAAAAAAAAAAACAAAACAAACGAATTTATTCCGGTATATTTTTATTGATCTTTACAATTTAAATATTCAGAAAAATAAATATCAGAAAAATAAATGAAACTCCTGAGGAGTCGGGAATAAAAATAAATGTTGGTAGGGCGGTTTCGAAGAATGAAAGCCTTTAATATGATCGGTTGTAATTGCAGTCGGAGCAGCTTGCCTCCTACTCGAAATGAAAATCGTGACACGCAAATTGTATGAGTCGATCTTCGACCCACGTCCATGAACGCGGACGTTTAGAATGTCGACGCGTGTCGATGGGACAGTTCGTTGGGAAGGAGCGCTTGCGAAAAGCTGCATCGTCCTCGTCCTGTCCCTTCACCGTTCCCTTAACGCATGTCTGCACGTCCGCGTTGCAGAACCTCCGGATCGACCACGCAACCCATCGCGGGTTCCCCGATAATAAATGTTAAACGGACGTGGAACATGCTCAGCTGTACTCACCTTTATATGTGTGTGTGTGTGTGTATGTATGTATGTATGTATGTATGTGTGTGGACAAAAACGCTCTACCGGCTCACTCAAGTTACGGAAGCTTGCAGATAAGAGTCCCGCAGCGACGATAAACGCAACGGGGATGCGGTTCAACGATGCGGTTGTCGGCAATCCAAGTTGCGTTGGGTATAATTTTTTTTCTTTTTTTTTCTTTTAATTTCTGTACTTTAAGGAGCCAGAATAGTTTCGGTGGGGAGTTAAGGTATATTTAGGTAATTTTTGGGCAGTTGCAAAAATAGGGTTTGTCTTTCTGAGGTAGAAAAAAATTGTAGTTTTGGTACGAGGTTTTTTTTGTTTTTTGTTTTAGTAGTTTCCAAGATCCGGCAAAGTTTCGGTGGGGAGTCAAGGTATATTTAGGTAATTTTTGGATAATTACAAAAATAGGGGTCAACGGGTTATTTCTGAAGTGAAAACGATAATGTAATTTTGGTGAGAGGATTTTTTTTTTTTTTTTCGGACAGGACGGTAATTTTCTGAGTGGTCACGCGAAGGGCTGGAATACAGCAGGTATATTGTTGTTACGTAAGGAAAATTTATCAATCGGCTTTCTGGGTTCGTATTCAACGTTGCTCCATAATAATTTAACCCAACACCGTCTCCTTGCCGCAGAATTAATTTTCCAACGGTTTCCCTATTTTCAACGAAATTTACGTCGAATCGCAAGAACCTCGAATCAATTTAACGAATACAAACGAACGTTTGTCAAAAAAAAACTACAATTTTTTTTTCCACAAAACAGTGCAATATTTCCGATTTTTTTATTACGTTTTTTTTTTTTTTTCTCGGGATGATTTTCCACTCCGTTCGTCGATAAAATCAAATTTCCCCAAAATCCCCCCGGTAGTAAACACGATACGAGCGTTCCAGGCTCAAAAGTGGAATTGCCAACGTATGGCGAGTCACTCGAGAGCCTTAATTTTTACCGAGCTTCGTTCCTCGACGGACTCGCGTGCGCCCCGAGCTTAAAGCTCGAGCACCGGTGCAGGCGAACCGCTCGACGCTGCTGCATTTCCAACTGCATTATGGGAGTCGACGGCGCGCTCGCGGCCGGATAAAAAAAAAAAGGGGTGCACGCAGGAAGTCGATACGAACTCGGCATGTGCCATTCGCCAGCGACACAATGTAATCCGGAAGGTACAGTGGCCGTTGAACGTCGCGTCAACGGTGAATTACGAGCGATGTTGATAGCGGAGAACCGCGATTAAAACCCGATTAAAACCCGATAAATGAAAGCCCGTGTCTCCGTTACAGAGTTTACAGTCGAGACTGCACTGTAAATTAAAACCCGACATACAGAGACATTTGGACACGGTACAGCGACGAGTCTCGCTCACCAACGACCCGTTTTTTTCCACACTCGAATAGAGCGAACGGCGAACGACAAAGATCGACCTCGACGATACCGACAGAAAATTGCTATCGATGTTTATGCATAATTAATAAAATCCGACACGCCACGAAACGAAAAAATATCGCCGGGAAAAAAGGACACCGGTTCAACGGCAAAAAATCAAACAGTTTCAATTGCAAACCCATTTCTAATATTAATTTTATTAATTAATTTTTCTTTTTTTTTTTTACAGGTGATCCGCAATTTTTTTTTGTGGATTCAAATGAATCGCTCGATTTTACCATGGACCGCTTTGGAAACTCACTCTCGACGAATAAAAAAAAAAGGTGAGAATCTGAATAACTGAATTTGACCCTCGACGGAATTTTCTTGGAATCCGGAGCTTTATTCTCCGATGAGAAAATAATCTTTTTTTTTTTTGTCCTAGGAAGATGACATTATCGTGGAAATATAAATGGCGAGGATTCTAATCTCCGGATTGACGTTGGTTGCAAAAGCGTAGTGGCTTTCGAAATCGGGAATCGAGCACGCACGGCCTTCGTTTTGCCTTTCCTCCAGAGACCGTAATCAACCGAGCTCTCGGGCCGAGGTTCCGTTCCCATACTTCGACGACTAAATGCCTCGTCCTCGTCCAGCCTCGTTACACGGTTTCCTCTCACCTTCGGACGCACACTCTGCACCGTTAATTAAACGAACGACGGATTACAGAGATGCTTCCAACATCAAAATATCATATCATTACTCCGTACCTTGTATTGTGTTTTATTGCGCACGAGGTAACAATATAGCTTTATCAGATACCGTTCATACATACATAAAAAAATGTTATCACTTGGTTATTATTCTAGAACGTTTGCCAATTATTCTCTTATAATTTTTCTTTTTTTTTTTTAAATTCATTTTTATTAATTTTTTCTTTATTTTTTTTTAGAAAAATTACACCAGCGCTGAGGCAAGGCTTACGAACGAATGGGACGGAGTTACGTGTTCGATATCCAACGTTATCCACTGCGGAATTAATTCCCAAAGGGCATCAAGACTCCGAGCAAGTTTCGCACTCGGACACACTTGAGTTTCCAACCAGTTTCTCCGTAATTGCTCGAATTCTCATACGATCGTTAGCGGTCAGAAGTTCTCGATCCCTCGTTTCTGGTACGGAAGATTTTCTCAGTGCGCTGATTGGCTCGTCAGATCGGCCCAGAACGTCCCGTAATCTTTCAATACACTTCCACTGTGAACAAACGGGATGACGATTGAGAAATTATTGAGGAACATTGCAAAATGGATAACTAAAGAAGTCGTAGAGCGCCGGACAAAATTACCCGATGGGGAAAGATGGACGTATAAATTTTATTGGTTTTTAAAAGCAGTCTATTTTACTCCACTTTTTTTTAAACTCACTGCTGTAATTTTTTTCTGTTTAGAGAGAAAAAAATACACACGCATGGATGTGTCCGGCGCAGGATTGTTGATGACGATTATCGAACCTTCAATTATCCTGGTCGACGGTTCGTGCAAATGTTGTAATATGACCTACGGATTTTCCACACATTCCTAACTCAAAATGCTTGCTATTTCATACTCCACAATTCCTACGAGTCGATGTCATTGCAATAAAGAGCTTGCACCGAGAACCTTTTTGCAAAAACACGCGTGCAACCTCTCTAATGAAAATTGCCTTCGGCCCGCTATTTTCCCCTCGCGCATGGAATTTAGCAATCAAGCAAATGGGTCTACTCATTTTTTTTTCGTCCTGCACGTTCTTCACGTGAGTACGGGCAAAATGCTTCCTAAAGTTTCCGAACTCGATCGTGTATTTTTTTTTTGTTACATGACTTTCCCATCGATTACCGAACATCGTTAGTCGATATGGACATTTAAAGTCTCTCGCCCGACCTGACCATTTCCAAAAGCGATATTTCCCCGTCGCCGTGAAACCGGTTTACCCAGAAACCGGCCGTATCGTTACATTGATGCACATAGCTGTTTTTACAATCAATTATGTTCATCAATCGTACACTTTCATTTTTTTTTGCCCGCACGTCAACGTCTCAGGCGATTAATATTTATAAAACAGTCGCTTCGTCTGAACGGGTCATTTAAAGACGTAAATCACATATTTCCTGACGAGATATCCTCAAAGTCATTAAACCGTACAATGTTGTTTCACTTCGCATTTTCTAAATTTATATTTTTAATCTATCTTTTTTTTCTTATTATTTTACAGTTCCTTGGAAGAGCGGGGACAAAATTCATCAATGTGGCTGAGACGGATTTGTAGGTGGAGAAATTATTGACTATGCGATCAATATTCTCCACCTTTTTCCCAAGATTCGACGGAGTGTCCAGGAGGTTTTTTCACCACACGATTGATCCGAGCTGGGACGAATAATTCGCGACTCGTACCGCGAACGTTGTCCTACTTTCGATTATTTCATACACGTGTTAATAGACAGATTCCGGCGGGATTATGACGCAACAGTCGGCGAACTGAATGTTCCACATGCTCATTCATTATCTCGGCACCGAGCGGGTATGCTAATTTATAATGATTTTTTTTTTTTACATTTCGCCATGTAGAATCGAAGCAGTAGTCGAGATACGCATTATAGCGAAACGTCGAAAGTTCCAGTGACGTTTAGATCAGAATTGTACACCGTGTCATTCTTCGGATCAAATTGGAGCTTGATCAGTGTTGCGATTAAAATGTACTCGAATTAATTATCACCGCTGTTGACCCTCGAGTTGATAGAACACTCGATCCATCACGACATTACCGAATAAATTTTTTTTTTTTACCGCAAAACTCAACAGTTTTATTCGTGAGTCGGAAATCATTTTGCATTATTAATTAAACGGATTTATTAATTAAACGATTAATTGAGCGGAGCGGTTAAAAATTATTTTAAATATTGTAGACTTTTTTTATTGTGAAAAATCGTAAAGTATTCGTTTGTAACTCACGTGAAGTAAACTTGTCCTCGTGCGTTGGACGGCGCGTTCCAGATGAGGGTTGCCTCCTCCTTGTCGCGAGGATCAGCGTGGGTCACCGCGCTGCACTCGTTGTGAGCTTTCGTGTTTGGTGTCTGAGCCCAGGAACCAATCCACGCGTTGGTCTTCGCGTCCCTGGCCTGCAGGAAAAATCCCTTGAAGGCCGAGCCACGGATAGAAACTGTAAAGAAAACATTTTTTTTCCACGGTGGTTCAACAAAAATTCCAATGAAATTTCAATCCTAAATGAAACCATGCGCCGTCAAAAACCAGAAAATAAAAGCGTCCTTAAAATTAATTTGTCGACTCGCGCATGAAAGATTGTTGCAACGTGCATAAATTTTCGTACGGAAATATATCGATAGAATTTACAAAGCTCGGAAGCTCGGAGCTTCGACGATGTTTGAAACTCCTCGTCGCTCACCCGGTAAACGTCGATATTCGTGCTAATTTACAAACAAAGCGAGTACAGAAACGTCGAGTCATTTGTTTCTCTGAATAAGCAAGGGTAGAGAACGTTTATTGGGATGATTCATAGACCACGACAACACAACTCGCGACACGCAATAGAGAAATAATAATCAAGAACTTTTTACCGTCAACCGCTTTTCAAGTTTTATTTTCTTTCATACAATTTTTTAATACACTTATAAAAATAATTAGGAATTTATGTTAATGTGTTATGTCGAATATTCGGTTGCAGATTTCGGAACGGAAGGATTACCGGTAATTTGAGATCCTGGTCCATACTGTCCGGAAGAGGCAACGATATTGTACGGACTTGTGCCAGGTGACTGCGGTTTTGCATCACCGTGATAAGGTTGATTGGGTCTCTCCTTAACGCAAGCGTCCACAGGTGCGCCATCCGGAAATCCATCAACGTTGATTGCTCCCAGGGCAATTATACCCAAGAGAAAAATTACTCCGTGCTTGGCCATTCTTCCAGTCGTTCTTTCACCTTGCTTTCCTTTTTTCATCGATGCAGACCATTCGTGCAGGAGAAACGATGATTTAAAAAAAGGAAGAAAATTGTCCAACTCGAAGAACAGTACCAGAGCGAGGAAAATAATTGTATTGAAAAAGGAGACAATACTTCCTTCGTGATTTCAGCAAAAAGATGTTCAAAATATTCCGAAACATGAAAAAATCAGATTAAAAAAAAAGTGTCTGTGTGTGTAATAAATTTGAAAGATAAAAATGATTTTTCACAACAATTTTTTTTACAAAAGTAGATTCAATGAAAAAGCTTTGTTAGAATCTCGATTTCCACACTTAACATTTTTTTTCCCTAATAGAATAAGAAAAATAAGCGAATCGCTTACCGAGTCTCAAATTCTAAAACTGCAGGTTGTGGGTCGAGAAGAAACTTAATTTTTTTTTTTCCAACTTAATGTTCATCCGAAAGAGCTGCTGGGAGTTAACTGAGCTGAGGTGATACTCGTCAACCGTCTCCGACTTAATACAATCCCACCATCGAATAGTTTATTTCGTTGCGTACAGCCAATTCACCTTTTGCCAATTGTCACTTTCACTCTCGAGGTGGACTCTCGAGCGACGGCGATGAGTGCGTTGAGGTAGGGACAAAATACACGGCCAACCTTCGCGAGAACGTTAGTGCGTTGTTTTCACGGTACGTTCGTTAGATTTTATACTTTACAATACCTCATCCCCGGAAATAAATCCTACTTGTTCTCTGGACCATGATTAATACCAGCTTGGATCATTGTATCCTTGCCAAAGTCGTTGCCGAGCTCTCGCGGGCAAATTTATTGCACGTGCGGCTACCTTAATAGATTTTAGATCAATAGGTATTGTTAAAAGAATGTTTTATTGTTTTTTTTTATACCGCAGTTTTTTCATTATAGTCACGACCATTGCCACGTATCGGATAGCCAATAATGGAATAAGCTTAAATAATTCATTCACGCGACCACCCATCGATTTCCCGTGCAACAATGGCTCCAATCAACAACGAATGCAGAGTTTATAGTGCAGTCGCATATGCACCTAGTGTCGTGTCGCGAATAGTAGGCGAGTAAAGCGTATTCTATCGAGTTCATGCTCGGAGACCTGAAATTTTCCTGGTATTCATCTATAACAAAAGAAAACACGTGTAAAAGGCCGAAACCTATTTCGACACGATCATAAAAATATCTGCATCTGTAAAATTCACTTTGGCAACTTGTAGCCCCTAAATTATGGGTTTAAAAAAAAAGTGTAAAGACGCATTTCCTCGGATTTATATATTTAATTTTTGAGCTACTTTTCATGAATTTCAAATTCACGAAAACTTGGCCGAAAAATGTTTGAAAAATTTTTTTTGGGCGAGTTTTCATGAATTTAATATTCATGAAAACTCGCCCAAATGTTAAAAAATTTTAAGGCGAGTTTTCATGAATATTAAATTCATGAAAACTTGGCCGAAAAATTTTTGAAAAATTTTTTTTGGGCGAGTTTTCATGAATTTAATATTCATGAAAACTCGCCCAAATGTTTAAAAATTTTAAGGCGAGTTTTCATGAATATTAAATTCATGAAAACTCGCCCAAAAAATTTTTCAAAATTCTTAATGGATGTAGTTTTGCAAATAATGTAATAACGCTGAGGAAACGAATGGTCGCCACCGTATTACATACGACCTTACGAATACGCAACGCTTGGAAACGGGGTGACACGCTCTGCGTGACAGCCAATTGTGTCGCGTGCTTCTTTTGCCGCTCCCGAACTACCGCCTAGCGCATACACACATGACTCTAAACGCCTGTGTACACATACGTACAAACTCGTTGACTGTGTAAATGTAACTTTTCACGCTGCTATATTGATTTTCCCGGGCCTATCCGGAGGGGACTCTCGCGCTCACCCTCTACCACCTCTCTGTCTCGTTGTTAGTGAAATATTCCTGAATAGTCAGAAAACGCATGGTATAAATTTTCTACAACGACGAACTGACTGCGGGTTTGTCTGTGCCCGGTGCGAGCTGCTCCACTCGAATGCCCTGGAGAAATATTGGAAAAATCAATTTTTCATTTTATACAAGAACGGAGGAAAAACATAAATTTCAATTCTCCCCGTTTATGTATTTTTGATCTATTATTATTTTCGCACTCGAGAAGAGTGCGTTACCTGAAAATAAATTCCTGGATAGGAAATTATTTCTGAGATAAAATCCGAGACGATGCACCGATCGTTGATAAAGTTTCTTTAAGCGAGACGATAAACGAAATAATTTAAAAGACTTTGAAGGGTGGCGCGCGACCTTATCGCACATGCAGAGAGAACTACTCCTCGTTCTTCCCCACGAATTATTTGACTAATTTGTGGCTCGTAAAAGTCAATTTCAATTATACGTCTAGCTCGTACATCGATCCAACATATTTTACTCGTTACCAGCGACTGAGAGAGCCAAGTCATTGCACTTTCCTGTTTTTGATATGAAAACTGATCGGTTGCTCGAATAGCTGGGCAAACATGCTGCAAAAAATTGTAGATGCTACCTCATTTTTCGCATCTTGTTCCAATTTATTGTTCGCACTGGCGCGGAAGAAAATCGACTGAACGTTAATTTTAGTATTCATCTTACCGCATCCAGTACCGCATAAAATTGTTCGCGGACTCGTTAAAAAATATCGGGAATTATCGAAGATGCGACAGCTGACACTCGGGTCAAAAATGTATGGAATGCTCCATATACACACGGTCTTCTCATCGTCGGCGAATTTCCTTTTTCAATTCGGCATTGAGACACCATCGTGTCTCTCGTGACTTCGTGGATTATCAGAATCAAGAACGACCGAGCCAATGGTGTTTCGCGGCGGGTTCAATGTCGTTTCCATTGGCTATGACTTCGATAACGCAAGATCGTGGAAACCAGCCTCTTTGGCGTCTCGCAGATGCATCGCCTGCTCCAACGTTCTGTCGCTCCCCAAAGAGCCAGTATCTGCAGACCGAAAAAATAGCACCAGGTCAGAAATCTGTACCTGTACGCCAACGGACCGCCGGCGAATAAAAATTCTCCATACTTCCGCCAGCGCGTAACAAGGACGTCGTCACCGACGTTCAGCTTTATACGAGGCTCGTCGGTACAAGGCGGATGACGAATTACTCGCCAACCGTAGCTCACTGGTACCCAGGATCCCGAGTACTTCTTTATCACCCAGTAGCATCGGGCGCGTCTGCGCTTTTCCAATTTCTGTGCTAATTGCTCTCGCTGCGAACAAGTCGAATATTCCAGTTATGATTTATAGAATTGATGTTTTCATGGATAACGAAAGAAAATATTGATAAATGGAAGCTTACAGTCAGCGTGTATTGATCGCAGCCTTCGATGACCGGCCAAACTATGCCGTCACCGACAGGACGACAATTCCACCTGAGCACTTGCCTCGCATTAAAGAGCCATCCGTGCGAGTAAGGATGAACGAACACGTCGTTCGTTCCGTATCTTCTGTACTGCGCCTTCTCCACGATCCAATCCTCGATGCCCGTCCTGTTTCTCAAAATCGCTGAGAGCTACGAGAAAATAAAAATAAATAATAAAATTAATATGAATAATCGTTAGGCCGGTGTACGTGAATCTGATTTTCACGTCGCACGCGCGGTGTTTTTCGAAGATGAATTACTTGAAAATAGAGAAGCATTCCAACGGTGAGTACAACGCCGATCGACAGGCCGATAGTGAAAACTACCATTATCAGAATGAAGACGGTGGGCGGTGGAAAGGGCAGGTTTCTCGTAAAAAGTACCGTGGTGACCCACGACACGAGTATTATCGTCGATACGCAGCATCCTCCAACCGCGCTCGCAAGGAACGTTGCGAAGTAGCCGTGATTGTAATGACCGACGCAATTATTTATCCACGGACAGTGATGATCCATTTTCATAACGCAACGTCCACCTGCAACGATCAATAAATAAGTTACAGCGATATTAATAAAATCACGGATGAGCGTCTTTGAAAAAAGGCTATTCATCGTATTTAAAATTAATCCTGATTACATTTTCTGCAATGATGGGACCTTGGAGCTTTGTAGCCTTTGCAATCGTTGCAAAATTGTAAGTACTGAGTGTCTGCAATGTTGTCCTGTAAAATAGAGAATGAAAGATAATATATCATTTATGTTGAAAATTGTAACCGAATGTAAGTTTGGTAAATCTTTTAATTACCGGAGTCCATCCCAAGTCGAGAAAACCCGGTCCAGCTGATATAGCACCGATAAAATGATATATCGTCGATCCGCTCAGGCTGAAGAAAAGCAAAAAATTCGCCGCTCCAAGTAGACTCTCCTGCGGGGACCACCACTGTCTGCTGCAGTGTATCGTCATCAATGTTATTATTTTTATTATACCTGTAAAAAATAAATAAAATATTATTAAACATAACCGGCTAAACATTTATTCAACGTAGTCCTGTCCGTAATAATAAATCACGAAAGATTCTCGTTTTCTCACGGAAAAATTAGGCGAATTAGAGCAAAAGTCATTTGCACTTGTTTCCGTAACATAAAAAAAATATCTACACCTGGCAAAATTGTGAATATCGAAATTCACTGAAAAATGTTCTTGTCGTAAATCGCAAATTGTAATTTGCGTTTCTGCTTTGGCGTTTCTGGACATTTACAATCGACTCCTTACCGCTGATTATAGAACTCGTAACTCATTTCAATCTCGGTTATATTTTATAAAACAATTTATACAGCTTTATGAGACAAAAAATGAATCAAACTTATCGTGCATTTTAAATCTTCGCGGGTTTTCGAGGCGCATGCGCGTAACTCGGCGCCAAGTTCAGACGGTGGCGGCGCGTGTTGCCAACCGAACGTAAGCGACGAATGCACGATGAAGTGCACCGATGTGCAGACATCGTATTCCACTACCTCACTCGTACGCGAGTTAAAATCCGTGGTTCGCGTGGTTGTCGGCGAAGCGTCAGAATTATTTACGTTCGTCGTCTAGTGATCGTCGCGACAGTCGCGAGGCTTTTATCTCGCGAAAAAAAAATCCCTCGGTCCTCCAGCTCGGTTGACCTACCCAGAGCAGTAAGTGGGCCCCAATGGCATACTTTTTTCAACCGGCGTCTCCACATTTGGATGGTATTAAAAGAATCGATCGCACACAACGATCAGTCAACAAACTCGCCGATCGACGTCGAAACTTTCGTGAAACCGCGCGACAATAAAAACAAGCGTCACGATTCCGTCGAGAGAACGCGAAATAACGAAGCTATTCACTTGTCAACGGACGCGACATTCTCGTCGAAGTTTTTTTTTTTCTTTCATTTCGCGAAGTTGGCATTCGTGGATTTTATCTCGTATTCGAGATTCCGTAAGATCGCCGGTTATCGAAACGGAACGACTCGTCGTTCTTCACCGTGTGTTTTGATCGCTGTCAAGATTTGTCGCCGATTTCGCGTAATTTACGAACACATCGTTGAACGAGAAACGACGCGAGCCGGTCTCGCGGAAAATATATTTATTTCTAGAGCGAGTCGAGCGTTATGTAAAAATTGTCCAGCATGAATGGTCTCGATGCGAATGTATGTCCTATTCACCTCGGACAATAAGTTCTATGATTTAATGTAGAAATAACGAAATTTTTATCTGTTTTTTAAATATGGTTTTTATTGGATAAACTCGTATATATTTACCTCGATATAATAATGACGACATAATTGTGACAATATTTACTCTGACCGCTCAAGTGTATACATCGGTTTGTTTTTGTTTCTACAGTTTAAAAATAATTATATACAGTCATGTATAGTCGAAGAGTAAGGCCTTGAGGCTTTTTCGCTACCTCCAATCGCCTAACCTAATTTACGTACCGAATAACATAAACATAGAATCTGTACGCAACACTTGGTTTTTATGGAAGGCGACATTTAAATGGCTGTATAAATGCAGTCTTTAATATTCTTTGCACAAAGACCGCAAGTGCTCGGTTTAACTTGTCTTCCAATTCTTTAAGACTCAACACTTTTCTCATGGTCTCTGGTAATATAAAAGCAGTTTTTTTAAATTTGTTACAATTTTCATAAAGAAGGATGTTTAATGCATTCAAAAAAAATCTTCATAATTTAGGATTTAACGTATTGTGTCTAAATATAAATTTAAAGGAATCAACTATTTTTGTTGTTATATCTTTGCAGGAGAGAGCACCGACGTTTTTCGTTCCTCGGAAGCCAAGTTGTCGCAAGCCATTGAGTAGAATGAACAAGGATGAGGGGTCGTTGCACACGATCGAACACAGCTCGCCAAGGACGAATGCCGACGACTCGGACGACAGCGAGCAATGGGACAATGCCCCCATCACCGATGACGACGAGGAGTACGAGAGGGGCAAAGACGAGTTGTCCCGCAAGTCTCCGAGATACCGGCGTGACGGGTCCCATCCCACGAATCCTGCGTACAAACCAGACAGTAGCCAGTGCAGGTCTTCGCCAACTTTGTCACGGGACTTGGAACTCAAGCAACGAATCTCATCCTCGCCTGATTTGCCGATAAATACTGCTTACAATTCGAAGAGTTCGCAGAATCAGCAAAGAAAAACGAACAGTCACGAAAAAACTCCGAAGAGAGGCTCAGTTTCAAAGGTGAAAGAGACAAGGACCACATTGATCGGCAAGATGTGCATTCCTTGTATTGGTATTGTCATTGCTCTATCGATGTCTGTCATGGGCTGGAGAGTTGTGAGCAGCACAGACAATGACACCGTTAAAACCGGCAACAATATGGGACGCCCGCAGAGACTCGACGATTTTCGTCACACGCTCAGATCCATGAAAGACAAATTTCCGGGACAAGAATTCAATACATGGATGGAAATTGAGGCGGGCATTGCAGCGGTCGTTGATAAATCCGCGTTGGTTTCGATGTTCGTTTTGTTCTCCAACGAAACGCGGTTGCTGCGCTGTTTTGCCGATGACCTCGGGAGCGCAAGCAGCGGTGCTCTGCTCTCGGAGAATAGTTTGTCGCTGGAGCCGGAGGACATAAGCGACGATTACGGCGATGCCATAGATCGCTTGCGCAAGGAGATTCAAGAAAAGAAGGCTGTTGTAAGTCGTCGAAATCTGGAAGTAGAACCATTCGGGTTATCGACAATGTTATTGATGGATCGATGCAATTTAAATCTTTTTCTATTTTTTTTCAGGTCGTTCACGACTTGTTGCAGATCGATCCAAGGGCGATCCAGGCCTTCCACACGATGTGCGACCGACAGAATCCGCTAGTCGAAGGAGCAGTGTACATAATGACGCTCGTGGCGCAAGATTACGTGGCCGGACAATCACCCAATAAATTCGTCGAGAATCAGCTTACCAACAGATTCATCGGCAAAGTACCGGTCGATAAACTTCAGGCGCTGATTGCGAGACTCACGGACGGTCCGATCATCCCCGTCACGCCGATACTCGGTCGAGGCGGATGCCCCAGTTAAATACTGGTTCCGAGGAGGATTTATATTCTTTTTCATCGTTCAGTAATACTCATTTATGGGTAACTATGTCGTTACGGAAAATCGTTGAGGCTTCGCGTCCTGGACTACGCAGGCCGAGCTCTCCGCGGCCAGGAGATTGTAAATACTAAGTCCGGATAACGGACACTCAAGATGAACCTCGATTATTTTACATACATAATAGCACAAACATTATCGTATTGTAAAAGCTCCCATGCCCTTTGGGAAATATTTCGTTTATGTCCTGGCGTGTTTTATTTGAGTATTATCATAATAAGAAAGGAGTTGTAAAAAAAAATCATCCACAGTTGTATCAACGTATCTAGTAAAAATAAAAAAGTTTTCGTATTTTTCTGAAACTTTGCATTTTGTATTGAATTATTTGTACGGTATCGTACGAACTTTCGATATGGGATGAACGAAGAATAGGCTCATAGAATGACCAATGCGTCTGCAGAAGTAAATAAGTCAACTCCTTTGGATTTTCTGGTTTGTGTATTTTGTCAAAATTGTGGCAGTCACCGTTAAATTGGGTCTACACGAGGAGGACTGGTAGTATGTTGTTAGTTACGACAAATAATTTTTTTTCTTCACGCTAGACGCGCATGTAAATTAGTAACGCTGAAACAATATCGACAAGATTAAGTTCGCGAAATCGGTAACGGGAGCGGCAGCGTCGACGTTGCGGCGTCTACGAAAAAAAAAAAAAATGTCAAGAATCACTCGCGATAAATCTCATTGCCAATTTGTGGTAAGCTACAATCAAGTAACAGAGGCTCGATACCTTATCTTGCCCGGTATCAATTGTCAATTCGTAATTGGGAGAACAATATTTTCATAGATTTTAAATTCCGTTCTATCTCTTCAACAATAATTCAGCAATCTCTTCGCCCAAAAAAAAAGAAAAAAAATCAAATTAAAATAATAAGAAAATAAAAAAATAGAAAAATTAATAATTCCTTCATCGAGTTATAATATTCGATGAGTTGTCAAGAAAGTACTCAATAATTTTTTAATCCAAGTTAACACAGTGCACTTGAACACGACGAAGAGTGTACAGAAAGATCGCTGAGGTGAAATAAAAATAATCTTGCACATTTCGTCCTACCGCAAGGCTCGCAAAAAAAAAATATATATATATATATATATAATCTTGGCAATGAGTTCTCATATTTTTCGACGATGCTAAAGCAAAGAGTTTTCAGTGAATAATTTTACAATATGTATACTCGTCATCCCTCTGTCGCAATAATAGAAGTCTCGGTAACTAAAGTTTATGTAGAATATATATATAGGGATTGTATAATATAGTATTGTATCGTCGAACCTAAATAATAAATACATTTTATACAGTCATAGACCTTTTATACAGAATGTCCGTACTTTCCTTTTTTTTTCCTTAATTTAACATGAACTTTTTTTACTGTACATGCAAGTGAGTAAAGCCAGCGATTTTCTTTTTTTTTTGCATTTCGTACAAACTCTCGTTCGTCTTACAGTGTGTCACGGTATCGAAATTTTTATGCACATATTTGAAACAAATTTTTCGTTAGCATGCAATTCTCTTCAAAGTGACTCGAATGCCGAATTACCGCGTTCGGAAAATGGACAAGACGGTACTTACCATTCCTCGTCAAAAGGAACTGGCCGACTCGATCCAAACGGTAGTCTCGATTTTCATGCCACGCAAATTTCATTGTACTTAAAAATATTACTGCTGATTCGAGTCTTCGGTTCGGGCACTCTGTATAGAACGGCCTTAAAATTACGAGATTCAGTATTTACAGTAAAAAATGTTCAATTGGTCATGTACCTATCTACCGTAATAGGGAGAGTACCGCGTTGCGTATTGTTGTCCGTTATCGGCTACGTAGTTTGGATACTTCGGTCGATCCGTGCGTCTCGCAAAAGTCGTGCAAGTTTTCCGTTTTTGTTCTGTTCATTTATATTTTTTATTTTTAAAATTTTTCAGTCAAGCGTCGAACGAGGTACGTCGCGTTACCTCGAGAGTGTCTCTCGATAATTGTTGACTGCATTTATAGTTTACTTTTCGTTCCTTATCTTTTCTTTTTTTTTCTTTTTTTTTTTTAGTATCTAAGATTCTACTTAAGCGCTAACGTGCGTGTTATTAATTTTTTTTGTTCCTTCCGTTTCCGATAAACTGAGACTGTTACGTGACGGCAGAAATTATCACTTCAGAATGTACGAGTCGTCGTTGAAAATTTTTTCTTTCCGCAGGACTAAAAAATTATTGTATTATAATCGTTTGATCTATACAGAACATTGTATGCGATTCGATTAAAACAATGAAAAGGGAACAGAAAAAAATATCGTATAAGTCACTATAAACATATTTGGAGCAAGATAAAAACGATCGGCGACTCGCTCTGAGTCATTGCGATGCCGTTCCTGCATCAGCGGTAAGCAGAACACCGGTTGCGAAAATAAAGCATACATTTTCGTAATCCTTAAAAAAAAAAAAAATTTCTCGATCATGATTAGAGAATTCTCGGGATATTTCGTCAACGAATAATGCTGCAATCACATCGAACGAAAGAAAGGACTGATGGTTAGGGGAGGGGGCCGGAAAGTGATATATATCATATTTATATATATATATGTGTGCATATATATACATATACATATATATATCTTCACACGTCTTATATTTCGCATCCCTTGGGGATATTGCGAAAATTAAAATCGGAAGTTTTGCACCGGCAACTGAGTTGTGTCCGCTGGTGCGGTGAACTGAAATTGCTGACCCTGGGAATCGACAGTGGGCGCGATTCTCGAGTCCTCCTCCTCAGAACCGAAGTAACGCTCGATTATATCGAAAGCTTTCTGATAGATCTCCATATTTTGATGCGATTGCAGGAACTCTATTTTATCTAGGCCTGCAAAAAAAACATCGAATAAGTAATTCGTAGTGTCGACTACGAAAATGAGAAACAAATTATTCACAATCATACGTACCGTAACACTCTTCAATAATGACCGCGTAAGGATTTATACCGTTGTGCACATTAGCGTCCTGTTCGCCGAGTCTCAATATATTCTCCAAGCCATTCAGAGCGACGAGAACTACTTTAGGATCCATGACGGTCAACAGATCGCACAACGGTGGAATACACCCTTTTGCGACTAGATAACGAATTTGTTCGGGTGTACCTCCGCTCGTTCCGTTGGTTATTGACCAAGCGGCTTCCTTGCGGGTTTTGAACTCGGCCTTGCCGAGAATGTCGATCAGAGCTGGGAATATATTCGCGTCGATGACCGCCTGGAAATAAAATCGTTGGTAACGTTGTTCGCACGTGTGCCGCGAATGTTTTACGAGAGATAAAAATGCAAACCTGTATCTGTTGCGGATTGCCGGCAACAACGTTCGATACCGTCCAGCACGCTTCCTTGCGAATGCTCTCCTTCGATGAATTTAGAAGATGCAACAGACATGGCAGAGCCGAACAATTGAGAACCACCTGAGTCTGAACGTCATCTCCCGTCACAATATTGCCAACCGCCCGCAGCGCCGCACTCACTACGTTGTGCTCCTGATGCCTGCGTTACAAAACAATGATGCGAAGTTCATCAATCATCGTCTCATTTCGATATACTGCGCGATAATAGTGATGTATTAAACTCGGTGGAAAAATAGGGATTTTACCCAAAACGCCATTTTTGTATAGAATATTATATATATATTAAATATTAAATACGCACATCAAAAGCTCGACGAGACGTCTGCAGACGCCCGCATCGATCACCGCCTGTATCTTGTCATTGGGACCGTCGCTCAAGTACGACAGAGCCCAACAAGCGTCGGCGAGAGTCTCGGCATCGCCGTTGTTCAGAAGATGGGCCAGTACCGGCAGACACGGAGCGACCTTCGAGAAAGTCGGCGGTGGACTCTTGCCACGACATAGATTTGACAACGCCCACACAGCATTGCGTACCATTGTCATACGAACGGTCTTCGATAGTAATCTGTAAATACGATGATAACCGGGTTAAGGATGAAATAATTTAAACGAACAGTCGGAAAGAAGACATTTTGTGCACAACTTTTTTTTTGCATTTAAAAATTGTTCTGTCTATAAGACAGCCAAACTGATGGAAAAACTTACTGCAGCAGCGGCGGAAGAATACCATTGTTCAATATATAATCTCTACATTCTGGACTGTCTCCAGCAATGTTTCCCAGTGCCCATACAGCTTGTTCCTGCACGTCATCGTATTCTGAGCTCAGTAACGCTATGAAAGTCGGTACTGCACCGGCCATTATGACTACGTGCGTCTGTGAGGATGTGCCGCTCGCTATGTTCGTCAATGCCCATGCCGCTTCAAACTAATGAAAATCATGAATTAAATCGGTTACATGTCATTATTTTTTTTATTATTGAAACTTAAAAAAAAATTGCAAATCCAGCCGTTCTAATTTAATGAAATTAAACAAAACTAAACGATAAGGACAACGTTATGTTTCAAAAAACTCGATAGATTGCGAAGGAGCAATCCATCGAGAATTAAATCAAATTAAGGTAGTTTATGACATTGCTAACCTGTAGGGTGCAGTTTTCATTGTGTTTCAAGAACTCGACAAATCGGGGCACTATTCCCGTTTTTATAACTTCGTCTATCGGCGGATTCGGCTCTCTGGACAATAATTTACGAAACTTCTGTGTCGCTGCCACTTGCTTCTCGACCTCGGTGCTGTAGAGGTCGGCCACCATGTCCTTAGTGATTGCTAGTGGTTCCTGGAATGTATAATAGAAACCAATATAGAAAGAAAAAAATGTTTAGCCTGCACCAGTTAAACAGCGAAATGCAAAGAAAATATACCGTCAGAAGCGTAGGAACAAGATATTCGTTGGTGGTAGATGAAATACTCTCCTCATCCGCAGCGATGATGGGGACATTTCGCCTTTTGGACAATTGCTGTTCACGCTTTTGTTTTCGTAGCTGAACGCCTTCCTCCTCCCTTCTACGGCGCAGCTCTTGCGAGTCGAGCCCTACATTTTTGTATCTGTACTTGTGTGTTGGTCCAGTTGACATCTGCGCAATTATAAATAACATAAATCAAACATTTTAATTTTACTCCTGCGAAACGCATCGCCTCAATTTCGATGCACGTTGTGACCCAAATATACGTAAAATATATTCTTATCGCAGCTCAAAATAGCTATCGATAATGCGTATTCAGTTAAAAAAACAAAAAAAAAACAAAAAAACACACCCCGTGTTCAAACGTTCCAGATAAATATTGGCGGATAACGTTAAAAAAAACTACTTGTACAATTTCCGACAATGGAAGGATTTCGCTGGGGTTAGGGTTTGGATCGCGACTGCTTGCTCTCACGAGCGATTCGTCAAAAAAAAAAAAGTCGCGAGACTTACGGCGAGCAATT
Source organism: Listrodromus nycthemerus (assembly GCA_963978505.1). Classification (NCBI taxonomy): domain Eukaryota; kingdom Metazoa; phylum Arthropoda; class Insecta; order Hymenoptera; family Ichneumonidae; genus Listrodromus; species Listrodromus nycthemerus. The sequence continues at coordinate 1,269,433 of OZ021682.1, read as the reverse complement.
CGCGACGACGTTCGTCGAACGGACAATTGAAGGGTCTGGACAAAGAAGTGTCTACGACTGTGTCGTTAAACTGGACATTTTGGACACACGGCTGGCAATTGACATTGGCCCAAAGAGAATCCTCCGAAACTTCCCCCCTCTCCCCCGCCCATCCGCCCGACGAGCCGAGCGAGATGCATCGAAGTTAAACGAGAATCTCGCGGATGGTTGTGAATATTTTTGTCGTACTTACGATTGCAAAACGATCCGGCACGAAACGACGATTATGCGTACGATATCATAAGAATATTAGCCAGATTACCCCACCGGACTTTTTTTTTTTCCTGGCTCGTTCGTCGGGGGTGACACGGTAAAGCGAGTGCTGATCCGCGGCGGATAGAGAAACCTTGGAGAGCCGATGAGCGCACAGCGCGCAAGGAATCACGGGTTTTATACTCCGGACTCTCTGATAGGCCGAAATTTAAGCTGAAGAAAATTTCGTTTCGCACACTTTTTCTCTCACTCTCTCGTAACACGATCGCATGCGATTCACTCTCTCCTCCTTGTCGCAGAGTCTCGGCTTGCAATGTATTCAACTACATGCAACAATATACGATGATCAACGCAAAATACGCAATTTCTGTGGTGTGATCGCGATAATGGAGGACAGCAAAAAAAGAAAGGGATTGGTACGCGCCCGCTTGTGGCAAATACAATTTCGTTCGTCTATGTTTAGGATAATCTCGACATTGCCTCGATTGGACCGATGTTGCATTACGATCCATCGATGAGAGTTATCGGCGATTAAGCGCATTGCGGACGATCCTTGATCTTGTAGAACAGGGCTGTCGAGGATCATTAGAATCTTATTATATTGCGACATAGAATTTATAAGTTACATCGTTTACGAGTTATCTGCATTGTGAGAAACAACTTTCTCCATAATTTATATTAACACTGTTATTATTTATGCAAAATTTATGTTCGCGAAGAAGTAACTAGATTGGAGAAATTCTCTATATTTCGTGTACTGTAGATGGCGCTTTACGACGTTTTCAAACCGATCATGATACTTTAGGTGGAATGAAAGACCTTCTCTCTCGCTCCACAGTAAAACCACCATTTAGCTCACACTTCTGTCACGTGACTTTTATAGTTAATTTTGCTATCGTTTCTAACCCATACGGCTTGCGGTCCTAAATTCATCCGCTTTTGTAATCTTGGGACCAAAAATTACTGTCATGTTTTTCCCTATGACACGACCCGAAACTAATCAACGCTTGCCAAGTCCGGTTTATATAAACTTTTATGTCGTCTGATCGAAAAATTCTATGATTTTTAATTACAAGACGCGAACGAATTATTATTCAGAGCCGTTGCTTACCCGGCACTTGGCGCGAAACTGGCTTGCGTTCGATAACTTTTCGAACGCTTCCGTCCTCGAAGGTCCCTAGAGCGACTGCGCGTGTAACACTTTGCCGTCCGCCAATCGTGTCTTGTTTTAAATTCAAAAGAAAAACGTTTGCACTACAAGCTCACCAGTTCCGTCCAAAGTGTCTCCGCGAGAGAGAGCGATTACGATCCTTCCCGATGAGATCGCGGTTTTTCACGTTATTTTCATCGAACTGTTAATTTTTAATTTCTTTTCAGAGTGATACAGAAAAGTTTTATCGTCAGTTTGTTTCGGGTTGTGTTTTTTTATCATCGAGAGTTGTTCAGTGATACATGAAAATACCGTATCATGTCGTCTCATTCACCTTGGTGAGTTGGGACGAAAGTCGTCCAACGTTTTGTTTCACGGAGCTCGGAGTTAATTTGACTTACGAGAGAACGAGTTGTCTCACGAATGAGGCGCACGAAATTCGAGCTATGGGACGTGCGTCTCCAGAAAATATTTTTAAGGTTAACGCAAATGTTAGGAGAAGTTGTTGGAATCGGCTTGTCCCAAACGTTCACTTTGCCGAGTCAATGACGATCCCGCCTTCTCATCCAAAATCAATCGCCTTATGGCGATATATTCGTGGACGATCTACGCACATCAATATTATTCACATTTATACACGTTTTGTACTGCATCTCGCTCACAGTTCAATTATGAGTTTAGACAAAACGCCTCCCACGGTTGTTCTTTCATTTTCTCGATGTAAAAAATCCTACTAGCGATGGATAATCGTGAATGTCTTGGATGAAATCCAAGCTCCGTCAGCGACAGATTTATTCCTTCTTTTTAGTGGGTGAATAAATCATTGATATTCCGTGTATTCCAGGTATACTGCTGTGCAGACGATCAAGGACGATGCTGAAGACCTGTTCTCAACGTTGCACACGATATGTGACGAGGTTGGTTTCAATGAAGAAACTCGGAAGTTATACTACGACCAGGCTTATCAGCATTTCAGGGTAACTGTCGTTCAGGATTGGTGAATTTTTGTTAATCGCCCAGAACATATATTTGGGCGACAAGATTTTATTTTTGTATATTTTTATTTATTTTTGTTGCAGAGCCTCATAAAGGATATGAGAGACGAGATAGTCGCCAAGAAGGATGATATGTTGAAAGCTATAAATCTCTTGATGGAGGAAGTTCACAAATTGTCGAAGGAATTGAAGATCGATCCAGGCCTCGACGATTTTAACGACGTGCCCTTGGTCGATGTTACAGCTAAGCTGGAAGCGCAGACTGAGATACTTAAACGCACCAAAGAGCAACGTTTGAAGTACCTGGAAGAATTTATGCAGAAGGTTAATCTTTTTGGCTTTCTGTGACGATCTTTGCTTCCATTGAACTCCTTGATTCCATCTGTAAATTCGATGATATGTCCTCTCAAAGATTCTCACAGATACTCACTTCCAAGTTAACCATCTGTACCAAATATTTTTGTATCTATTGTTAACTGTGCTCTGGGGCTTTTAGGAGCAAGTTATTTGCAAATTTTTGGGCGTCCAGCCGATCGGGATTATAGACGGGAACGAAGGTCTCCCCAGTAACGAGGATCTCGAGAGTTTCAAGTTGTATCTGCAGAAGCAAGAAGCGGAAAAGGTATTGAAACGGGACTTGGATGCTCTTTTATCGATCTATTCCCTTGACAAATTTTGCATCAACGATCCTAATGGGCTTGGTCATCTTTCTCTCATGCAGAATCGTTTGGAAAACATGTTCAAAGACATGCGTCGCTCCATAATGAAAATGATGGAAGAACTAAGCATAACACCCGCACTCGACTTCGAACTATTAATATGCAACAATCCGGAAAATTTCGTCTTCACTGCAGGCAACATGCTCAAGCTACGCGAACTCCGTGACAATTTAAAGGACAACTTGGACGCTGCAAAAACGAAAGCCGCATTGAAAAGGGAAGAGCTCGTGGAATTGTGGAATTTTCTCGAGGTACCGGTAGCCGCAAGCAAAATCTTCCTCGAGCAATATTCAGGTCACACTGTCGGGGACATTCATGCCGTAAGTGTATATTAAGTCTCACATATAGAGATATATATTTTAACGAACCGCGAATCTTTCCAGTTAAACGAGGAAATAAAGCGATGCAAGCAACAACGCACCGAGAACATAGCTAAGTACGTTGAAAAAGTTCGCGAACAGTTGGAAGAGCTCTGGGACAAATGCAGATTGAGCGACGAACAGCGCAAGGAGTTCAAGCCTTTCTATGTTCAGACGTACACTGAGAACTTACTCGCTCTTCACGATCTTGAAGTAGAAAGGCTTCGGAAATTCTACAACGCTAACAAGTATGTAATAGTAAATTGTATCGACCTAAAAATATTACGGATAACAAAAAAAATATTAATCGTTCCTGCGCCGTTAGAAAAATCTATGATCTCCTAAACGAGCGCGAATGTCTCTGGGACAAAGTGAAGGAAATAGACCAACGAGCCCAGGATCCTGAGCGTCTGCACAATCGCGGGGGCCAGCTGTTGATCGAGGAAAAGGAGCGCAAGGCTTCTCAGAAGAAATTGCCGAAGCTCGAGGAGCAGTTAAGAGTTTTGATACAGCAGTACGAAACCAACACGGGTTTGCCGTTCACTATAAATGGAAAGGACTACGATGATTTCCTGGCGCAATCATGGGAGGATTATCTGGAAGCTAAGGAGACAATGAAGAAGGCTCGCGTGAGTTAAAGTAGCCGTGCACTCAGCCGAATTAAATAAAAAAATGAGTAGATTGATATCGAGACATGATTGTTACAGGCAAAAGCAAAGGACAAATCTATGAAGAAGACACCGCTTATGAGTACGTCGCGGCGTACCCCGGCGACGACTATCAGTATGTTGAGACCGTGTACATCAACAAAGAGGAGAGATGAAAAATCTCCGCTGAATGTTCCAGCAAAGCGCCGGCTCATTCACAGTGACAAGCCTCGTCCTACAGTGTGCACGTCGCGAGTCCGTCGAAGCGGTCGTGTAAGAATCGATTTAATTATTATTGACTTAAAATTTCATGTATCTTTTTTTCTGTATTCTACCTTAAATTTCTACCAAAGTGGACTTTATTCAAGTTTTTTTTTAAGTAAAAAAACTTGAGAAAGGTCGCATTTATCACATGCTCTCAAAAACATAAGTGTAAATACCCGCAATGGTGTTCATTGACGCAAATATTTTCGATAACGTGCAGGTCTCTAGACGTCTTCTTGCAAGTTCAAAAGCCCTGAACACATCGAATCGCTCGACGAGGAAGCCGGACTCGGCAAACGAGACTCAGAACACTATCGGTAGCGTCGCCCAATACGAACAGTTTCAGGAGCATTTGGCGCAACGAGAGGAATTGCGAAGCTCCGTTCTACCCGAGGAAGTTCTGAGGACTATTCGCAACAAGACCAAAATGCGAACGCCCGTGAAGACACCGGTCAAGCCGTTGCGAAAGAATCTCTCCGCGGCGAACACGCCGAACAGAACGCCCAAGACCAGCCACGTTCGCGAGTCATCGCGAAGCCCGAGATTAATGAATACGCCGCGCCTCGCTACCGCACCCAGCACTATGCCGATATTCTTTTAAACGATCTTCTCGATCTTATTTCTCCGTCCGACGTTATTCCGCAGTAAGGACGTGGCACTTACACGAAAGTCAAGTAATTTTCGTAGCTCTCTATAAACCGTGCAGTTAATGGAGAATTCGCTATCGTCGGAGATATTTTTTTGCCATTTGTTCCGCTGCCGATACATTGAACAAAAAAATGCTTACCCACCGGCGGTGATGACTTTTTTTTTCCTGTATCGTTTGAGAATATATTTTATATTTTATATTTTGGCATTCTATGAAAAATATTTATATCAGCCAGTTTCGAGACAAATTTTAATATGAAATGGCTCGTAGCCGATAATCCGTTCGGAATATTTGCTCGTCGTTCGGACGAAACGAAAAAACAGAGGAACATGGGCCCAGGTATTTCGCAATTCAGACTCACTTCGATGTCCCGATGAATCGCATCGAGTCTCGATAAATCGGGGTGTCAATTAGTCTGTAGGTTGGTGAATAAAATTTAAAAAATACAAAAACGCGAACTACCTCCTTGCATCGCTTGAATCGCTTAAAGAATTATACGCGGGCTTAAAAAAAGAGGCGCGATGTCTGATCGCATCAACACAATTGTACTCGTCTGTTAACGCATAATGTTAGTTTAAATGTAATGTTAGTGAAAAATATAAGCATCTTTATAATCAATCATTTTTATATTATCCAATAATAATGCGGAAAGAAATAAAAACGCCTTTGTAAATAAAATAACCGTTTCGTAATACTTATCCCGAAGATTCCGCATGATTTAAAAATTTCCTTACTCGTGTAGCTAGACATATAATTTTTTCAAGTACGGCTCTTCTCTCGGCCCGGTTACCACCAAATTCTCGAACTAGAATTCCCTAGTTTCCGGGTAAACACCCTTTTACCCACCTATTCCTCGCCCAATTGGTAACAAAAAGTGTGCTGCATGCCGCTTTGTTACCGACAGTCGTTCCGAGCTTCGGTGCATAAATACAGATGCTCGATTCCGCTGTCGGATGTCGCTTCCGTCGGACCGCCTCGCGTTTCGCGGGCTCATCTCGCTTCACGAGTCGACGACCGTATCTCATTTCAGCGATCTTTCCTCTTCACCTAGATCCTTTACTATCGTTCGATCGAAGCCTGTCGTCGGAATGCAATTCCTCCCTGAATTATCAATATTCCGCTGCACTACACAACCACCTCGATCGAACGAATCTTGAAAAAAAATCGCTTCCGTCCATCGATTAATTCAATCGGTACATAAGCGAAACAGTTCTGCGGCTCTGGATCGCCGAACCCGCGTGCTGATAAGCGACAAGCCGTTTCGAATGAATCTAATATTCGGGTTCTACAGAAAATGGAGACACGAATCATCGATAGTAGGTGGGGCCTGGATGAGGAACCGTTACGTGCAGGCTCCTCCCACCTGTCTGCCATTTACAACCTTAAGGCAGCCACACCTCGACGGTGGATCAGGTGTGCGCACACCCACTACTTCGTCGTGCAGTCCTACCGAACAATGCTTCCCCGAAACTCCATCGAACTTTTCCCCTCGGCGGCCGGAGTCGTAGTTGGCGCTTTTCCATAAAAAAAAAAATAAACTGTCAGAATTTATTACCAAGAACCATCTAGCAGTGTCGCCTAAGCTTACCAATACAGTAGAGTACCATGAAACTAGCCAGAGACAACGCATAGGAGAAATCGTCATTGCGTAGAGAGGCGCCGCGCGAACGGAGGAAGAAAGTTAACGCCTCCTACAAGCAAAATTCGACGGCGAATAAACATCCACGAGCCCCTCGAAGTGCGATGTTCTTCCCACAGGCTTTCTCAAAGCGCCCTCTGTGAGGCAAAATTCGGATTCCGTGCAGATTCTACACGCACCCGTCAAATGCATTACCGACAATTCGCTCGAGAGAGTTCCTACGATAAAAATTCTCTGGGACTCGTGACGTCACGAGCACATAACCTATCGTCTCTACGGGGGTTGAGGATGAAAAATTCGTGCGGAGCGTTCGTCGATTAACGGCGTGTATGAAAGAATGAAAAAAGTCGACATTTTTCCTTTCTCTCACCGAATAAATAAACGTCAGTCACACAGTTACACGGCGGTGGACAGATAAAGCGGGTTTGTCATTCGTCCTGGGTAATGTACGTGTACGCTTTTCGTTGCCGCTTTCGCCACGGTGTGGGTCGCAAGAGTGGGGGAGTAATACGCGGACCGACCAAAGGCAGTACGTAATGCGCGAATGAGAATGACGATGCCGGGATGAAAAGTATGCGTGTTACCCCGTGCGAAAGACGTCGGGGATGCTGCGAGGCGAGCCGTAGAGCGGAGAGAGAGAGAGAGAGAGACAAATGTCGGGAGTCGCGCTGGGCGCGGACGGCGGAGTGGGGGGAATAACGGGGGAACGCGAGTCGTGGCGAAAGAGATAGAGAGAAGGAAAAGCGGGGAGAATATAGAGGGAGCGCTATCGGCCGTGAATAATGCGCGGTGGCGTCCGTTCGGTCGAGTCGTGCGGACGCCTGGCTGGATGGATTGATAAAGATTAAAGGTAAAGGGAGGTGGCGGCGAACGACGGCGAGATGTGTACGGTGAGTCTGTATGGGAACAGGGGTGTTTTGGAGTTAGGCGACAGAAGTCACCCAGCGAAACGAACCGCCGACGTCCACCGCCCGTAAGTGCGCCGAGAGGGGAATGATGTCATATAGGGGTCTGCTCTGTGTAGCTCGACGTTCTTTCTCCCTCGCTCGCGCCGCTCTTCGACTCTCCTCGTCGCTCTCTCGAGCTTTACAGCGTCGTGCAGTTACGTGCGGTCCTACCTAGTCGAATCCATAGAAGACTGTTCGGTACATATGCAGGCTCGGCTCGTTTGATGAGCAGACTGGACCGGGCCACGGTTACATAGAAACTCGCTGACTTTCGGTGCTTCCGCAGACTCGCCGACACTTTCGATACTTTGTCGATCCATGTTTTCACTTGGGTATCTGAAATTAAATAAAATATATATATATATATATATATATATATATATATATGAAACGAAAAACGATCTGTCGTTGTCGCGGATGATTGTCCAGAGTCACTGGTATCGTCAGATTTTTTCTCAAATGTACGTTCACAGTTTTGTACGCCGTAAACGGATGTTTTTGTCGTTCGGGTCACCTTGAGGGTCGCCAGTCGAAGTCTTTCCCATGGCTTCGGAGAATTCGAAGAAAATAAGCAACGAACGTGGCAGCGTCGTGACTGTGTTACAGTGCCGCGTCGACGCGTTCATATTTTATCGTTTGTTCCTTTGTTCCTCTATTTCCCTACGCCGACTCAATTCCACACGAATACAAAATGGTTTCCGGTTTCATAAAAGCTTTCGTTCTTCAACGAAACAACTTCCTACGAAAAAAATTCAACGCTCATAAAATCTCAGCCTCCCAAGTGTGAATTATCTGTACAAAAATGTGACTTTCGACATTTTTCCATCTTCAACCGGAAGTGACTTTTTTCCCGTATGACGTCACTCATCGAAAACTGAGATTTCGTAACCGTAAATTGCATCGCATCGTTACTTTACATATATTTCCGGCGTGACGTAACTTTCGCTTTATGAGATTTTCATCTCGAAAGCGTCGCCACGGAGGTTAGAAATTTTTCGGCGAAACGTAGCCTCGAACGCAGCGTCCGAATAAGCAACTGGATGAGTTGAGGAACGCGCGGTTCAGCGTTCGCAAATGTGATCCGCGACGGCGCAAACTTCACCGCACGACGTCGATGCTGATCGTCGTGAAGCCGAGTCTCAATTGGGTTCTCGAGTGTGAGCGATTAATCTGGCTCGACGAGCGCGAGAGAGCCCGGCTAGCGTGCTCTCTCGCACGAGACGAGTGAAGAATGCGAAAACACACGTATAATCCAACCGTCGCGCTCGAGGCCTCGCTCTCCGTAATACATCTAATAGCGTCGTGACGCACAAACTCGGCCGCTCATCCATTCGTATCAATTCGACGAAGCTTTCCAATCTTCCATGCACGTTTACGAGTCAGAGAGAAAACGCTGATATCTTCCGCTCGGAATATCCATTTGGCCACAGGCGACTCCCTCTTTGTTCCCCTCGGAGCACTAGCGCCACGGGAGGGATCGTAACTTTTTTTTCTTTTACCGCTCTCGTTATATATGTATATATATGTATATATATATATATATACAGCGTGCAGATTAAACGTATAGAAGCATCATACACGGTACGACTATAGTTTATCGAGACGTTTTGGTCGACACGATAAAGAAAACATGGTGGGGGGGGGGGGGGGGGGGGGGGGGGGAGCCACAGAGACGCACCGTGCGTCGATTGCGGCAAGAGATGTTCGTCGACGATGAGAATCGAGTGAAGAGGCATCGAGGGGTTCGATAACCCCGACGAGATCTTCGTCTCTCGTTCACGAGTCTAATCGACGACGACGACGACGACGACGGATACGTGTACGAGTTTCTCGAGTCGATGACGATTACTATTGCGAGTTTACTACTGGCTGACGCCTCGCTCTTTGTCTATGCGCGGACGCTTGTTCGAAACGCGAATTCACCCGATTAGTTCAGACTAGACGAGTCTACTTGTATACGACGTTCTCTGTTTCAGTTGATTGGTCACTCGCATGAACGACCAATCGGCGACTCGACGTTCGGAAATCTGACGAGCGTGAAAAATAACGGGTAAATTATCATTCGCAAAAATGACGCCCGGTCAATTACCATTCCCCGCGGATAATTTGCCGAGGCGAAGATTCGGCTCAATCGAGTCCTGAAAATTTCATAGTTCGTAACGCTAACCTCACGTCGGTTCGACGACTCGTAACAGCGAACTTTCTTGAGTCCAGTCATTCGCACAAAGTACCCTCGAATCCACGACATTTCCTCGTGCGACAGCCAATCGTACTATCGGAGAAACGATCCTCCGTCCAGCGAAGACTCCGACGTGGGGCGACGAGCATCTACCGGCGTCCATGCGGAACAGCGAACCGGACCAACATCCGAGATGACTCATTGCGATCTCGCGGACCTCTCGCTCCGTTCCACGTTCCCTCGCATTCCGTCCGTTCCTTCTCCCATCGGACATTCGTATCGCTCACAATAGGAGAATACGGAATGGTTAACGCGACGAAGGTAACTGCTATGAACGTACTATAGAATCGGCGGCGCAGGGTGGGGGGAGACGGCTCTTCTGCTACTCGCGGAAGGAGGAGGGGTGGGGGGGCGAAGGCGAATGGCGAGAGAGCTCTACGGTGCTCGGTGTCTCCGCTGGCCGCGGGACACGTGGCGTTCCCCCCCGCATTTATCTCGTGGCTGGCGGACCAATTCCACCCTCTCCTTCCTCCTTCTCAACTGCCTCGTTTCACCGGTGCTTCTTTCCCCTCTCCGCCCTGCCGCGCCGCTCCCGACGTTATATCTGACCCCTTCGGCTCCGTGCTACTTGGGAGCCCTCTTCTTTCATTGCGAATCTAACTAGAGCGGCGACCCTCGCGCTACGTTTCTTATTCCACGGCGAGAGCTCCCCACTTCGACGGAGAGAGAGAGAGAGAGAGAGACGCCACGCGACAGGGACGCACGGCGAGAGCTCGGAGAAAGGCTACTGTATTTTTTTTCCCGAGTCACGTGACCGTTGATAACGGACGGGGCATTAGAATAGAGCTACGGCGGAGTCATGCTAGAGTCTGGATTATTAATTACTGGGCTCTTTTTTTTTTTTTTTTACGCAACTCGAGAGATGTTGCTGTCGTAAAGTAATTGTGAATTTCGTACGGCGGTCTCGACTGACTCGTGGAATTAGTACACTAGGTTAATTGACCTGAAATTCAATACCTTACCGTAATTTATCTGAGGAAGCGTAACAATTTTCCGTCACAATCGTGCATTGAATCTAACCTATCATTCTCGTACGATTTTTTTTTTTTTTTTTTCAAGTCACTCGGTAAGAATAGAATATTGTAATCCTAACCTGCATCGAGTTCATGGTGAATAAATGTTCTCGAAAACAAAAATAATATCGGTCGTTCACGTGTTCGCAAAGTCGCGAAAAAAAAAAAAAAAAAAAAAACATTGCATCATTCTTTTCCCTTGGATCTCTCGCTGATTTACGTGCACGAGAAGCTGATATCAATGCGTAAATAATGTTTCCTCATTAAATAATGTTCGCCGAGAGACCGTGAAGCGCTCGTACCGCAAATTTTTTATTCCACCGTAGGAGTAATAACGCTTCGAATCGACACCGGAGCGACGGTTGCTGTTGCCGCCTGGGCAGCGCCAACGTTATAGACACACGTTCCGCGAAATGGTGTATCGCAAATTAGCGAGACGCCCTGGGTGTCCGACGCGTTCTCTCCCACTCCCGATCGATAAGTTGACGCGCTCTGTCGTGTTCAACGACTGTCTTACACGTGAATACAACATAAATATTATCCACTGGCGTCTCTGCCGTTGAATAATCTCACGGTGAAATTATCGTCGCATGGCCGCGAGTCGAGATCGACACGCGTGACGTCACGCGTACAAAACATTCTCGCGACCACGAAGCGTCGCGCAACGAAATTTTCTTTTTTTCGCGGACTCATCGTAAACACGTAATTTCTTGTGTAAAAATCTACCGCTTCAACGAGCAGTGACGACAAAACCAAAAAAAACATCGCACGCCGTTCGTTAATCTCGTGTTTTCCTTCCTAACCTCAAAACATCGGGCTTCGCGCTCGCGCGTCCTAGAACTTGGCACGGAAACGACAATGCGAAATCCATCCGAGGCGATCGAAACGATTCAATAGAATAAATCACACTGTCCGACTTCTCCGTGATTTTCGACTGTAAAAAAAAAAAAAAAAAAAATAACCTCAATAAATAAAAAAAAAAACCGATGGAAAAATCGTTTTGCATTCATGGAAATTGGGAGATTGTAATATTGCGAAATACGTGTAAAAATGTGTTCGTCGAGCGATGAATTGGTGCAATTCACGTGGTCGACGGACGGTTAATTTTCCGTAACGGCGTAGTTGGAACGGCGACGCGTCGCGGAGGATCCGAGTGACGCGAAGTGAGACGCGCTCCCCGGTGTGTTTCTCAATTAAACAATTACACTTAAATTGAGTGAATTCCCGGAGTGCGCGGGCTCTGGGCGAGTCGCCCGCATGATAGTTTGTAACAGTGCAGATGCCGAGTATCGGTGGGAGTCGGTCGTGTAGTGTGTGGGACGGCTCGATGCTGCGCGAGCCGTCGCTACTCGCACCTATCTCGTCCAGCGCGGCTCTGGCGTAACGGCCGAGATCGCCGCGCGGCTAGTTGGCTCGTTCGCCGTAGCCGGCGCGGCATTCCACGTTATTTACGCTCGGCTCCCGTCGCACAGTTAAATTGACAATGAAAGCGGAGGTCGACCCGCACGATCGTTGACTCATCGTTCGCGCAGTCTCCCTCATCGAACGCTCTTGCTGATTGCTTTACAACGCACCCTCGCAGGTAATTCCTTGCTCGTTGGATGATGAAAAAAAAAAAAAAAACGGAAATTCAAAGCGTGCAGGAATTATCGAGAGCTCGGACCGATTCTCACGAGAAGCATGCGGGCACGTAGGTGAAGTTAAAAAGTTCCCAAAAAATGACACCCAAATGTATATTGAATTATTTGATCTTTGAGAAAAAAAAATAAAAAAATAAAATTCTCTGCACGAAGACTGCAGACTTGGAGAAACAGAGTTGGAATAAAATCGTTGACAATACGACGAGTAATAATGGACGTTGAAGAACGGTTAAATTTCTAATCAGTATTTTGTTTCACTGAAACGAATTCACGAAAAAAAATCCCTGGGAACTTCAGAAAGATTCAATATTTTTTCCCCATAATGCAGCTGGAGACTTTAAAAATAAAATCGACGTCGGTACGAAAAATCAGAGTTGCACAGCGACATTGACTCTTCCAAAAACTAAAAAAAAAAAAAAAAAAAAAAAAAAATTCAGAAAGAATAAATATTTCAGCAGGGATTGTCCGAGAGACGGAGTCGAAATTCGACGGGAATGCGAGGAATCATAGAGGGTGGAAAATAGGCACCCTTGCGCTATTTAAACAGACGTAGGGGTAGACACGGGGGTGCAGTGTAGGGTATGAGACGAGGGTAAAATCGGGGTGCCCCATTGTGCTCAGGTGTGAGGCGTGTGCGGCAGCCGTGGGGGCTCGCTGGATATGCGAAGAGGGAACGCTATACATACGATATGTATATCTATATAGATGGGACGGTGAGCGCGAGAGAGAGAGACGGGCGGTGAAGCCGTAGAATTGTACACGGCACGCGGTACGGCAGATTTGCACACGCGGCACGAGCCGTTTCAACAAAGGGATGGAACAGATTGGAAGCCATTCATTCATTCGCCTCGTACCGTAGCTTTTTTTTCCCCTGCATATCTCTCCCGTCGTCTCACGTATAGTGCTTTTTTTTTTTCTCGGTATCTCCGCGCGTCGACTGCGAGCCACCGACGTCGAACGACCTCTGGTTACGTGCGTCGCGACTAGGAATCGTCGCGCGGAACATCGACACGGCCCAGCGCACTTGTTTACACGTCGAGACATAAATTCATGCGATTTCGATGATTCTGGTGGAAGAACCGTGCGGGGAAGCGTTTATCCCGGTACGGCACGGTCGCATGAACGCGTCAACGATTTATGGAAATACCGTTATCGTGTGTTGCCACACGTACGCGTTTCTCTCCGCCCGCTTCATTTGCCACGCCGCTCTATGGATTAAATTGTCAGCGTCTATAGTCGTATACGTTCTGGCCCGTCGCGCTGGTCTCGTCGGCGGCGGGACGAGTTTCCTATATCGTGTACTTCTCCCCACCACTCCCGTTCCCGCGACTCGATTGTCTCCGTCGCACTTCGTTCGGGTGTCCGTGACCGCGTTGAATATTCGCGTTTATTTCGGCCGTGCAACACGGCCAATGGGGTGGGTTAGATGTTCTTTCCGGATGCATGCGCGTCTATTCGAGTTATTGCATTACTGGCTTAGCTTCGCTCGAACCCCTCGACGACACGCGCGCGCCGAGACTAGCCCGACGAGTCGGCCATCTTGCGGGCATGACGCGCGAGGCCCGAGCGAGCGATATAGTCGAGGCGCATCCGTCGCTCCCCCCCTCGGCCGGGCCGCGCACTCGCTGCTTCGTTCCGCACACAATCCGACCGTATCCGATATCCAGCGGGAGAGGCGCACGGATAACACTCGCACGGCATTTCACCGTGTGCGCCTTTCGCGAAACGAGAGAAGCCGCGATCCCTTCGAACACGGTTCGAGGCACACGAGCCACAGCTGGGACGCCCCCGAGAGCGAGGAATAAAGTTTACGGGCGAACGGGACGAAACAATCCGCGGTGGGCGAAGAGTGTCGCTTACCGCCGAGTGACACGCCATTTTATCTCCGTCGGCGATTTCACGATTCACACGACGTTCCGTGTTCAATGTATTCGGCAAATGAGTTTTTTTTTCCTCTATGAGAAACTTTCCTAGTTGAAAAATGTCCGAGAAGTTTCCAAGGAGAATATATTCCAACGAAATAGCATCTGTACAGCTTCCGACTAGAGAAAGCTAACCAAAAATGTCGAATAAAAAATCTACCTTGAGAAAAAAGAATTTTTTTTTTTAAATATTTAAAAATGTATTCCCAGTAGGTTGTTCCGCGGAGATGTACGAGCGTTGCGAAGCTTGCGGGAGTAAGGCCCGAGGCTCGTAAAATATATTCGCCGATGGGAGTCCTCGTACAAAAGTTTAGTATATTGTTTCGTGAGGGGTGCGAGGGCTGTTCGAGCCACTCGGAATACGGGAACGTGCGTGTCGGGTACGTCGGTGTTGCCCGTAAAATCTGGCCCGCATACGGGGTCTAAATCGAAGGTGCACGCGTCCGCACGGACCCCCAGGCTGTCGCCCATATGGTGACCGTGTCTCGCTCGGTACTCGGCACCGTAGGTAAGCACACTCGTTCTCGTCTCCCCGCGGACTCTCTCGTCGGCTGTAACGCCCATGCGGCAGTGCTCCGGCGGCGAACTCGCGTAGCTCGCCGGCTCGACTACACGCTCGTTCGACTGCGCGCGCACACAGACGCACGGACTCCGTCTCTCGCGACTCGAGCGTTCTCTCGGGAGCGCACGATACATGCCCAGCAGCGACAGCGCGTCTCTCACGCTCATTCTTTCTCGAGTCCCTCGGTGAAACACACGGGCGCGCGGACACATTCACTATATTTGTTCGTACGTTTACCCACGTATATTACCAGCTCGTCGTTCAATCTGTCGACCTTATGCGCTGACCGTGTACATTAACGGCTCACCTGATGGGGTCCGCTGCGGGTCCACGAAAGCACGCGGGCGGTTCCGACGGACCAGTCACAGTCGTACAATGATTCCTCCAATTGTAGAACATTCTTTCGACCACGTTTATCTCAGATACACACGCATTTTTATATTATTTTTATCATCAGCTTCACCGATTTTCTATTTCCTACATAACCTCACTTTCCGTGAATCCACGAAAAATCTCCATACCGGGTTTCTAAATTTTTTCCCCCGACGAGTCTGATGTACGAACGCTGTAAATAATTATAATCTGATAAAAAAAAAAAAAAAAAAAATATATATCCGACGCTTCTTTACCATGGAATTACGCACGGAATCCGAATGGAAAATTATGGGGAGCGAGAGTCCGCTCGGTGTTCTATCGAACAATGTTTGAACGCTCGGCATGGAGGAACTGGATGTAAACACATATTAACGTAACAGTATACGGTGAGCGTCGACCGTAGCATCGGAGACTTTCGAACGTACACTCAGGCACGGGAAGCAAATATTTGCAAGTCTCCGCCCCCCCCCCCCCTCTCGCACTCTCGAGTCGAAGCCCGAGTGAGCCACGAGTGTTTCGTACCTCTGATACGCCTCTATTAACGTTTGTTGTTCGAGCTCCGCTGTGCTTGTGTACACACGATACCGTCGCCGTTGACCTCTCACGCGTCCTCTGTCCGTCGCCGAGCGAGGCACGGAAAGACGCGTCGGGCGATAAACGCGAGTCCGTGCCGGCGCGGCGCGCTCGAGCATCGACCAACTGTATCGATTCCGTTGAAAAAACCTCTGGCGTATCGCATTACCATGTACGGTCATGAGTGCGGACACACGTAGTCACGCGAGATGGGGATTTCAGACGAGCCGGATAATACATCGTGCAAACTCGATCGACCGCTCAACGAAAACTCTCGACTAAAGTAACGATCGATATACGAGAATGCTTCTCCCCCCTCCACCGTTCTCGAGTTTTCGTTAGAAGCGTATTGGTACGGAGACAGAGACGACGAAAGCCAGAGACAGGATGATGAAAGATGATTGAAGATTTTTAATTCCAACGATTAATTCCAAACGGTGGTTGCGATAAAAAAAACAACAACACATTCTGAACGCATTAATTCGCGAGTATCGAGACACACGAAAGTTGTAATTGTGATTGTTTATGATTTTTCTTATTCAATGAATATAAATCACGCCGAGAACATATAGAAGCTTCGAGAGACGAGTAAAAAAACGTTTCCTTCGCGGAGCCATTTTGTATTTCAAGATGGCTCGACGGAGCGCCACGGCGGGAGAAGGATCTCGATGTTTTCTCCCTCTCCCGCGGACTCCCTCGAAAGTCCAAGATCCCAGCGTCGTAGGTGCGCCCCTCCCCCCCCGCCCCTGCCGCATAGTACACGGCTTTGCTTTCGATGACGGAATAAATGATAAAGTAAAGTCCGATCGTGTGAGTCGCGAGAGAACGAGAAACTCGGCATCGAGACAGAGAGACGAAGGCGGGATAACGTGAGAAGAGCCGAGATGGGTTCGAACGACGAGGGATCCGACGGGAACGAGAGAACGATGTAATCGACACGGTGGTGCGAGCGAGACAGAGGAAAAAAAACGATCCGAATAAGAGAACGCAAGTGGCGCACACATGGCGCACAGTTGTTCGAGAGGTCAGGTTTTTGTCCGCGGGCTTACAGTTTTACGGATCCGAAGTTACCGCGCGGCTGCCCCGGAGCTTCGTGGCCGATACACGCTACGCTAAACGTACAGTGGAGAGCGCGAGGGTGGGGAGGGAGGCGGGGAGAGGGAGGGGGGAGAGAGCTACTGTGTGAGATACGTGTGTCGGGCTCGAGAGTCGCACGGGCGAGGCCGGGGCAGAGCTCGCGGTCCGACTTTTCCACCTCGCTGTTTCGACAAATTGTCAAAGTTTCGTATTTGCGGGCACCAAACAGCCGTACCGGAGGGAGCCGAGATAAAGTGGAAGCCAACCGCTGTCCACGGAGAGGGGAGGGAGCGAAAAAAAAAAGCGAGAGAAGAACAATGCGAGCGGATAAAAGAAACAGGGGTCGTTGGAGGTTATGTTACGCCGCTTGACTTTGTAATCTGTTCTCGACTTCCCGCTTGATAAGGCGAGGCACGAATGCGCTGTGACGGGGCAAAGAGTCGTGGAAAAAAGAAGAATTCATTCGCAAAACTCGAAGCGAACGGTCCGTGGCGTTGCGCGCTTCGCCGGTTCGCGAATAAACGGCTTCGCGCACGAGCGTCCATTGTTCCGGGGAGCAAGGAATCAAGGCACGAGGGATGAACGGACCGTGCGCTTCGGACAAGAAGAGATACAATATTAATGAATCATTGCAGGGAATCGGGGGGAGAGGACGAACGAACGAGAGTGCGACGTTGGTAACGCCGCTGCTCGGCTGCAGCTAACAAAACATTGTCGTTGCCACGGGAGCGCGGCTCGAGCGAGCGTCGCTGATGTTCGACTGAGGGGCTTCGTACTGGCGAGGCCCCGCGTCGCTCCTCAAACACCCAACGCCAAATTCCACGATTCGCCGAAGAGCGATCGTCGATTAACTTTGCCACGCGAACGAGTCTCGTCGATCCCATAGAATTATTCACGCTCTACCCACGTGACAAATCCTTCGGAGAAAATTACCCGAAATTACCGTAAATTTCTAACGGCTTTGTCTTGTGCCACGACAATAAAATGAAAACCAGTAAAAAATTAACGTTTCGATGGACTCACTGCGATGTAAAAATCTATTTGGATCAGTCTTTTTAGGATGATCGGTCCAGTACACAGGATACGTTTCGTCGCATAAATTGAAGGCCGAAGGAACGCGATACCGCCGGTGCGCAAGCCGACGAGATAAAGAAACACAGTTGCGAATCACGCCGTAGCGGTAGCAGCGGCGCCTAATAGGCGGCAACAAAAAGGGGTATCAGCGACGACGGGGTTTTCCCCTCCGAGCTCGCCCGTGAGAATGAGGGGGTGGCGAGAGACGGGCGCCGAGTCGCGAGAGCGACAGAGACGACGAGATTGATTCAATCCCCACTCCTCGACGAGTGAATCCTCCGGCCCCCCGGCGAGCTCGGTGATCTTCGCGTGGCTTCGGAACGATAGCTGCGTCATCGCTGGACCCGACGACGGAGATCGTTCAGGGCCGTAGAGCGACGGGTGGCTTCGAGGCTTCGCGACGAATCCACCAATGGAATCGTCGCGATTAAAGTATCCTCGATCATCGGGTACGGTCGGCGTCGTTTCTTTCTCGAATTAAAATCGCGAAGCCTCGCGAGACAACGGCCGAAGAATGCGCGAGTCGGGAGATCGCCGCGGTCGAGATACGACCGTAGAGAAATACCGGACAAGAAACGATTATGATGGATAGCTCTCGTGTAACAAACTCGGGTCTCCCGGACAATTGATCGTAAAGCGTCGCGCGTCTCGTCGTCGCGCCCGCTCATTCCTCTCGCTCGGGCTCTTTGCATTCGTCCCACTCCCACTACCGAGCGCGCGCGTCGATGGAAGGAGACGCGGTGGCGAGCGGGGCAATTTTCGGCCGGCGTCGCACACAGAGGCTACGCTGGGATCCGTGCGTGAGAATCACGACGGGAACTCTGCGGCGAACCCGCGTGTTTACAGATACATATTCCGATACAGTGTGTCGCACGTTGAATACGCTTGGCATGCTTACATTAATACGGTTCGCCGACGCTCCCGTTCTCGCGGCCGAGCGCTCCGACGGATAGCTCGTTCACGAGTCGCCTACGGCGAATTCACACGCGCACACGAGTGCACGAGGCGTTTTGTATACACGCGGACAATTTATAACGAGCATTGTTTCGAGACGAGCTCATAACTTCGGTCCATTCAGTAATTCGCCGGCAGCTGCATACTAATAATAGTATCGAACGACGCCGTCAGCGTTGCCCCTCTCCGCGCCCCTCCTCCCACTCCTCACGACCGTTACAAAGTTTCTTAGTATCGCGCTCCCGCCGCTACCTTTCTTTCTCCCGTCCAGCGTCCGCTCGCCCGTAGCGGGCGAACGGGAACGACGCGCAATTGGCTGTACGGTGGTACTCGATGCCGCGACGGAAACCTCAGTAACGAGCCGCACTCTGTGCCCTCTCGTTAGGGATCGATTCTAACGAATATCCGTTCGCGGAGTCGACACGCTCGACCAACGGATTTTCCCCGTCTCTCGAAACATGGACAAAAATAAATTAAACGAACAAAAGAATTTATATATTACTGCGCTATATATAGCAATATGTATGAATAGACTTTTTTTTTTCTACGCAAAAACAATTGATCTGTCTGTTGTTGAAAAAATTCGTTGATAAATTTGGAAAAAAAAAAAAAAAAAAAAAAAATTGATAGAATAAAAATTCTGCATCAACGGTTGATCCCTGATGAGTGTAATGAGGATTCAATGGGAATTGCATTGGACTATACGTTTTGAATTACACCCCTTCGATCTCGATTGTGCGGCTCGATTCTTCGCTGCCCCCCCCCCCCCCCCCCCCCCGCCACCCCTCCGTCGGGATTCCTTTTGTAACCGAAATCTCCGATCTTTGTCGGGGGACGCAGCGAGCGTTTGGTTTCCACCTACGACACGGTAACTGCGCGCCTCTCTCTCGTCTACGTCGCGTTAGCTTGCCGCATTAACGATCCGCGCAACGAAGCTGAAACCCCCCGATGTCAATGCATTTGACACGTGTTTCGCGTTTGTCACAATTCGAGATATTCGATGTCGACCGCTCGGCGACACCGAGCGTTCGCTAATCACAAACAATTCGCGCGACGGTCTCCGCTCGTCGAACGAGCGACGCCAGCGCCGTTCGCGACGCGGAAAAAAAACAAAGTAGCGTTCTCCCCACTAGTATCGAACGAAAGGGCACACGAAAGATCGTGAAGCGAATGAGAAACAGAGAAAAACGCCCGAGCACAAACGCTCGGATAGATAGAGCGTTCGAGAGTCTTTATCTGCCGCCTCGAACGAGAGAAACAAAGATATCGAAGTTTCCGGTAACAAACGCGCTCGTCGAGATAAGGGAGAGTTCTCTTTCACTCGCCGCGCCGCCCGCTGACGCTATCGACTTCTCCTACGGTCCTCGCCCCGCCCGATCGACGATAACCAATTACGCATTATCCGAACCTACATCCTCGATCGTGACGAAGCAACGAAAATAACAAACCCGCCTGAAAACAAAAATTCCCGTTCTCCGAGCGGAAGCTTACCTAATCTCTCTGACACGTCTACGCTGTAGTCTCGCCGTGGCTCGAAAGAAAAGAAGAAAAATCGTACCTCGGGTACCCGCAGTCGACGCGTCGTTCCTGGTCCTCGATTGCGGCCACGCCGCGCACGCGATTCCGTGGCGCAGGTAGGGGACGGCCGAGCGATACCGAGCGGCCGATGAATAACGTCCGCGACTCGAGTCCGAGCGAGATGGAACTAGCGCGTCGCCGGTGAGCCGGAGAGCGTTGCAGCGATGATAGCAGTGGGGCCTGTGAAGGAGGGGGGATCGAGTTCAGCGCGTTGATTGGTCGCCGGGATCATCCGGCAGGCGCTGGAGTGGGGGGGGAAGACTGTGCAACACGTTCCTCCCGCTAGAGCTCTCGAGCGGCGGTGGCGGTGGCGGTGGCGGTGGTGGTGGGGGGGGGGAGCTTGTAGCGTTTCGTTTGTCCGTTAGATACGGCGGGGGAGGCGAAGAGATACTGCAACGAGCGAAAGAGGGACAAAAGGGAAGGGAAGAAAGAGATAGGAACACGGGGGCGGTGGCTGGAGCCACGATGTGTCCGCCATCAACGCCATCCCCGTCCCGTACACTACGTTTATGTGTCCTATAGTAAACGCTACTCCCAATCCGTCGTCGTTGTAACTCCGCTTCTCTCCCTCTCTGTCCGAGCGAGCGGGCATCGCGCAACCCGCGCGCAGCCTCCCCTGCACAGATGATGTATACACGAGCGCACACGCACGCGACACACAGCCGTGCGAGATCTCGCACGTACGCTCTTACACTAGCCACGGTACGAGCGTGTGTCCGTGCCCGGTTAGCGAGAACGGCGGGGACCGGTGCGCTACTCTCGGCTGGTAGTACACCGCGACATTCTGCCT